>SOMO01000089.1:206973-228731 GCA_028128575.1 Paedocypris carbunculus
ATCATATACGTATATACGTATATACGAAGACATGTGCAAGAATGTGCAACAATTATACAATGTGCATATCCAATAATATATGTATTTGTACATTTAATCTTTACAATTGTACAATAAATAACTACATTGTACCAACTAAGCAACTTAATTCATCAACAAAAGTAAACAAAAAAAATCTTATAAGTTTTAAACGAGTGTACTTTTCCAACTGAAATTGCAATATAAAACTGAATTCACAAATTAAAAATTTACCAAAATAAAAATATAAATGCACAAAATACAAAAAATCCACAATGAAAAAAATACAAATATAATCTGTTGAAAAATAAACAAGAAATATAAGACATGCTTATTCTATATGTTCCATACATTCCGCTGGAAAATTAAATATTCATGGCTTACCTTGCTGTCTATTGTCTTCAGGCTAGTGGGAAAGCAGCTCGTGTCTAGAAAAGCCGCCTCATAAATCATAAATACACTAAAGACGTTCGCATTAATGTAAGGCACGTCTGGATGTAAATTTGCCAAGAAAACATTTTTACATCATTTACTGCCCACTCTGTAATATTGGGAATTTTATGATATCACAATCTTTTTTTTTGTATTAAACAGACTAATGTGAGGAAGAAGAAAAATAAGTAAATAAAAAAGGAAGGTGTGTCCTGTCATGTAAATCCTTTCACTGTGGCAGACATGCACTGCGACCCCCTTCAATTAAACAGGAAAATTGATGTGTTTCATTAATTATGTCAGTAATATCATAAATCATGAGTGGACTCAGTAATTAATTATTTTCTCCTGATGTAAGGAACATGACAGGGCAGAGGGATAAGTATGGGGGGGGGGCAGAATTCAGACGGGCTCGTACCCCCGCCCCCACACACACACACAAGTGTATAAATTATACATACAACTACATGTAGGTACATGTTTATTTTTCTTTAATAAGTTATCATAATATTAACTATGAACTAATATCAAGTATTAACTATTATATTATACAGTAATCCCTCGTTTATTGCGGTAGATACATTCCAAGCCCGACTGCGATAGGTGAAAATCCGCGGAGTAGGGGCACAACATTTACGTATTTATTTAACACTTATTCAGCCCTTTAAAACACTTTTTTTCGCGTAGTATTCTTTATTACAGTAATGTTAACAAACATCTCCCCACCGCACGCTACAAACCGAACATTAATATGACATGTAGCCGTAGTGACGTGATGACTGTTAGAAAGTCTACCTGGAGTAGGAGATTGTGTGTTTTATTCTGTGTGTTTCCCACTGTTCTATCACTTTCTTATAATCAATAACAGTACAATAATCAAGATTTAATATGGTTTATTTCAGTATCTGATGCAATTATGGAATATGCTACGTCATTGTTGTAGATATGCGTGCTTGACACCAGATCATCTCTACGGAACTCCGCGGCAACCAGACTGATGTAGACTGAATGTTTGTGTACTGTTGAGTTAGTTACCTGCTTTCTATCTGAGGAGACAGAAGTCTCCTCTCTGTTCTGTCAATAAAAGGGCTTTCCTCTGGCTAATCAAGTTCCCGTGTTTCTCTGACCGGAAACCCACTTTCTGTACTGCGACCGCAAGCAAAGATCCCACTATCCGCAACATTGTGGCGCCCGAACAGGGACATTGCACCTTTAACCAGTACAGAAACAGTGTCGAAAGATCCAGAGATAGAGGCCCGGCACCAAGAGGCATTGGAACAAAAGCGACGTGAAATTGCGGCGAAAGTACGGGAAGCTAACAATGACGTTGAAGGGTGACGTCAGACCGAAACCGAAATGACGAGAATGTAGCTCTAACTTTTTGTTTGACGAAATGTGGCCGCGTTTGAAAGCCACCATTTCAGAGGACATTGATCCAGATTGGCAGCAGGCTCTAGACCAGGGGTCCTCAATTATAAACTTGAAGGGTCCACTTACAAAATTTCCGTTCAGTCCGAGGTCCTGAAAAATATCAGTCAAGTTGCAAATATTAACTGCTATGTGAATGGCATGTCATCCGTATTTTACTGCCCTCCTTGTGTGTATCTAACACAATTTGGCAGTGAGCCTAACTCCAGTAGAATGAGTACGTAAGTCAGGATGTAGCTTCCTTAGCTCCGCTTTATTTTGACGTACCACGTAAACGTTTCAACATGGAGTAAAACTGTAGACACAAACAGAACATCTATTATTAGCGTTAGTATACAAAACATAGGTCATAGGCATACTGTATTAGCATAGCATGTACGAACTCAGTAAACCAATGGACGTCTTTAAAATAACCAAATTCACACATCTGATGAACATTCCTCACATGTAAGTGTCAAATCAAACAGTCCTCTTATATNTCTTTACAGATAGACATACATTTTTACAAAAAACAAGTAACAAAAATGTGCACTTTTCCAGTACTGGTACAAGTACAAAAATGTTGTGCGGTTTGTAATTACTGATAAAAATGTGCAATTTAGTATTCAATGTATTTTGTTCAATGGAGTGTAATTTGTTCAAATTGTGCGTGCTTGGATTAATAATGGCATTTCATCAGTTTTGACGATCGCGACCAACTCGTTGCAGATGAAACACATTGGTTTTCTGCTTCGCGCGGATGCATATTGTTCTGTCCACTCACTCTTAAACTTGCAGTTTTCGCAAAGTCAACTTTTCTTTTCTAATCGACGGCCAGTTTTGAGCTCGCCATATTCTTTAAGGTTAAAAAAATCTCTCGATTTACGCAAACGACAGAGCGATCGTTCGCCTGGCTACCCTGAAGACCTGAGCGACTACGCGCCGCGGCCGTGTTCTAAAGTAACTGAATGCCGCCAGAGCGCAAAGAGGTGACGTAGTTGTCACGTTGCTCTTACAGCGGCTGTGATTGGACAAATGCCGCAGCTAAAACGAGTACAATCATTCAAGATAAATTATATACGTTTATAAATATATTCGTTTGCGTTGGTGCGTGTGTGTGAATGAACAATGCAGAATAAAAATTGCGTGATTCACTGAAAACGCCTTTGGATTTTGATCACAAGAGTAGCATGTTGGTTTTGCTGTCGGTCCAAAAGTAATCGTGACTGGGTCCGGATGCGGACCGGAGTCCGCCTATTGAGTACCCCTGCTCTAGACGGTATCGCTCCAGAGAATTGTCCTCCGGGATGTCTTCTGACTCCGAGTCCAAATCTGACCGTGTGAGCAGCAGGGCCAATTTGTGCCTGGACTCGAGGATCTCCTCCACGGAAGTTGACAGAGCCAGTTCTTCCTCCTTCACCAGCTCTCTTAGCCTCGCCCACACTGGCTTCCTCTCTGCCCGGGTCAGGCATCTTAGGTCTTTGAAACGTGGGTCCAAAGCCGTCGCAACCTTGGGTGAATAAACGAGAAGTGAGGAAAAATGAGAAAAGTACACATCTTCAATGGATGCACTGGTCAGTTTCTACTAACCTTGAGCCACTCCAGGTTCAAGTTCTCCATTCGCTCTGTCAGGTCCTTGAGGAAGGCAGCTTTGAAACGGGCGATGTAGGCGGGATCGTCGTCCGAGATTTCCATGGTGCGCTGAAGGTGGCACTTGGTGGGAAGTGCCACAGAGCAGGAGACGTACTTTTCTCCACCAAGGAGCTCAGTGACGTACCTAGAGGCAGACAGAAGCAGAGCCTTGGTTAACGACCCGCTGGTCCACGTGCCTTTTATGCGGAGCATACCTGCAAGGCTCCAACACTGCTTCCAGCCTGGACAGTCTCTCGTAGTCGCCTCTCGTCGAGAGGGCCAGGCGGTGCTTCTGCTGAGACAGTGTTGCCTGGAGCGCTTCCCTGTTACGAAACACTAGCCTTATCATCTCCAGCGCCGAGTTCCACCGCGTTGGAACGTCTTGCACGAGGGACTCCTGATCCTGCCCGAGCGAGACTTGCTGGAGGTTCAGCTCATCCGAGTTGGCCGGACTGTGCCTGAAATGTCCTACTACTTTACGGACTCTAGTCAGTGCAGCCTCGAATCCACCTTTTCGGAGGGAGATGACGACAGCCCTCTGCACGATGTGCGCAACGCAGGAAATGTGCTCGAAGGGCAGTAGCCTCCCCGCGGCCACCATACTCGGGGCACTGTCTGTGCCAACTGTGCTGACTTTGTCAACGATCCCCCAGTCTTTGGCCACGTCCATGAACTGTTTGGCGCACACTTCAGCAAAGTGACCCTCCTCCGTCTTCATCACGCCTAATGAACAGACAATCGGGATAATGTCAATTTGGAGGGAAAAAAATAAATAAAATAATAATAATAAATAAATAAATAAATAAATAATTTGAAAAACACTGAACCTGACCCACCTAATGTGAAGGAGTGAAGTTCCCAGCCGAAGTCAATCAGGTGGGCAGTCACGCCGAGGTAGTTGTCATTACTTATGGAGGTCCAGTGGTCGCCGGAAAGCTCTACCCAACGTGTCCCCCCAAGCGTCGCGGCTTTGGTGACTCTCTTGGCGGCACGCTGGTCGTGAATTCTCCTCATGAAGGTCCGCCTGGACAGTAGCCTGTAAGTCGGGTCGCCCGTGGCCTCCTGCAGAAGACGCTGGAGGCAGCCGTCTTCCACCACGCTTATGGGCCGGCAGCTGGTGGATATCCACCGGGCCAAAAGGTTTGTTAGCCGGGCAGAAAGCGCTGCACTGGCCGGCCTCGCTTGAGTGCACTCGGGGATTGTTCTCTGACGCCGGCGGCGACCGCTCTCCGCACTAGTGCTTTGCCTCTCCTCGTCCGCTGGCGCCGACCGGTGCTTGGCCTTCAGGTGGTATTTCAGGCTGGTAGAGCTCCGGCAGCAAGCGAAACTCCGAATCGCACAGAATGCAAATTACCTTTCGCTTGTCGTCGGTTCCGTCTGGAAGCAGCTTAAAGTTGAATTTTCCGTGGAGCAAAGAGGATTTTTTCGACGACGCCGCCATCCTGAATCGCACAGAAGTAAAATGACCTATCGCTTGTCGATGGTTTCGTCTGGAAGCACCTTAAAGTTGAATTTTCCGTGGAGCAAAGAGTGGAGGGTCCTTTCTCTGACGCCAGCTCCGTCCGACTGCAGTGAAGCTCAGTGTGCTGATTAGCCTCGGCAGGTGATGGTCATGAGCTTGGGTGAGTCACCGGAGTTGACCGCTCTGCAGTTTAGCTCGGTGTGCTGATTATCCTCGGCAGGTGATGGTCATGAGCTGGAGTGATTCACCGGAGTGGACTCCTCTGACGTAACAGGCAGGAAAAGGGCCGGGCTTGCTGGAGGAATCAGCTATGACTTGGATGAACGGTGCCTGCAATGAGGGTAGATTACCGAGGGTTAGGGTTAGACCCAACCCTAATATATATATATACCGTATTTACTCGACTATAAGTCGAGGATTTTTCCCTAAAATTTCGGGCTGAAAGTGGGGGGCTCGACTTATACGCGCGGTCTACCGAAATAGAAAATATTCTACTCAGAACAGTGCGCAGATATGTCTACTTTCTCACAAAAATAAACAGCAGAGACACAAGCGCGGTAAATAAATGAACATTTATGACGCAAACTAAATAAATCTCTCAGAAATTGGCACAAGCCGGACAAATGAGTAGCACTCGGCTCGTCTAGTGCTGATGCTCCGCTCTCTCTCACACACACTGCGGCGCAGAGTCGCACATTCTCTCGTCTCAGCTCTCATATAAGAGCGGCTCTTCTGACTCCAATCTCTATTTGGCGTGATGCTTCACAAATAAACGAGTCACACCAAACCAAACCAAACCAAACCAAGAATTAGCATTAGCCGTCACCTCTTTTCCCTTAAAGGGGCAGAGCACTTTTCCCACAATTCTTTAAAATTGTAATGCAGCCATACCAATTACAATTTAAACCTTAAACATAAATTAACAATAACTTAAATAGATTAATACCAACATAAACAAACAGGGTTACTTGGTTTTTAGGTTTCCTTTACCACCAAGGATGTCTGAATAGTTTTATTATTTCTATTGGATTAAAGAGCATCTGAACAGGTGTTCTATCATTATTTCCCTGTGCCGTTTCAGTGTCCCGATGGGCCGCAAATATCCACAGTTGACTTTATATGAAACCCAAAATTGGGTTTCTACTGATTTCTATTTTTTCACTTTTCTCTCATTTCTTTCCCCCGACTTATAAGGGGGTCTAAACAAAATACCACAATCTCACAGCTGAAGTGGGGGGGTCGACTTATAAGCGAGTAAATACGGTATATATATTAGGGCTGTAAAAGTTAACTAGTTAATGCACGTGATTAATTTTAAGTGCTTAATCCGGTTTGGTGAAAATGCAATGAATAGACCCAGGGAGCCGTGCTAGTGTCACCAGGTGTGGCTCATTATGATCAGAAGCTCAGAGTGACAAGAATAGACCCAGAGAGCTAGTGTCACCCAGGTGTGGCTCATTATGATCAGAAGCTTAGCGTGATTGCTTTCACCTGCTGCCATTTAGGCGCAAAGGATTTAAAGGACAGACACAAGCTTGTCTCATTGATCTCATCTCCATCCTCAGTGTTTTGAATAGACTTGTTAAAACTGAGATTTGCCCTTATTTTTCTCTGTTCAACAAGCCGCTTCTTTAGATTAATAGGGATTAGATAAAGACAATACTGTATTTACTTCCACTTATATTTAAAAACAGACATTCTAAGCTTTATGTAATTTTTTTATGTACATCCTAAGACATATGTTTCATGTTAGAGTGAAAAATATTTATTAAGTTAGCTTGTTAAGAAATTATGTTGCAAATTGAACAAAGAATATACTAAATTATATTGCAGTATTATTAATTTGGTCAGGGAAGTGCAATTAACTAGTTAAAAATTAATATATTAAAACTAGTTAATATATTAATATAAAATTATAATATGTGATTTGTTGGTTTACCGCTATTCAATTTGAAATGTTACATTATAAATTAATAAATACAGTTGGTTGGTTGGTTGTGTGTGTGTGTGTGTGTATGTGTGTGTGTGTGTGTGTGTGTGTGTGTACTAAATTAACAATCCATATTGAATAGAGCTCAATACTACTGTAAATGACGTTGATCAAAAACCAAATAATGTGATCAAGACAAACCTATCGTAAACTATTTGCTATTAAATATAAACTATCTTACACAATTCGGAATTCTGATTTGTCAGCAGCTAAATTGTGAGATTGCTTTCTGTTGCAGGGTTACAACGGTTTTTGTTGTTTTTATTTTTTCATCAGAACGTTTGTCATTGTCACACGTTGTTTGTGTTCTTGTTTTTTCCAGGAACATTATTGCTGTTGTTTTCTCCTCTTACACTTTATGAAACACACCGTGTTTGCAGTTTATAGCTCATGCTTGCGTTACAATGAATGATGTGAATTAACTACTTAATTGGCAGTAAAATATACTTCACTTATTATATTTATAGCCTGATTATCAGTGATGTACTTATACTTAGTAAATATGTAAGTTATTTTACTTAAGTATTTTGGCTGCTTTGTACTTGTAGTGAGTATCAAAATAATTACCAACTTTTACTCGCTACTTCATTACATCAGTGACTGTACTTTTTACTCAACTACATTTCAATGGACACTTACCATTACTCACTACATAGTGATTGTGCACAACAAGTCTGCATCTTTTTCTACCATGGACAAGGTGACACCGCCATCTGCAGGATGCTGAAGGTACTAGATGCTTAGTTTAGAACCTAAATCACGTGAACATCAATTAGCAGTTGAACTTTTGTGCACATTTGAGTTTGACTGAGACTGACTTTTTTATCTTTTTTTTTTCCGATTGTATTCTGCGACTTTGAAACATTGCGGGGTTCAAGTTCTATTACCTCATAAAAAAGTGTTTCTTGTTTTTCACTTTTACTTTTTTTTCTGAATTTACATTCTAAATTCAGAATGAGTAAAATGCGTGAATTATTTTTAAATTGGATACTTATTCGACTTTAGGACTTGCCAAAAGTAATTTTACAGTAAGGTACCTAAATACCTTTACTCAAGTATGTTTTTCCTCTTTACACCTCTGCCAAATATAGCATGTTTTGTTTTTATAAAATATGTTTATATGTAGTTTACATGTTAGTTTTTGGAGTGATTTAGAGCGAGAGAGACAGAGTAAGAAAAAAAAATAGAAAAATCCACAGAAATGTTTTTATTTCAGCATTTTAGTCCACTTTTTGAACGCTTCTGTTCAATCCCATTGGGAGTTATAGTACCTATGCTGCTACTACAAGTACTAGAACGTAGGAAGACATATTCTCCAGGTGAAACATTGTAGAATCATTTACAACTACAGCATCTGTATCTGAAAAAGTAAAGATCATACGCTTGCACAGTTACGTTTGGACAGTCTGACATCACACTGAACTTCAAATATCACTGAATAAACCAAAAGGAGAGTGAAAGCTTCTACTTCTACAGGTATTTTACTGACAAAGACGCGGCGAAAATCCAACAGAACAAGACATTTGAGCTTTACTCCAGAGCTTCGGCCTCTCAGAGCTCATCATAGTGCTATCGATCCACTCCACAGGGACGAAGGATTGTGTGTGTTAGGGGGTGTGAAAATAAACACTGCTCAAGACGACAAAACATCGTTCGCGCGCACACACACACACACACAGTCTAAGCAAACGGCATTCAAGGCAAAGCCTGGCTTTAATATCGAGTGAGGACACTTGTATTTAATCAGGACTCTTCCTTTTTTTGTTCCGAGGCTCAGGGAGATTCGTGGGGACCCGTGGAAGGAAAGGTTAATGCTAAGAGGTCAAGTGATTTCACACCCGAGACGCCATTCGCCTCGACAGTGAGCTCCAGCACATCCCACAGTGATGACACAGTCACTCTGATTTATGGCCCGGAGTCAGTGGGAAGGAATCACACTGTTATCTTATGATAATGATGTCACTTTGACGCAACACCAGAGTGCCAAACGTACACCTACGCGTAGACGTGAGTAAATGTGAGGCAAGTTTCGCCGACTCTGTCTTGTTTACAAAACAAAACGTTCAATGTTCAAAACGTGTATCGCTTAAATACGGAAAAAAAAAAATAGGCGTGTGTGTTTGATAAAACAAACACCAGGTGAGAAGGAGACAAGGGAATGAACGCAAGCTTATTACACATGAGCCATCACCGAAGCTTTACTATTTGGAACACACGTGTGCATCAATAATGCAAACCATAAATAATCAGTTTCAACCGACGCTACAACTTCCACAGACTGTCTCCCTATCATCATCCAGAAAACCATTAATAACACCACGTTCAGCCATTCAGCCAGCATCCATCTTATTCTACATTTTACATGAAAGATTTTCTCTCTCGTTCTCTCTGTCTCTCTTTCTCTCTCACACTCCCTCTTTCTCTGTGTCTCTCTCTCTCTGTGAGTGTTTTTCTTTCTCTCTCACACCCCTCTCTCTCTTTCTCGATCACACACTCTCTCTCTGTCTCTCTCTTTCTCTCTCTCTATGTCCCACACACTGTCTCTCTCTCTCTCTTTCTCTCTGTCTTTCTTTCTCTCTTTCTCGCTCTCTCTCTCTCTCAAGTTTTGTGCATTGTGTATTTTTGGATGAAAGTGTCTGTTGAATTCATGAACGTAACTTGTTTTAGCAAAAAACAATAGCATTCAATAAAGTCGCTAATTTTTATTCCTTTCACTTTTGCCATCCCAACCAATAAGCAGAATATGCCTCGTCCTTCCACTACGGTTTAAATCCACAACACTGGTTTTAAGAAGAATACAGAACTAACACTCAAGCCAAGAACCAAACATGTGTAAGGTGAGACAGGACGAGATCTGCACCCAACCAGTATTCATTTAGTTGACAAAATATTTTCACCACCTTCTTCGTCAACACTTTTTCCCTGACGAAAACTAAATGAGAACTATATAAAAACTCAACTTCTCAACCATCACGGGCAAAAATTTCAACACACCTGAGGCGCCATCTGCAGATAAAACTTAATTTTTCGTCGTGCAACCATTTGTTAATTATAAACGGGATGCAAGATATTGCTTTATTTTACTGTATTTAATTCCCTCTTTGTTGAGGCTTCCTTTATGATAATACATTTATTTGGATTGAAAGAAAAGTTCATAAAAATAAGACATGTTTTTTTCAAATAAGCAAGATCTTTATATATATTTTATAAGTTCATAGTAAACTATGTATTCAGATTTTAGAGACCTAGCAACTGCAGTAAACATTTAAATTCTATAGCACTCATGTTTTCATTGACTAAATTTCCACTGTAATTTAGTCGACTAAATTAGACTAAGACAAAAAAAATTAAGATGACAAAATTGGGACTAAAACAAAACTGAGTTTTAGTTTAAAAGTAAATAAAAAATCTTTGTCAAAATGAACCCTGCCCCCAATTAAAGTAAGTGATTGTACGTGATCTCCCATAAACTTAACGCACTGGAACACTCTCGCCGATGTAAATACAATAAGTGCGCTTTCGGGAAGCGGCCTCCACATCCTCCTGATTGCGGCCTTCAGAAGGGTCTCGTTCAGATCCGTCCGTCGCACTTTCACTATTGAATTAAAGCACACAAGCTCGATTAATAAGCTCCGTAGATGTTCATTTGAATAAGGACTGTATTAGTATTCCGGCGGAGCCACGGCTAAAAGCTGCTGACCTTTTCCTCCGCACAGGAGATCCTTGAACACATCCCGTCAAATCACAGCGCCTGGTAATAAGCCATCAACGCTAAAGAGTGTTAGCGCGTGAGGCTTTGCCCATTTTTTTTCCCAGGGAACGGCAAGGCTGGTGTGTTTGTGATCTATCAGCAGACGGGGATCCGCGAGGTGGGATTTATCTACGGTACAGTGGGAGGGTTTTTCTTGATACGCCATTGATTTATGTGCGTGTCAAGGGGCCCGGGATTGATCAGTGCGCATCAGAATTCCCCACCAGCTCTTCCATAACAAATCATAGCCTGACCTTTGCTAGGACATATTTAGCCTTTGTTGCACACTTGAAAGCGCTGTTAGGTGGCACTGGAGCAAGTGTGCGTTTGTTTGCCTTGTTACCGTGCTCTGCAAACTGTGCCGCTTAAAGCAACAAAAGACGCCGCAACATGGTAAGCCGAATGAGATGCTAATGGGAAGTTTGATTTTTTCAATTGACTCAGATCTTTAGCTCTCATACAGTAATGTTAATGAATCGTTTAGAGTTATTTTCTCCTTCATTTTCGCTCAGTGGTCAGGTGATAAGTGAATGAACGACAGATCCAAAAGTATCCGTTCGAACAAATCGCGAACGATTCTGATTCGATATAGAACCTGCACAGCTCGACTGTCACATGATAAGTGAGGAACAATTGATCCGAAAGCCTCTGTTTGAACAAATCGTGAACAATTCTGATTCAATACAAAGCTGTCACATGATAAGTGAACAAACGATTTATCTGAAAACATCCGTTTGAACAAATCACAAACAATTCTGATTCGATACAGAGATGTCACATAATAAGTGAACAAACTAATGATCCGAAAGCATCCGTTCGAACAAATTGTGAACAATTCAGATTTGATACAGAGCCTGTGTTGCTCAGTTGTTATGTAATAAGTAACAACAATAGAATGATCTGAAAGCTTTTCTTCAAAACAATCACGAACAATTCTGATTTGATACAAAACAAGTAAACAAACAAATAATCTGAAAGGATCTGTTCGAACAAATTACGAACAATTCTGATTGGATACAGCATGTCACATGATAAGTGAACGAACGAATGATCCAAAAGCATGCGCTTGAACATATCACAAACAATTCTGATTCGATACAAAATTGTCGCATGATAAGTGAACAAACGAATGATCTGAAAGCATCTGTTCGAACAAATTGTGAACAATTCAGATTTGATACAAAGCTGTCACATGATAAGTGAACGAATGAATGATCCGAATGTATCTGTTCAAACAAATCACGAACAATTCTGATTTGTTACAAAGCTGTCACATGATAAGTGAACAAACAAATTATCTAAAAGCATCCATTCAAAGTAGCGAATAATTACGATTCGTTACAGTGTCTGTGCCGGCCAGTACTCACATGCTAAATGAATCGTTCGCTTAGGGGACTCGTTTCTCGTCTCATTCCGAGTCACATAAAACATTTGTTCATTTTGATTCATTGACCAAATCATTCACAAATGACACGTCACTAGACCGGGTTGAGGATGCACTAGACGTTTTTAGGCCCAGTTGACTCCTTTCAAAATATTGAAACTTCAATTTCAATATTCAGTGGATCACAGCGTGATCTGTAAAATAAACTCACCAAAGTGCCATTTCTAAAATCAAGTCCACTCTGCCACTTTAGCGTCCATAATCCTGCGGCAATTAAAATGGCCCGTTTCGGAAAGCATGTGATGGCCGAGGAGAGCCAAACAGATGTTCTACCTCACAATAACAGGGTTCAAGTGGAGCAGGGTCCCCCTAACAGGCTAATAAACGGCCTCAAATGAGCCTGCAATTAAATTTATACACTTGATTGCACTGCTGTCATGTCCACTACAGGCTTATCGAACACCTGGGATCCATTTCCTAATAAAACCTCAGGAAAAAAAAAGAAAAAGAGGCAGTGAGCCAGAGAGGGGCGAAGAAATGTCAGCGTTTGGTTTGGGTTGATTACCTTTGGAAACCATAAAGCATTGATCCGAAATGCTCAAATAAAGAAAACAAAACCAGACAATTTACCTGAAATTCCATTTTTATTTTCTGAGTAACCGACCACTTGTGATGGCACTTTATCTTCAATAAATTTGTTGATTAGGCAAAATTTGAACATTTTCCGTCCACATGGAGAGAAAACCTGTTAAACTGAGACTAAACGGCTTTAACTGTTTAATGACGCTCATCTATCAGAGCTGTTTTTCTGACACGTAAAGAGTGTGTTGAGTAGAATATAGTCTCACTGATGCAAGAGATAAATGCACTAATACATTTCAATTTTTTTTTGTTGTTCTTTGTTTCAGTTGAGAACAGTACATAAGGTGCAAAAGTAATAATTTACAAATAGTACTTTACACTGAAAAAGTTCAAAAGTGCAAAAGATGTGCCGTTACTCTAAAGAAGCTTTTATACTTGATCTAACATTTCATTTTCTGCCAAGCCATCAGTGTAATGTAAAATTCTTCCAAGTAAGTCTTGTAGTGTAAAGTAAAAACATTTCTTAAAGTAAAGAAAAAATTGGTTTGGAGCCGTGGATGGTGATGAGAAGAGAAGACCTTGTTTCTTGAATTGGCCAATGAGAATTGGTCAATGAGCCAATGAGAAGCTTGCATGTGCTGTGTGCAATTTTTGAACACTTTTAAACTTTGAAATAAATCATTAACACGTTTACATAATCTTGTTTTGTTGTAAGAAGGAGTAATTTAGTTTAGCTATTTTTGAGCGATTTGTCTTAAAAGGAGACAATAGGTGTTTAAATAATGTAATTATGCTGTATGTCGATTCAAAATTGTTTTTTTTTTTTTTTTTTTNAACCCCAGTTGGGGCCCAGTCTCCCGCCTTAGTGTTTCCTCTACCCTTGAGACAGGCTAGGAACACGCCCAGTCCGCTCTACACACCAGGGGTCGCGGTCGACGGAGGGCCGAGTTCAATTCAACAAGAAGAGGCACTAAAACACTGAAACAATGTCACATTCAAATGTTGCCAGGAAGCTGGAAAATTATTCTTGTATACTCTTAATTTTTTAACAATATCCAAACTCAAGCAAGCAACAGAAGTACAAATAATCAGGACCATAATATTTGAAGTGCTTCTACACTACAAAAAAGATTCACATGAAAAATAATAAAATAAGAAACAAAATGCGTAAAACAAGTGTAAATCAAATAAAATTGTCTGGCAATGGAGAGGACTTACGCAGAGGTGTGAAGTACTTGAGTACACTATAGGAATTTTTGTAGATTTTGTAAATATACAACATGTATACATTGTATAATACAAAGAAACTAACAAAAAAAATCTTTAGACATTGAAGCACTGAGTATTGTATTTGTACTTTAGTACTTGTACTTTATTGATTGCGTAAATTTATTGGGACTGCGTGAATTTAAAAGTTGCTTATATTTTTGATACTCAGTACAAGTAGAAAGTAGGCAAAATACTAAGTAAATTTTTTTTTTTACAAAATTAAAAATGATTTTGTAAAAAATGGTGTGCTGAAGTACTTCACACCTCTAGAAACAAGTAAATTAATCTTTCACTCTCAATTCTAAGCTAGGTAATTGATCTTGGAAGGAAAAAAAAACAAGATTTATTGTCTAATTTCAAGATTTTTTGAATTGTCAAGAATTTATTTTTTGCAGTTTAGTGAATGAGATTAAGTTTAAGATTCGAATGGCTTTCTTTCCAGTTTATGAAATTACAGTGTGGAATAATACCATGGTTTTGTAAATGAGATGCGTGACAATGCGGCCGCTGATATTAGCATAAACGAAAGAATAAAATAGCTGAATTTCTTTCTGTCTCTTAGAAGCAACCTGTCTTGAGCGCGGGCCATCTGTACGTAGTTATCACTGCGCTCACACAGATGGCGGCCAAACGCTTTCAAAGTTGCTCCGTCTACACATATAACCTTACAAAGCAAACTAATTAGCAGTAAAAGCATTGCAAAGAAGCGGTGTGAGCACGTGGGCTTTTCATTCTTCTTGACTAGGATCTAATGAGGGAAGAGAACGAGCCAGAAGGTGACAGAGGTTGTTGCTAGAGCTGAAGGTTTACAGTCTATTTAAGAGCCACATAACGTAGACGCAACCTACACATGAGCATTTTATGACCAGCTTTGGAGTGAACAAGGTGGACTAGGTAGGATCCTAAACGTGTTTGTTAGAGGTGTGCACGGGGAAGTTAACGTCTAAACGTGTTTGTTAGAGGTGTGCACGGGGAAGTTAACGTCCCATGTGTCGCTTTGGAAACTCCGAGGTCAATGTTAAGGCCGATCGTATAAGCCAAAGTAAAAAAAAAAGATGACTACTGACGTTTTTACATGTATCCCCTTTAGCAGTCCAAATGCTGCAAATCAAACCCACACTGCAAAAAAATGCACATGAAAAAAATAAAATAACAAAAAAATGGTGGAGGCCACCAATCACCTTATCATTCTTTGGCACATTAATCATAAATACAAATGAGCAAGTAAGAAACAAAAAATTGCCCACCCCTCTCAAAAAGTTTTCTTTCCCATAGTAATTGAAATCAAAAATCGATTGTTCCCAAACTTCAATCCTCTACAAGTACAAAACTTCCACCGAGTCACGTGAGACATTACGATGTGGCCAATGGGGGTGAAGAGATTTCTAACTGTCTACGCATAAATAATAAGATTTGTGATTGGTAGGATGTGTATGACCAATAAGAAGTGCAAAATCATTTGAATTGCAGAAAAATTGAATTGAAGCCTCAGCAGACAATTATATGTATATAAAAACTATTTGAAGACTATCTATATCTATCTATCTAGATCTATATGAAGACTAAACAAGTAAATAAGCATGCATGCATTAACATAAGCATAAATATCAGCAAAAGTCAGTCAGAAAATCAGGAGTTTCAAAAAAATATTTAGTAAAAAAAAATACTGTTAAAAATGCAGCTCTAGGCAAATACAGTGGTACCTCGATGAAAGATTTTAATCTTTCTTGGAGGCTGCATAATAATTCTACATCAGTCAGGTGTTCCATCATGGCCGAGATTGCAGGTCTCTGTCGAAGGGAGTTGTCCAGAAGCTGGATCCAGGAATAATGCATGAGCCGACACCGCGTTAAGGTTTAACACGTGTTTATTTTGCCGTTCAATGCATTATTTAATAACAGTCAGGAAATGCGGATCCTTTATACCCTAAATGACGTCAGATATTGCATGATATCAGCAGGAAGCGAGATTTGTCAGAGGACTGACTTACACACGTGGTCTCCGTTCAATAACAAAAGATAGACGTTGCTATGGCGATACGTAATCAGGTCTCCATTCGGCCTTCATGAAGTCTTAACATAAGGAGAGTAAGAATAGCATTATTAAACACTAATTATAAGTTTTTATATCCTAACTAATTTTTTTGGTCAATCATAAATTAATATAAGTTCTGAGTTAAAGTTCTGAGTTATTTTAAAGAATCTTTTCACAGTTTTAACTATCCCAAAGCACACTATGTAAATCTTTAAAAGAGTTATCACCTTTTATTCATTTGATTGTCTGGTTATTGGTGTCAATTAAATTACTATGATTATAACAAGAAAGTATTACAGTTTTTGCCCATTGCGTACACACGTTTTGCTAAATTTGGCTCATTGTGTCAAAACTCTACACACAAGCAAATAAGACACAACACTGGGAAATAAACCATTCACATCAATGTCAAATTGAAACGCTGCAATCAAAACCTAACAATCCTTTGTCAAAATGTAACTCTGATAACAAAATGATACCCACTTGCATCATATGAATACACTTTCAGATCACCAGCAACACACTAGTCTACTTTATATAAAAAACTGCAGTCTTTTGATTTCAATGTTTTTATTCAGTTCCACAGAGGGCCTGTTTTCACAACAACCAAAATCAAANTTCAATGTCTTGAACTACACAGCCAGGGCACGAAAAACTACTGTACAGTGCGCTTTATGTTGACATCATCCATATCCCTGAAAGTCAAGCGAAATGACAATGAACAAAAAAAAGCAAAGTTATTCTGGGTTAGATAATGGAGTTGTACAGTCTTCATCTTTAACTCACCTCACGATCATGAGTTCTGAGGACGTCACCCAGCACCTCCGAGATGTTGCCAGTATGAGAAGCCTTTGCCTTTACAAGGCTGATAGTTGTGGCGCANTGAGGACGTCACCCAGCACCTTCGAGATGTTGCCAGTATGAGAAGCCTTTGCCTTTACAAGGCTGATAGTTGTGGCGCACACATGTCCAATTCAGCATTGAACTGGTTTCGAAGATTAGTGTCACATTGGTGCGACGCGATGAAACTCTGCACAAACAAACATAATCATAAACACACAACATGTATAAAAAAACACCAAAACAGACTTAGAGAAGCATGCAATGCGGTGTAATTGTATGACCATACAGTGGCCAAATAACACATATTAAACACGTGTCAACAAATGCTAATAAACAGCAACGAACCCCAATTGTTTAAAAGTCTCACTGACTTTGTTGGCATTTCATTNACATAATCATAAACACACAACATGTATAAAAAAACACCAAAACAGACTTAGAGAAGCATGCAATGCGGTGTAATTGTATGACCATACAGTGGCCAAATAACACATATTAAACACGTGTCAACAAATGCTAATAAACAGCAACGAACCCCNCTGCTGAGCAGCTCCATCCATGTCCAAGATTCTCTGTAACAAAAAAATACATATTGTGGATGGCTTTAATTAAAGCACATGCTTACACTACTACTTATACAGAACCAACCCACTCCACCACCAGAGGTGTCAAGTAACGAAGTAATACTACTTCGTTACCTAACTAAAGTAGAAATTTGGCTTACTTTTATTTTTCTAGAGTATTTTTTTTTCCGCTTACTTTCTACTTCTACTTCTTATTTTTTTAAGCAAATATCGGTACTTTCTATTCGTTACTTCTTCAAAACCAGCCGCATTATCGGTTAGTTTTATTTCCGTGTTGAATCGATATAAATAAAACATCCAGACAAATCACGCCGGTAAATAATTGTGGTTGGATGAGACGTATAAACAAGTATCATCCCGACACCCTATTGGTTTGCATAAGGTCCCTCACACCTGCGCATCGCGCTTTGTCGGCGAATGAACGACGGAGAGGAGATGCGGCTTTATGGATTCGATTAGTGTCAATACGGCTAGAGCACAAACTGCGTCTGCGTGCGCGGCGCTTGCGCACACACACCAACACCGTTAGAACAGACGCGAAAATGCGGGTGTGCTGCCTTTGTGGCAATGTTTGTTTTGGGGACTTTTAGTTAAATAATTTGACCTTGCACTTTAAGTTGTTTTATGCAAGAGGTTTGTTTGTTATGTATTTATTGTATTTTGGGCATGTGGGTTTATGTCTGTTTGTGAATGTTTAATCGCCGGCGCGTCATACGACATCACTTCCGGGTTTCGCGGGGAAGTCGCGTCACTTCCGGTTGGAACGGCAAATGCGCGGGTAAACGTCGCGTCACTTCCTGTTCGGCGCAGTGTGAACGGAGTTCAGCACACGCGGACATTACCATGCTGTGCGCAATGGACTCTGCCATCTTCTATAAAGAAGTACTGTAGACGCAATGCCTTTTTACCACACACTTAAAGCATACAACTTGAGAAGACAATAAAAGGCACGTGAAGTGAAAACCTCTTCGTTGTTTGCTGGTTCGCTGCGCGTTTAATCAGAGTTGTTACACCCTGACAGAGAACGCTACAGTAAAAAGGCATAAACTTAAAGTATTTCTACAATCAACATGGCGAGTAGACGAAGCTCCAGGACATCAGTGAAGACGGCTGGATCAACATCCAGTGCAGCTGCTATCGCTAGAGCTAAAGCAGAAGCGGCGAAAGTACGAGCATCTTACGCTAGCAAAGAGGCTAAGCTAAAAGTAGAAAAAGCAGAAAATCAGCTGGAAACAGTAAAAATTGATGCAGAATTGGAAGTTCTGAATCTACAGAAAGAGGCTGACGCAGCTGTAGCAGAAGCAGATGTATTGCAGAAGGCTGAAGAATGGCTCATGTTGGATGAAACCGGAGGATCGGTCTCAGAAAAGGCCATGGAAGAACGCGTAAAAGACTACGTGCATTCGCAAAATGAGCTACAGTGGCAACCACTGCACCCAAAGCAGCCTGAAAATATCCAGCCACAAACCGATTCAAAGGAAAATCGTACAACACTGCACTTACCTGCCAACGAAGACAGCCAGCTGAATTCTATGCACAAACTAAAGACCCACAATGATGACAGTCTAGAAGACAGGACGATGTCGAACCCCAACATGAACATCGATGCACCCATATTCAGACCACAATATGATCCATCATCGTTCCATCAGCCAGAGCCAGAACCCGAACCTGTGGCACTCTATCTAGCACGAAGAGAATTGGTCAACTCAGGTCTGTATCAATATGACGACAAGCCAGAAAATTATCGTGCATGGTTTTCTTCATTCTTCAGTGCAGTAAACGGTCTCCAACTCACACCAACTCAAGAACTGGACCTCATGACTAAATGGCTGGGAAAGAACTCTAGTGAACTGGTAAAACGCATTCGCTCAGTTCATATCAATAACCCCATAATAGCCCTGAAAAAAGCATGGGAGAGATTGCAAGAATCCTATGCAGCTCCAGAAGTTCTAGAAAACTCACTGTTCCAGAGATTAGAACGTTTCCCTAAAATTAATACTAAAGAAAACGTAAAATTAAGAGAATTGGCAGATTTGTTGCAGGAAATTGAAGGCGCTAAAGAAGATGGCTACCTCACAGGCCTGTCGTATCTAGACACTCCGAGGGGCATCGCACCAATCGTTGACAAGCTTCCATTTGGTCTTCAGGAGAGGTGGGTGTCCAAAGGTTCTTTCTACAAAGAAGAAAATCATGGCCGCTTTCCACCCTCGAGTACTTTTGCAAGTTCGTTTCTTGTGAAGCAAAAAGAAGGAACGACCCAAGTTTCATGTATCAGTCCAGCCTCACAACCCACTCTAATCCAGTTAAGTACACTCCAAGCCATTTCATTCCAAACAGAGCAGTCTCTGTGCACAAAACAAATGTTTCCACCACCAGTGCAGAACCTAACAGAAACTGCCCGCTACATAACAAGCCCCACCCTCTTAAGAAGTGCCGAACGTTTCAAAGCATGCCCTACAATGAGAGAAAGGCCTTCCTTAAAGAAAATGGAATTTGTTTTAAATGCTGTTCTTCCACTTCTCATTTAGCAAGATCCTGCACATCAACAGTGAAGTGTTCTGAATGCAGCAGTAGCTATCATGATGCAGCAATGCACCCTGACTCTTCACAACGAGTTATCAAGGCTCCCTCAGCGGCTCAAGAAGACGGCGGGAAGGGAGAAGCTCAAACCGACGTCATCAATACAAGTTGCACAAAATTAGCCTAGTCAAAATTATCCTAGTCAAAATTTATCCGAAAGGAGCTCAGGACAAAGCCATCAAGGCTTATGTGATGTTGGACGATCAGAGCAATCGCTCACTGGCAAGATCAGAATTATTTGACTTGTTTAACATACAGAGCAGTTCATGTTCCTACTACCTCAGAACTTGTTCCGGAGTCACAGAGACAGCCGGCAGAAAGGCGGACGCATTCCAGATAGAGTCGTTGGATGGCAAAGTAGTAATCTGTCTCCCCTCGCTTCTAGAATGCAACGACATCCTGAACAATCGTTCGGAGATTCCAACGGCAAGCACAGTCTCGCACCAGCCTCATTTAAGACGCATTGCAAAACACATCCCGGATTTAGATCCAAATGCTGAAATACTACTCCTGCTTGGAAGGGATGCCATAAGAGTGCATAAAGTCAGAGAGCAGATTAGTGGACCACACAATGCGCCTTTCGCCCAACGCTTAGACCTTGGCTGGGTGGTA
The DNA here is from genome assembly GCA_028128575.1 of Paedocypris carbunculus. Classification (NCBI taxonomy): domain Eukaryota; kingdom Metazoa; phylum Chordata; class Actinopteri; order Cypriniformes; genus Paedocypris; species Paedocypris carbunculus. Next base: position 227,557 of record SOMO01000089.1, read on the forward strand.
GTAGGAGATGTGTGTCTTGGGAGTGTGCACAAGCCCATAGTCAATACATTCAAGACTAATGTGCTGGAGAATGGTCGATATTCAATGTTCCAACCTTGCATGAACTTCATCAACGCTAAAGAAACAAAGCATGAATTTGAGCAACGGTCAAGTGTAAATGACAATTTACTAGGACAGTCTGTGTTTATCCAAACAGCAAACGACAACAAACCTGCTCCATCAGTAGAAGACGAGATATTTCTCAAACTAATGGATGCAAAGGTCTACAGAAACGAAGACAACAGTTGGGTTGCGCCACTGCCTTTCAAAGAACCCAGACAACGTCTTCCAAATAACATCGAGCAAGCGATCAGTCGATTTACCTCTCTGAAACGATCAATGAAAAGGAAGCCAGAAATGCAACAACAGTATGTGGAATTCATGGGAAAGATATTAGCCAATAGACACGCGGAAGTGGCTCCCAAACTGAATGATAACGAAGAGTGCTGGTACCTCCCAACATTCGGAGTTTTTCACCCACAGAAACCTGGCCAAATTAGAGTTGTATTCGACTCAAGCGCTCAGTGGTCCGGCATCTCACTTAATGATGTGCTTCTGAAGGGTCCTGATTTAAATAACAGTCTCTTAGGTGTTCTGTTACGTTTCAGAAAGGAGAAGGTTTCAATCCTTGCCGACATCCAGCAGATGTTCTATTGTTTCCTTGTACAGGAAGACCACAGAAATTTCTTGCGCTTTCTTTGGCACAAAGATAACGACGTCNCGACTCAAGCGCTCAGTGGTCCGGCATCTCACTTAATGATGTGCTTCTGAAGGGTCCTGATTTAAATAACAGTCTCTTAGGTGTTCTGTTACGTTTCAGAAAGGAGAAGGTTGCAATCCTTGCCGACATCCAGCAGATGTTCTATTGTTTCCTTGTACAGGAAGACCACAGAAATTTCTTGCGCTTTCTTTGGCACAAAGATAACGACGTCAACAAAGAAGTAGTTGAGTACCGGATGAATGTCCATGTCTTCGGCAACAGTCCTTCACCTGCAGTTAAGGTGCACAAGAGTTTGGCGATGACACTGTCAAGTTCGTAGAGAGGCATTTCTATGTCGACGACGGCCTAATATCAGTTCCAACAGAAGCTGAAGCAATTGGTCTTCTGAGAAGAACTCAGGTCTCACTTGCTGAGT
>SOMO01000089.1:233728-254030 GCA_028128575.1 Paedocypris carbunculus
TCAGTCGATTTACCTCTCTGAAACGATCAATGAAAAGGAAGCCAGAAATGCAACAACAGTATGTGGAATTCATGGGAAAGATATTAGCCAATAGACACGCGGAAGTGGCTCCCAAACTGAATGATAACGAAGAGTGCTGGTACCTCCCAACATTCGGAGTTTTTCACCCACAGAAACCTGGCCAAATTAGAGTTGTATTCGACTCAAGCGCTCAGTGGTCCGGCATCTCACTTAATGATGTGCTTCTGAAGGGTCCTGATTTAAATAACAGTCTCTTAGGTGTTCTGTTACGTTTCAGAAAGGAGAAGGTTTCAATCCTTGCCGACATCCAGCAGATGTTCTATTGTTTCCTTGTACAGGAAGACCACAGAAATTTCTTGCGCTTTCTTTGGCACAAAGATAACGACGTCAACAAAGAAGTAGTTGAGTACCGGATGAATGTCCATGTCTTCGGCAACAGTCCTTCACCTGCAGGCAAGGTGCACAAGAGTTTGGCGATGACACTGTCAAGTTCGTAGAGAGGCATTTCTATGTCGACGACGGCCTAATATCAGTTCCAACAGAAGCTGAAGCAATTGGTCTTCTGAGAAGAACTCAGGTCTCACTTGCTGAGTCCAACCTGCGCTTGCACAAGCTTGTGTCAAACTGTCAAGCAGTCGTCCAAGCTTTCTCACCGGAAGACTGTGCAGTTGTAAAAAAACATGGATTTGAGTGAAAAGGATACACCCACGCAGAGAAGTCTTGGTCTTCTGTGGGAAATCAGAAAAAACACTTTCACCTTCTCAGTGCCTCCAAACAACAAGCTGTTCACTCGCCGAGGTGTTCTTTCTACAGTGAATAGCATCTTTGATCCTCTGGGCCTAATTGCTCCTGTCACAATCCAAGGAAGAGCACTTTTGAGAGAACTTACCTCTGAGCAATCGGACTGGGACACTCCACTTCCCGCAGATAAGCAGAGCCAATGGGAGTCTTGGAAAGATTCACTTCAAGATCTAAAACATCTCCACATTCCACGTATGTACACTGCAACTTCACTCGGAGAAGCAACATATAAAGAACTGTGCGTTTACTCAGATGCCTCAGTCAAAGCCATCGGTGCAGTAGCATATTTAAGAACAGTCCAAGAGCATGGCTGAGCTGAGGTAGGCTTTGTCATGGGAAAAGCCAAGCTGGCACCACAATCTGTTCCAACAGTCCCAAGACTTGAGTTGTGTGCAGCTGTCCTAGCAGTTGAAATGGCAGATCTCCTACAAGACGAGCTGGACATAAAATTGGATGCTATCAAGTTCTACACAGACAGCAAGGTTGTTCTCGGTTACATCTTCAACAAATCCAAACGATTCTATTTGTATGTTCATAACAGAGTTCAGCGCATTCACATGTCATCAAGGCCAGAACAATGGAACTATGTCCATGCAGAAGAGAACCCTGCTGACCACGCTTCAAGATCTGTGTCTGCACCTCGTCTTGCTCAGACCTCGTGGTTTACAGGACCTGCCTTTCTCAGTAGGTCACCTGTTGAGGATACACAACCCAGCCCATTTGAGTTGATGGAACCGGAAGCAGANCCATACAGAAGAGAACCCTGCTGACCACGCTTCAAGATCTGTGTCTGCACCTCGTCTTGCTCAGACCTCGTGGTTTACAGGACCTGCCTTTCTCAGTAGGTCACCTGTTGAGGATACACAACCCAGCCCATTTGAGTTAATGGAACCGGAAGCAGATGTGGAAATTCAGACCAGAAGTACAAACCTGTGCGACTTTCCAGGACAACAAAGTGTTAACGTCAGACCGCTTCCAGAGATTCTCTTCCTTCACTTCACTGGTAAGAGCAATAACATCACTCATCCACATCGCCAAGTCGTACAATCACTCAGCTCGAAACAACAAATGTAAAGGCTGGCACATATGCAACTTACCTCATACGCAAGCAGAGCGTGATCAGGCCAAAACCGTCATCTTTAAAGCAACACAAAGATCATCTTTCGCTAAAGAATGTACAGCATTGCAATCCAACAAAGCGATTCCCATCAACAGCTGTTTAAAGACACTGAATCCAAATTTGGAAAATGATCTTCTTCTTGTAGGAGGACGTCTTAAACATTCAACCCTCTTACCTGTAGAAAAGANCCTCATACGCAAGCAGAGCGTGATCAGGCCAAAACCGTCATCTTTAAAGCAACACAAAGATCATCTTTCGCTAAAGAATGTACAGCATTGCAATCCAACAAAGCGATTCCCATCAACAGCTGTTTAAAGACACTGAATCCAAATTTGGAAAATGATCTTCTTCTTGTAGGAGGACGTCTTAAACATTCAACCCTCTTACCTGTAGAAAAGAACCCAATAATCCTGCCCAAGCACAACCACATCTCTCTGCTGCTCACACGCCATTACCACGAGCAAGTAAAACACCAAGGACGCCATCTGACAGAAGGTGCTATCAGAGCTGCTGNAACAGCTGTTTAAAGACACTGAATCCAAATTTGGAAAATGATCTTCTTCTTGTAGGAGGACGTCTTAAACATTCAACCCTCTTACCTGTAGAAAAGAACCCAATAATCCTGCCCAAGCACAACCACATCTCTCTGCTGCTCACACGCCATTACCACGAGCAAGTAAAACACCAAGGACGCCATCTGACAGAAGGTGCTATCAGAGCTGCTGGCTTGTGGATTTTGGGAGGCAAACAACTTGTTAATTCAGTGCTTCATAAATGTGTGATCTGCCGCAAATTGCGTGGAAAACAAGAACAGCAACAAATGTCGGATTTGCCACCTGAGCGACTTCAAGTCTGCCCTCCGTTCACCTATGTGGGTCTAGACGTCTTTGGCCCATGGTCTGTCAACACCAGACGTACTAGAGGAGGACAAGCAGATAGCAAGAGGTGGGCTATCATGTTTAGTTGCATGAGTTCGCGTGCAGTCCACATTGAGGTCATTGAGTCGATGGACACATCCAGCTGCATTAATGCCCTCCGCCGTTTCTTTTCACTTCGAGGCCCAGCAAAGCAATTGAGATCTGATTGTGGCACTAACTTCATTGGTGCAAGCAAAGATCTGGGACTGGATAAAGGAGTGCAAAGTTATCTGAGCGAACAGGGTTGCTCCTGGGTCTTCAACCCACCTCATGCCTCTCACATGGGAGGTTCCTGGGAGCGAATGATAGGAGTCGCAAGAAGAATCCTCGACTCCATATTCTTGCAGCAGAATGTTCGGCTAACTCATGAGGTGCTGTGCACGCTGATGGCAGAAGTTACGGCTGTTATCAATGGAAGACCTCTCGTTCCTGTATNCGAGGCCCAGCAAAGCAATTGAGATCTGATTGTGGCACTAACTTCATTGGTGCAAGCAAAGAACTGGGACTGGACAAAGGAGTGCAAAGTTATCTGAGCGAACAGGGTTGCTCCTGGGTCTTCAACCCACCTCATGCCTCACACATGGGAGGTTCCTGGGAGCGAATGATAGGAGTCGCAAGAAGAATCCTCGACTCCATATTCTTGCAGCAGAATGTTCGGCTAACTCATGAGGTGCTGTGCACGCTGATGGCAGAAGTTACGGCTGTTATCAATGGAAGACCTCTCGTTCCTGTATCCACGGATCCAGACAACCCCTTCATTCTTTCTCCATCATTGATCCTCACCCAGAAAGTAGGAGTCCCTCCTCCACTAGGAGAGTTTTCTGAAAAGGATCTGTATACAAAGCAGTGGAGGCAAGTCCAGGCTCTAGCAAACCAGTTCTGGGGTCGGTGGAAAAGAGAATATCTGCACACTTTGCAACGCAGACAGAAGTGGACAGAAATTCGAAGGAAGCTGGAAGTTGGTGACTTGGTCCTACTGAAAGACAATCAAGTTCCTCGCAACTCCTGCCCAATGGCCAGAATTACTGCCACTTTTCCTGGTGAAGATGGATTTATTAGGAAAGTTGAGTTGCAAACTTCCAAGGAAGGAAATACGAGGACTTTCCTGAGACCTGTTACAGAGGTCATTTTTCTTATGCCCAAGGACTGNATACGAGGACTTTCCTGAGACCTGTTACAGAGGTCATTTTTCTTATGCCCAAGGACTGAATTAAGGACTGTTTAAGTGTTCTGATTTTCAGTGACCTTATCAAGGTCAGACGCGGAGTGTGCTGCCTTTGTGGCAATGTTTGTTTTGGGGACTTTTAGTTAAATAATTTTACCTTGCACTTTAAGTTGTTTTATGCAAGAGGTTTGTTTATGTTATGTATTTATTGTATTTTGGGCATGTGGGTTTATGTCTGTTTGTGAATGTTTAATCGCCGGCGCGTCATACGACATCACTTCCGGGTTTCGCGGGGAAGTCGCGTCACTTCCGGTTGGAACGGCAAATGCGCGGGTAAACGTCGCGTCACTTCCTGTTCGGCGCAGTGTGAACGGAGTTCAGCACACGCGGACATTACCATGCTGTGCGCAATGGACTCTGCCATCTTCTATAAAGAAGTACTGTAGACGCAATGCCTTTTTACCACACACTTAAAGCATACAACTTGAGAAGACAATAAAAGGCACGTGAAGTGAAAACCTCTTCGTTGTTTGCTGGTTCGCTGCGCGTTGAATCAGAGTTGTTACACCCTGACAGAGAACGCTACAGCGGGTAAAAGGGCAAACGAATGTGTGAGGCGCAGTGACCGTGTGTAAAGCTCAAGTTCAAGTTATGAGCATTTGTAGGGCGCTTTTTACAGTTTAACTGTCTCAAAGCGTACAAAAGCTCCATACATCTCACTGTGTAATAGAGCTGCGAGATCTCAAAGCTCATGTGAACACTGTAAAACATTTCAGTTAGTATCTTTGTGTGACTTTGAGAGATATGCTTTATCTTATACTAGATATAAAAGAGATAATGTAATGTTGAAGCTAGATTTTCGAACATTCATACCGTATTTACGCGAAAATAAGCACCCCCTATTTTCAATTTTTCGAAACAAACAAACTTGACGGGTGTTTATAATCGCCATATTCAAAAATCTGCGTATTTTAAGACGCTCGTTTTTCGACATTTTAAGTCCGGAGTGTAATGATGGCGCGAGTGCACCGAGTGAGCGAGGGTTCAACCACGACAGGCGTGCCGTTCTTAAAAGGAGCAATCACAAATAAATGTAAACATGTAGCCTTTCCTTATATTATTTATTATCAATTTTCAAGTACAAAAGCGTTAAAGTGAACGATCCGAAGGAGGAACACGCGTAAATCTTTCAGATGGCCAGTTAAAAACTGTGGTCTCGCCAGCCGCGCCTGCGCAAACCGTGGACTTCTCATCCGCGCTTGCTTTTTCCCTTGCGCTACTAATACGCTGATTACGTTTTATCTTGAGACCGGCGAATTAAAACATTCGTCCTTCCTAATACTTTTGTATCCATTTTTTCAAGCACGACAGCATTAAAGTGAACGGTGCAAACGAGGAACATGCACAGATGCTTCAGGTGGCGTGTTTTAAACTTATTGTTTGAAAACGAGTAAGTTCATTTTTTTCCGCAAGACATTGCACAAACAGCGGTAGTCTATAAACAATAAGAAGCTAGGGTTTTGTTTTTTTAACCGCTGCAACAAGTGACTATTAATATCCGATTTATAAGATATGATTTCGTACCTGTTTTACTCTATGTCTTCGCTGCTGCGAACAAGGAACAAGACGCACCGCTGACGTCATCGGCTGAGCTGCTCGCTTCTATGGCAAGCGGAATTAACATTTATCCCCTCGCGGTTTTAGTTCCGTCCAGTGCGTTGGAAATGCCGGTCTTTTTGAAGCTTCCACAACTCAGACGTGTTCTCCCCATGTTGTCACTGCCACTGACTGACCTTCGCAGTAATACATCGCCTCTCGTTTGAGTTAAAAGTCCCGTAATAATAATATAAAAAAAAAAAATTATTTTGTAATTATTTTTTTATGATTGAAAAATCAGGGGGGTGCTTATATTCGCGGGGTACTTATATTCGCGTAAATACGGTATTTAGGTAATTATTTGAAAAGAATCTATTTTGTTACAAGTTTTCAACCTTGGAGAAGCATGTGTGATTTAGTGTCTTGAGGCCACGCAGATAGCACAGAAGCTTTGTAATAAAATGCATTAATTTTTTTATGTAATTACAGCAATTTAATAGAACAATATAGTTCTATAATGCTATTTTCTTCCTCGCATTACTTTTACTTTTATACTTAAAAGTAGTTTTATCACTATTAGTAACTCTACTTTTACTTTAGTAGAATAATGGGCATTTTACTTTTACTTACACATAAGTACTTTTTAACTCTAGTAACTCTATTTCTAACGAAGTAACGAAAGTGACTACTTTTGACAGCACTGTCCACCACACAGGTACCTGTGTAGCTTTCTGAACATATGTATGTGGTACATATTCATCTGTTACTGGACTGCACTCATTCTTTATTGCAAATGTAAAGGACTGAAACACTTACCTGTACATATTCATGTCGAAGTTCTTTGACTCTGACGCTGNAACTCTAGTAACTCTATTTCTAACGAAGTAACGAAAGTGACTACTTTTGACAGCACTGTCCACCACACAGGTACCTGTGTAGCTTTCTGAACATATGTATGTGGTACATATTAATCTGTTACTGGACTGCACTCATTCTTTATTGCAAATGTAAAGGACTGAAACACTTACCTGTACATATTCGTGTCGAAGTTCTTTGACTCTGACGCTGTTCCTCTCAAATGGGACTCTGTACAATTGCTTCATGGTCATGTTGTGCTTTACCAAGATGCGCCTGATTGTTGTAATGCTTACTCAATTTATATTGTTGAATACTTGCCTATCTGCAAGTATTTGTTGCTGTAGCTGGTGGAGACGGATTGCATTGTTTGCCCTGACTAGGTTCACAATGGCAAGTTCCTGCTGTTGGGTGAACAGGCGTTGGCGTCCACCCCCATCAGGTCTTCTAGCCATTCTGTAGAAAAATGCAACCACAAATTGTTCTCATTTGCTTTTTTTTCAGTACTGTGTATACTGAACTTTACTGTATTTACCATACACAGTACTGGAACATTTCAACACGTTATCACGGTATGTTTCACAAAACTACCACTTTATTGTAAAAGTAGCATAAGCCACCCTGGAATACAATACATGTAATATAGTAATGTGATATGGTACAGTAATGTAGATACAGTCTGAGTACAGTAGAGAGTTGAAGACATACCTGTTGTCCAGTCGGAATGTCCTTATTATGGATGAAACTGTGAAACGGCTTAGATTTGGATGGACTCTCTGACCAGCTTCCCTCATAGTCAGGCCATGGTTTATGACATGGCCCACCAAAGTTGCTCTTATATCATCCGAAATAATGGTCCTTGTGTGGCCTCTTCGACCACGTCCTCCTCTCTCTCCTCGTCTTCTTCTTCCTCTGCCTCTAGCTCTCTCTGCCTCCATGTTTGCAAAGTTCTCAATATGGCTTAACTGAGGTCTTTTTGTAGCTGACTGATTGGTGTTCAGTTTTGTAAGTAAGTGTTTTCAGGTGTGTCAGCGTCTTTTCAATTAACTAAGTGTCTTATGTTTGAAATAGTGTGTAGTGTCTAGGAGCAAGTGTGTTACAGAAAGGAGAAAGCGTGTTACAGAATTGCAACTAAAGTGCAAAGCAGCACTTTTGTTTAAGGTATGGTTACACTTTGTTTAAGGTATAGTAACAAAAACTCAAAGTTATGTTACTTTGGTTTAAGCATGTGTCTATAGTGTTCAAGCAATGGGCAAAAACTGTAATATAAATATTACAACTAGTCAAACAAATGTGAGGTTTTCTTAGTTTAAAAGTTTCTAAACCTTTGACACAAATTTTAGCTCGGACAGGCTCCAGTGTCCTCGCTTTCTGAAAAGACTTAGACAGAGACAGGAGACGTGGCAGTTTACCGGAATTAGGATTTACGTCAAGATCAAATTATCTTGCATAAGAATTTTCCCCCACACATCTATAGAGACGAATAAGTCAAAACAACTTTTAGAAAGTTACGAATCTGTATCTCTTATTGAGACGCAAGTATGAAACAATTCAACGACCTTTAGCCTTGTTGTGCTGCGTTGGCACAGGGTAAAATATAATGTAATAAATAATATTAATACTAGAAATAAGATTTAAGTTATTAAAAATTAAAAATATTCTAACAATTCCATTCTTTTTTTAAAGCGAAATAAAATGAAGCGATAAAATTAATCAATTCAATCTTATTATTAGGCATATGTATTTGGATGTTATCGTTTACTAAATGTTTTCGAATCGGGCCAAAAACCTCGAGATTAGTTGAGGGGAAAAAGGCACCAATCCATTCTTAAAGGAAATAAAATAATCACCAATAGATATTGTATTGAAATCTGCATAAAAACCTTGTTGAGATCTGATTAAAAAAATAAATAAATAAAAAATCTCAGATCAGTCAGAGTCTGGGTGTTTTTACACCATGTTACACAAACTGATTGTACTCAGTTTAAACAACACTTTCAGCTTGGAGCTTGAAGGTTGGAGAACCTAAAACATTCAGAGCTTTTCAAAACATCTACTCTGTGAGCAGCTGTGGCCGGGGTTCCCAGCGAGATTGTATCCAGGGGGAGCCGTCCCCTCTTTGGGCCAGGGATACCTAAAATTCAACATAAAAAAACAATACATACCACACAAGATGACAATAGCTATGTATGTGGTAATCTTAAGTCGGTGGCTGGACGCCTTCGATCTGGTGGTAAAATTCAATTGACGAAATTAGTCAAAGTCACAACATAACTCACACCTGTTATTTCTCTAGGTCACTTTATCTCTTTTTTTTTGACTTACAGTTCCGTGCTCTACTTAAATCTTTACTCTTTGCAAACTTTGGCTCTTTAAAGTATACTTCTTTTGGAATCATTCTGGAATACCTTGCTAGTTAAGAATTAGTTATTTAGTTCAAATATTAGCTTTCTTTTAATGCATGTCAAATCAAACCATCTAGGAAAAATGTATGTATCTACTATTACCAGAAAATATATTTGTACCGGGATATTATGTAAAATCTATCTATGATAAGATATTGGTTCTCAGTGTCATATTCCATTGTCTGGTGACTTCAAAAGAACCATGGATTTAACAAAAGAACAATTTTAATAAAGAAAAAGACTAGCGTAAAACAAAACATGACATGATAACCGGAACTCAAACTAACGTGGTGACTTCAATAACAGACAATCAACAATGGGACAGGTGATGACTTAAAACTTTATCGCAACTTATCTGTCAACCACGCATCATTTTCTCTGACCATCGCGCTGTTTTGGTCAGCTAGGCATGAAGGCTGGATTTCGAACATGTTCTTTTGAGCTCAGATCTTTAGACAAAAGTAGAGAAAGCAGAAAAAGTCGACAATCCTAATAAATAACACTTCTCGAGTAATTATTCTCCAATCATTCAACAGTCATCCTCGTCTGCACCTCATTCATTCAAACACTTGCTTGTTTAACTTCCGGAAGAAATACGAACGCATCTGAATCACTCGTGTGTGAATTCACACTTGAGATTTTAGTGGGTTAATTTAGGTACGTCGCTTATAAAAATTCAGATCATTAAAGATGCACTGAGCGAAATGTCCTTAGAATGTCCTTAGATAACGAAAATCCTGAGTAATGAAATGCGCCGCCGCGAAAATGTCGTTCCGAGTTCCGAAATATTATCTTCATACAAATGGAGCTCATCATTTTCTTACCGCTAGCGTGCAGGGAGATGAGAGGCCAGATGTGTATGAAATAGTTTTATTTTAAATTTTTACAGTTTTTATTTAATCTTCTTAACACGCCAAATAAACAAAAATGCAACAAAAACACTAGTTAGTTTCAGAGATCTTATTTAAAATATAAAATAAGCTTGTGTTTGTTACGATTCCATCCGGGTCTTCACCATCTCCGGCCGATCCACCACTCACCAGCTGCCCATCATCGTCATCAGCCCAATCTGCCACACCGGTTCCTCATCACCCACATTCCCCGGACACTATATAACCACCAGTCTACTCCTCAGTCATTGTCTGTCATTGTCCACGATCGTCTGATCCCGACGCACCAGCACAGACTCACTCACCTTCTTCTTCGTCTTCATCATCCTCGTCTTCGCCGTCATCGTCCCGTCTTCTATGTTCAGTGTCAGTATCAGTCCTTGTATTCCCTGGTTGTTTGTATTAAACGTCACTGTGCACGAATCCGCTCCCATTTCCGTCTTCTGTTTCTCTCCCGCTCACGCTCACTCTCTATCCGAGCGCTGAGCTTAACAGTGTTCTCCGCAAATCCCTGAGATTTCCATTCACAATGTCATTTCGAGATGACAATAACGGTCATGTGAAATTATTCTATTTTGAACGAAACCCCTGTTCCCTGAGATAAGGGAACAGGATGTCACATATGGGTAACAACGCTTCCCGACAGAAGTTGAAGCCAATAGAACAACGCAGTGGCAACTGCGGCTAACGCGACAGATCCCGCCCTCGGAGGGGGAGCCAACGAGGTAAGGCACGCAGATCTGCCAGCATTGCCTCTGAACAAACGACTGAGCGACACAAGACAGCGCCTACTCCTGTCCTTCTTGCGGCATCTTATGTGACATGTCGTTCCCTTATCTCAGGGAACAAGGGTTTCTTTCGAAATCTGGAGAATTCCCTATCGAAACGGTCTCTATATGTCACATATGGGTTAATAAATCAAATACGGCACCTGTAAGCCCAAAGAGGCCAAATAGGTGAAGCCCTCGCATTCAGGATGGGTTAGGTTTTTTGCGCTTTGAGACAGTTAAAACTGTGAAAAGTGCCTTACAAATGCTCAGAACTTGAACTTGAACTTAGGTTTGGGGTTAGGAATCGAGCACCTCCTCGACCAACTTTTCTGACCCCACTAGCCAACCGTCCACCGCTCTGACTGGGGCGCCAGAACGCCAGAAACCAGGCCACTGTTGAGCTGAAAACCCCACGACAGGAGCCAAATGAAGGCAGACTGCCACGTGAAGCACCTCACTCCAAAGTCTTGGGGCTCGACTTCTCTACATTTTTACTTTCGCCTTGAGCTTGTTTGGAGGTTCTAGCAGGGGAGCAGCTAATCCTAGCACGTCCTCTTCCACTGAGCATGGGCTTTGGGAGGGACACATTTGAAACGGTGGGTGAAGACTGGGACACCCGCGCAGCCAGCAAGATTAGCGGAATCAACCCTAGCGATCAATGGGGTTACAGATGACGCAGCCACCTCACATCTGCCGCCTCCGCCAGCCACCGGTCCCCTGACAGCATCAGCTACACTGAGGCGACCTGAAGATCCTGTGCTCACACTCCACCTTGATGATTCAAATCACCATTGCGCTGTGTACGCACCACAAAACGTGCCTTCTGTGCACAGAAGAAAAGCACACAATGAACGGCCACCGCCATGAACTCCAGGAAGCTAAAGAGTCATCTGCCAAGTTTGGTCCTCCAGTCACGCGTCGCTCCCGTAGCAGACAGCTCCCAGCCAGACAGAGGTGCGCCCATGGAATCAAACGGACCCCAGGCCATGCCTCTTTTTTACAGCCCGAGAGACCGACAAGGGAACCCACGGTCCCGACCTGGAGTGGTTGTGGATCCACCGCTGAAGTGGACGTGGATCCACCGCTGAAGTGGACGTGTGCAGGGTCTGCAAAGTGCGAACTGCAGTTAGCGCAGAAGTGCAGTGTTGTACAAAGCTTAAATAATTTTAAACTTTAACTAAACACTTTGATTCAGAGGCTCTCCGTCAGCTCTATTTGAGAAACTATGCTCAAGTTAAGAACAAGAGAGGTGCTCGCAGTGATGTGACGTTTGTGAATGTAGAGAAGTTACGAGGCCGCGTCACAGCCGGAGGAGACGAGGCCGCATCACAGCCGGAGGAGACGAGGCCGCATCGCTTGGAGAAGTGTCATTTCACCAGGACGGTTGTTCGAACATTCAGCGTCTTTGCGTTGGTCTCGGACCAAGAAAAGCGCTATACAAATGAACTTGAACTTGAACTTGAACTTGAATGACCTGATCTAAATGAACTCATGTTATATATGACTCAGAATGAACGAATCTTGTCTGACAATGATTCGTTTATCACGTGATAATCGCGCTGTTCCTCAGGCTCGAAATTGTTCAAACGGAAGCTTTCAGAATATTCTCGTTCACTTATCCCGTGACAGCCGTCTTCAGGGCCGCCAGCGTTAAAAACAATGACTCGAACTGAATAATTTGCTCTAGAGTTTGCGAGTCATTGATAAAAGAATCGAACTCCCCGTCACTCGAACATGAAGGTAGAAGAGACGGCTCTCCAAGAGAATCGCGTCTTTTGGATGTTCATTAACCCCAAATGCGCCAGTTGAAGCGCAATTTCATCTCTCACTACTCACGCGGCGCGTGAGACTTCTGGAGTTTGTTTGACAGTAAGATTGTATCACACAGAAGACACTTGAACGCGAAAGGATATTCGCACCACTGTGCTGCCCTGCCCAAACCACCAGCCACAAGCACTGCGCTCGCGCTGTGGCCGACTAGCTTCAGAGAAAATTAAAGGCTGTACAAAACGCCTTCTCACGCATGGCGCTGGCTCACGCTCATCTCTGAAGCGATCAGCAGCAGCCTGAGGAGCCGTGCCTTGCGCCACTGCCGTTCCCACAGCCAAAACTGGGTGAACAGTGTCTGAAGTGGAGAAATACATCTGCGATTCTCCACGCTTACTGGAGAGTTCAAGTTCAAGTTCATTTGTATGATTCTTGGTCCGAGACCAACGCAAAGATGCTGAATGTTCGAACAACGTCGACACCGTCCTGGTGAAATGACACTTCTCCAAGCGATGCGGCCTCGTCTCCTACGGCTGTGATGCGGCCTCGTCTTCTCCGGCGGTGATGCGGCCTCGACTCCTCCAGCGGTGATGCGGCCTCGTCTCCTACGGCTGTGATGTGGCCTCGTCCCCTACGGCTGTGATGCGGCCTCGTCTCCTCCGGCGGTGATGTGGCCTCGTCTCCTACGGCGGTGATGCGGCTTCGTCCCCTACGACGCTGATGTGGCCTCGTCCCCTACGGCTGTGATGCGGCCTCGTCCCCTACGGCGGTGATGTGGCCTCGTCTCCTACGGCTGTGATGCGGCCTCGTCCCCTACAGCGGTGATGCGGCCTCGTCTCCTACGGCTGTGATGCGGCGTCCTCTCCTCCGGCAGGGGTGTGGATCACGCAGGACCTCAGCAGGGGAGTGAAGCGAGCAATAACAAAGCTATTAGCACTATGAAGGGCTCAAAGAGAAAAAAAAAATAGCAGTGATGCTACGGTGCAGGTGAGGTTCGGTTCCGGGCTACTATCTAGTGCAGCCTTCCTTTTCGTTAATGTTAGTAATTTAATATTTTGCCATTACAGTTTTGTATATGCCTCATTGAAGAGATGGGTTTTTAATCTAGATTTAAACTGATTAACTGATTCTGATTCACGAATTGTGCTAGGCAGAGTGATCCAATATTTTGGTGCTAGAAAAGCAAACGATCTTCCCCCTGTGAAGGTTTTAGAGATATTTGGAATTACGAGCTGCCCTGAGTTTTGAGAGCGCAGAGGTCTCCTTGGCTCGTAACACGTGATGAGCTCACTGAGATACAGAGGAGCTAGACCGTTTAATGCTTTATAAGTTGTTAGGAGAATTTTAAATATAATTCTATATTTTACAGGTAACCAATGTAGCAACATTAGCACTGGACTAATATGGTCGTACTTTTTAGTTCTGGTCAGTAGTCGAGCGGCCGCATTCTGAACTAACTGAAGTTTATCTATTTGTCGGGCAGGAGAACCTCCCAGAAGACCATTACAGTAATCTAACCTTGAGGTCATAAACGCATGTATGAGTCTTTCTGCATCCGACCTAGGAAGCATATGACGCAGCTTAGCAATATTCCTGAGGTGGAAAAATGCTGTTCTACAGACGTTGTTAACATGGGTTTCAAATGAAAGTTTATTATCAAATATAACACCTAAGTTTTTAACTGTTGATGAAGATGAAAGTTTAAGTCCATTTAGATTTAGATTATATTCAGGGTCCTTAATTTTTTGGTTAGAGTCAATAAGCAATAATTCGGTTTTGTCCTGGTTAAGCAACAGGAAGTTTTGCATCATCCAGTCACTAATATCACTGAAGCAATCTAATATTTTAGTAAATTGAGCGGTTTCATTGGGCCTTGTTGAAATATAGATTTGCGTATCATCGGCATAGCAATGAAAGCTATGTCCATGGCTTCTGATAATGTCTCCTAGGGGAAGCATATATAAAGAAAATAAAATTGGTCCGAGAACTGAGCCTTGTGGGACTCCGTATTTGACTCTATGTTTCGGTGACGAGACTCCATTTACATGTACAGAATGGAATCGATCTGACAGGTATGACTTAAACCATTCTAACGCGTGTCCAGAGACCCCAACATAATTTTCTAGGCGATCTATTAAAATATTGTGGTCTATAGTGTCAAATGCGGCACTAAGATCCAGCAGAACTAGTAATGAAATCTTCCCTTCATCCGAGGCCAGTAGGAGATCATTTGTAACTCTAATGAGTGCCGTTTCTGTGCTATGTTTAGGCCTAAAACCTGATTGAAATTTTTCGAATTTGTCATTCTGTTCCAGGAACGTACAAAGTTGACCTGAAACCACCTTTTCAAGAATTTTTGACAGAAATGGAAGATTGGATATCGGTCTATAATTGGTTAATTCATCTTTGTCGAGTTGTGGCTTCTTAAGCAGCGGCTTTATTACGGCCTGTTTAAACAGCTGTGGTACGTGACCCAATGCTAGCGATGAGTTTATGAGGGTTAATATCGGTTCTATAACCACCGGCAGAACTTCTTTGAGTAATTTGGTCGGTATTGGATCGAGTAAACAGGAAGTCGTTTTAGTCCTAGCTATAATCTTAGTGAGCTCATCATGGCCTATCTGAGTGAATGTATTAAGTGTGATAACGGGTGGGTTTCCTTTTGGAGTATCTAATTTTGTGCTAGTTGGTAGGGATGCAATTTTCATTCTGATGTTACTAATTTTATGATTGAAAAAGTTCATAAAACCTGAGCTAGTGAGCTGTGCGGGGATTACAGAATCTATTGTGCCTTTTTTCTTTGTTAGCTGAGCAACCGTTCTAAACAGATAACGAGGATTATGTTGATTTTCTGAGATAAGTTTACTAAAATACATTGTTCTCGCAGATTTTAGGGCCTGTTTATACGCGACTATACTGTCATTCCAAGCGCAACGAAAGACTTCTAGCTTCGTTTTCTTCCATTTTCGTTCTAACTTCCTTGTGAGACGCTTAAGATTTTTCAATTCATTATTATACCATTTGGCTTTATTTTTAATGGTTATTTGTTTTTTTTGAAGAGGCGCAACCAGATCCAGAGTATTAGACAGAGTTAAGTTTAAAGTTTCAGTGATCTCGTCAAGATTTTTTCTTCTTTCCGGGACAACATTAAAAATGCTAAGATCAGGAAGGTGCTGAATAAAGTTAACTTTAGTGGCAGAGGTTATGATTCTACAGGAACGATATTGCGTTGAGATCATAGCTGGAATGTCTATGTTTAATACACAGGAAACTAGTGAGTGATCGGAAATGCAGTCACCCAATGAAACTATGTTTACATCATGGATAGCAACACCGTATGAAAGAATCAAATCTAATGTATGGTTAAACTTATGAGTGGAGCCAACCACAAGAACGAGAGAACGAGCGATCTGCTGTAATCTTACCAAACTGTGATCGTGTCTGTAAACACCGCGGGCTGTCAGGAGAGAATAAAGATTCACACTGATATATAGAGCTTTGTTTATTTGATTGTTCCACACAAATAAAACCAGCACGCTATCATCTCGTCGTGCAAGACCGCAATCGCGACGGGGCAAAATGCAACAGAATCACCGAACACAGAGCCATTGTTTATTGAGTGTTTTCACACCAATATCGACAAGACACGGTCTCATCCCGTCTTGCGAGTCCGGATCGTCGGGTTGGGAATGCACTGCAGGTTGGGAATTCACTGCAGCCGTCCAGGGGAGGTCCGTCAGTCGGACGCGCAATGAAAAGGAGCCCTCCTTACTGTGAGCACACAGACTCTGTGAGGAAGATCTCTGGAGCTTGACGATGCGTAGAGCGTGGTCGGGCTGGGACGCCACATGTAGGGAACACTTATGAGAGTGCGATGCTGCGTTCTTGCGCCCCGACGGGCATATGGGGAAGAAGAAGGTCTCTGTGTGTCTGCGACGTGTCCTGCGTTTCTGCATCCAACATCTCGTGGTCATCCGGCGTGCGCTCTTGGCAACGAATGCTGTGAAAACTCGCGGTGCAGCTTGCCTTGAGCCTCACAAGTGTGTTGCTCACTGCCCAGAGACATGGAAATCACTACTACTGGGATAGGCCACGTCTCCGGCCATGATCGTCCATCCTCTCCAGATGCATCGAGGGAGATGTCCCGGCAGCTGTGGAACCTTCAACGTCCTTCCTGACGACTGCATGAAAGACCGCATTCCTTCGCTGAAGAGACCAGGTAAGAGTAAAAATTTTAATTCAAAATACAAGTCACTGGTAACCATGGCTGTTACTTCGTGAAGAAATTTGTGCTGAGGCAATGCTGGCAGGTCCGCGCTCTTTACCTCGTTGGCTCCGCCTCCGATGGCGGGATCTGTCGCATTAGCCGCAGTTGTCACTGCATTGTTCTATTGGCTTCAACTTCTGTCGGGAAACGTTTTACCCATAAGTGACATAGAGAGACCGTTTCGAAAGGAACTAAACTACTGTTATTTAACACGTTTTTTTTTTTTTTTTACATTTATTACCAATATTTTATATTTCTAAAATGTTTTTGTCTGAATTTATTAAGTCATGGCACGGATTAGATGGATCTCATCTAACAAAATTTTCGCGCAAATTGATTTCGTAAGTCGGGCTACCACTGTACATTAATTTTGCGGCAGACTTTGCGAGACTGATTTTAACTTCTGGTTCCCGGGCCAGACTTTGGACAAAGACTGTAAGAACAATAGAACTGTAAGAACTGTAAAAACAATAAGAAAAAAAAAAGAAAATACAAAACACGTGAGTGATATTTTCAGCAGTAAACAGCTTTCAGAAAATCTCTTTTCCGTGAGAACTTAATTTAAAAAAAAATAAACAGGAAAGCCAATTAGCTGGCACAGTGCGTGGACCGAGAGTGAAAATGTGAAACAAGCCCTCCGCAAAAAGGGAATATTATTTCCATCATTTCTTTCATTATGTATTTATGAACGTGTTCCGACAGAATTAATGATACAAATCCTGGGACGCTTGCAGCTCTGCCGATGCCTCAGTTACATGCACGTCACCCAACGCTACACACAATAAAATTACTTTATGTTGACCGGCCAATTCAATCCAACTCCATCTTTGTAGTTTCAGGGGTAAACAAGGTAAATATTTCCATGACTTCTCTGAAACGTCTTCGTACAATTACGAGTCGAGCTCGAGTGTTTGACTTGCTGGGAAGAACACGACTGTGTTTCAATTATAAAGCAGAATACGCAGTACACTGCAAAAAAATTATTGAAATTAGACAATAGATCTTGTTGTTGTCTCTTACAAAATAAATTAACTATGTTAGGGTAAAGAGTGAGAGATTACTTTGCTAAGTTCAAGAAAATAGGACTTGAATTTTCTTGCTTGAAACAAAAAATGCTAATTTTGATTAGATTTTCCACTAAATTTCCACATTTTTCAAAGTATGTTTTAACGTCGAACTTTCTGAAACAAGACACGTCAAGTAAAATTTTTTTATTTTAAGAACAATATGTTTCTCAATTTAAGAAACTAGCTGCTTTTTTTTTTATTAAAGCCAATGAGAACAACAACTGAAATGCAGAAACAAATCTTCCGTGTAACAAGATTTTTTTGTCTTGTTTTAATCTGTTTTACCACGTAACATTTTCTCACCCCATTGGCAGATAATTGTACTTTTTTTACCTTTTTGCCCCTGATTTTTTCACGTGGATCTTTCGCAGTGTGACTAAACGTCGGAACACATCGTGCGCTGTTTTAAAAGTGGCGATGGAAAAGAAAAATCTCCCAGGGCTTTTAACGGAAACACGTTACAAAAACACATTCCTCTTCCTGTCCCCCGTCAGAGCTTTCTGATAAACGTGTCTGCAGAGAGCTGGTTATTCTCTTGACGTACAATTATTTTTCTGTTATTATATTTCTACTGCTCCTCTTACCACGGTGAGAAAATTGAGAACGTATGGCGCGCAACTTTGTTCCTTGTTCTTTGAGGGTCCATTTTGCGAGCGGCGGTGAAGGGTTGGAGGCTGAAGCCGGATAGATAAACACAGAAAAGCCGCCTCGACATGTCAATTTGGTTTTTTTACGTTGAACATAAGTGAGCCGTTGTTTCCAGCTCACAAAAGTGCAACTCAAAATGCGAAAAAGCGCCAGCCATGTGCAGGCAATCATGACTGATGCGTTCTCTCGCCGTGTGCTAAACACTAACACGTTGGCGAGTTGGATATGCTCACGAGTTTGTCTCATTAGCGGCTATTTGGAACGACTTTCCTCTGTCTTTTGTTCAACGTCACGTTTGTCTTTGGGTTGTTTTTTTTTTTTTTTTTCCTTGGCGGATGCAGCTTTCCCAACCTACAAGCTCCAGCCGGGGAGTCGAGTCCGTATTACGGCAACATAAACACTCCTGTCCCGTGATTAACCTCAGAAAGCAGCCGAGTGCAAAACGAAGCACTCGAGCTGCACAACCAAATTAGCTGTAGTGATGGAAGCAAAGACCTTTCCACTCTGCCACAGACTTTTCCCAACAGGCTAATGCTAAAGACAACAATAACAGAACCCAACGCTGAACCCCATTTGAGACCGCTGTTTCCATTTGAGCTTGACTGCGGGCAGGAATAGCCCACTGAATCACTTGCATAAATTGGCTTGGTTAGGGACTCTGAGAAGTCCTGAGAGACAGTGCAAATCATTTATACTAAAGAATGTAATGAAAACAGTGTTGGTTCAATGTCAAATCCGCGTGACAAAAAAGTTTGTTATAAACGCCCATCGGTGTAAAAACGAATGTTATTATCGTGTTTGGCAGAAAGGAAGGGGAATCACTACTTGTCTTACCTTGCTTTCCAAGGACGGGAATTAATACAGTGGTACCTCTACTTACGAATTTAATTTGTGCCGAGAGCAATTTCGTAAGTAGAAAATATTGTAAATAGACCCGAAAGATGCTTGCATATTGAGCTGTTCGGCAATTTGAAGCACTGATAACATAAACTACTATTAAATGTATGCTATTTTTTTTTCTCTCTACTTGACTACATTGAGTGTGATGTGATTGAATATCTGCACTCTTTACTCCACTACATTTGAATAGACACTTACCGTTACTTGTTACATTATTTACAGCCTCGTATACATCTTTTTCTACCGTGATTAATTTTTTGGCGGACGAGGTGATATTGCCATCTGCAGGACGCCGAAGGTACTGAATGCTGTTTATCAGCTAAATCAAGAGAATTAAAATTATACATTTGAGTTTGATCAAGACCGACTTTTTGTTCTTTTTTAATTTAGTTTACTTTGTATTTTTACAGAAATATATCTGTACTTTTACTCAAGTATGGTTTTCAGGCACTCTCTACACCTCTGTGTAACAGTAACTGTGAAGACATGAAAAACTATTTTATCCACACAGAAGTTCTACTGTAGCAATACATTTCTGTAGCAATAGTCTGTGATGATAATGTAAAGAGCGTTATTAAAGTTTGCTTCAGGCCCGAGACATGCTGTTTTGTGTGTGTTTATTTACTACAATGTCGCTGAGCTCTGCAACAAATCATACACTTCCTCCAGCTCCTCAACACACAGGTTCATCTGACTCTCCGTAGATAAAGAAGCAGATAAATCACAGCGTATTTGCGCTAACTCGAGCTGTTCTCAAATGCAATCTACTCGTGTGGATCCCACAAAAGGTGCAGGTATATGGGATCAATTTAGTGCCAAAAAGATTCGCGCGCGTGAAACCTCGAAGCGAGCGAGCGCAACTCGATTAAGCTTGAACCGAGCGCGCGCAACCAGTGAAGTGAGCGCGCGCTGCTTGAACTGAGCGCGCGCGCGCTTGAACTGAGGGCTCGTAACCGGTGAACTGAGCGCGCGCGCTCGAATCTACATTCGCTCGCGCTCAGTTCTCGTCTGCGCGCCTACAAATCTTTATGGCACGAATTTTGCTCGATGTTGCTCGATGTTCTGATTGGTCAAAGCGAACCAATCGTGGAGCAGCCAACAGCCATTGTCCCG
>SOMO01000089.1:254543-283971 GCA_028128575.1 Paedocypris carbunculus
GACCTGTCATGGTGGGCGGGACAATGGCTGTTGGCTGCTCCACGATTGGTTCGCTTTGACCAATCAGAACATCGAGCAACATCGAGCAAAATTCGTGCCATAAAGATTTGTAGGCGCGCAGACGAGAACTGAGCGCGAGCGAATGTAGATTCGAGCGCGCGCGCTCAGTTCACCGGTTACGAGCCCTCAGTTCAAGCGCGCGCGCGCTCAGTTCAAGCAGCGCGCGCTCACTTCACTGGTTGCGCGCGCTCGGTTCAAGCTTAATCGAGTTGCGCTCGCTCGCTTCGAGGTTTCACGCGCGCGAATCTTTTTGGCACTAAATTGATCCCATACAGGTACTCTTTATTACGCCGTGATATTACACTGAGTAGATCAGCCATTAGTCCTGAACTGAGGATATTCAAGTTCTTCTTCTACATCTTTAGCATCTCCATCATATCTTTATCTTGATCTGCTTTTTCTTCTTCTTCAGCTTCCTATTTTGTCTCTTCGTCTTTTTCCTTCCCTTCTGTTTCTTTTTTTTCTCCTTCTGCTTCCTATTTTACCTCTCATATTTGTTCCTTTAGTCTTCATTATCATTATCATCATTATTTTCTTCTTTTTTTCTTCTTATTCTCTTCATCTTGTTTAACTTATTTTATTTTGGTTCTTCGTTTTCGCTTCTTCTTCTTCTAGTTTTGTATGGTCAACTTGATCTGCTTCTTTAGTTTAATTTTCTTCTCTTTTTTCTGCTTCCTATTCTTCTCTTTGCTTCTTTTACCCCACCTTTCTTCTTCTTCTTCTTCTTCTTCTTCTTCTTCTTCTTCTTCTTCTTCTTCTTCTTCTTCTTCCTCTTCTTCTTTTTCCTAGTCTTCATTCTCAGTTTCTTCTTCTCAGTTTCTTTTCTTTTGTTTTCGCTTCTTTGGGCTTATCTTCTGTATCTCCATCATGATTCTTCTTCTCGTCTCTTGTCTTCTTGTTTGTTTTATTCCTTATTTCCCCGTCTTCTAGTTCTGTTTCTTCAACTTGATCTGCTTCTGTTTTCTTTTCACCCCCCCTTTTTTTCTGCTTCCTATTGTTGCCTTCTTCTTAATTTTCTCCATTTTTTTCTTCTTCTGCTTCCTATTCTGCCTCTTCTTCATTTTCCTTCGTATTTGCTTCTTTGTGGTCATATTCTGCTTTCTTCATCAACATAATTCTTCTGTTCTCTTGCCTTCTTATTTGTCATTTTCCTTTTCTCGTCTTCCTCTAGTGCTGTATCATCTTGATCTGCGTGTTCTGTTTCCCTTTCTCCAACTTCCTCTTTTTCTGCTTCCTTTTCTCTACCTTCCTCTTCTTCTTCTGCCACTTCTTTCTTTTTTACCTAGTCTTCGTCAACATTTTCTTCCTCTTCTCATACTCAACCTCCCTTTTCTTTTTCCTCCTTCCTTGCTCCTTTCACTTTTCAGTACAGCTTGATAAAAATCCCAAGAAAATATTTAACACTTTATAAGTGAATTAGATAGAGGCAATAACAGGCTTGAACAATTTTCACCATCATTCAAACACACAGTTTTCACACAAAGAAACACAAAGGAAAAACTTTCTTTGTGGAAACTCTGAATGGCTTTTTAGAAACAAAACGTAGCCGATTAGTGCATCTCATTTGCTACCACAGATAAAAACGACACATAAAAATCAAGAAATACTTTTGTACAGTAAAGAAAGTATGTTAGAAAAAGTAACAGAACCAGCCCAGTGACCCGAGAACCAAACTTTTACAACGTCCCTGTTCTTTTTGGCCTAAATTGCTCACTTTGTGTGTGTCTGTGTGTGTGTGTGTGTGTGTTTGTCCTGATTGTGTTGGGTGTGCATGGTGCCCATAAGGGAGCTCATCTGTTACAGCACGTCTGCATGGCTTGTGCCACTGAGGGCGCATGACAGGATGTCAGAGAAGTAGACAATGATAGATGCGCCACATTCAGTAGGCAACTTGGGCAATTGGACACATTAACAAGAGGCACCTGCTTTTCTTCCCTTACAAATCTATTAAAAGATAACAGCAATGGCAGACCCTTCTCAACTAGTAAATGATAACTCTGTCTGCATGTAGAGCGGACAGACTTCCTGCTGAAACGGCGGCCGCGATGGAGAATTGATGGTAGAACAGTGCCATCTAGTGTTCACGCGCAGAAACAAACATTGGACGACAGCAGGACGAGCTTCTTTCGAGGAATTGAACCTAAGTACTTCTCTATTCTCAGGGAATACGTATGTAATGTCCCAACGGTGTATGATCAAATCTGTTGATGCACAAATTAATTGCAAAACGCATAAAAACGACAACAAATTTTGCTAATGTAATGTCAGACACATGCAGTTAAAAAAATTAAATAATAATAAAACTATATATATTTACATTTAAATACTTATATATTTATTATGATTTTGTTCTATTGTTTTTTTGTTGCAATTATAGCAGTATGTTGCATTAAAATGTTAAATATGTTTTGATGTTATTGTAGCTTTTTATATGTATTTATATGTTAAACGATATAAATGCACAGAATGTGCGCAGAAATCAGGCCAATGTTTCTTATAAATAAAAGAAAAACGTGTTAAAACTTTCAATAGATGATCCAATCTGGCAAACAGTTCCAGTTGAATTAGCGTGTATATTCAAGTTGATAACACAAAGGCGACGACGTAAGGCATGAAAATGGTTTACGCACAAACAATAACCATCGCGCAGGACTCAACCTGCCTCGAGAGAGAAGTGTGAGACTGACGCGCCGATAGGCCTCGGGCACAGTTTAATGATGGATTGAGAATCATTATCTTTCTGATGGTGATGTAAGTGGCAAAAGACGTTTCTTTTGGACATGTGTGGTCTGCCGTTGATTGGGTTTGGATCCAGTGTGAGTCTGAGAAACTAGGCTAATGGGTTTGTGTAACTGTACTAAATCCTGCATACGTATTTGAATGGGGATTTGCTGGCGAGACAATCAGACAGTTGTTGCTGTCGGTAAATGAAATGGATAAGATTCGAGGAAAAATCAGAAACAGCCAAACAACGACCATCTAGAGTAGTGACTGGGCTTCTGTTCGCATTGTCTGCCAGGACATTAACTGGTTAATTAAATTACAGCTTAGACATGATGAATTGATTATTATAATATTCATACATTATATTTTCAGCATCAACACTGTTCAAGTTCATTCATAAAACGCTTTTTGCATAAAATGTAGTCAGTCTGTCTTAAAGCAGAACAACTATTATACTCTCAAATAAAATTCTCACAAAAATGTGCTTTTTTCAATTATTTCTCAAATGTTTTCGTAAAGGTACTTTATGTTATTACTCATAACATTTTATTTACATGTAAGTCAATTTTCTTTAAAGGTTCTGTGCAAATTAAGGATTTTAATTATTATTTATAAAGTCATTTTTTTGTACATTCACTGTGGCATTTATTTTGAACTGAAAGTGCAACATAGTACCCTTAAATTAAACTATTTTGTCAATTGGATTTTTCTTGTGTTCTTGTATTTTGCGTTATATTTAAACTGTTTTTTGCCTTCTATATTCTGGACCATATTGGTTATTCAGTGTGTATATTTTACCATTGATTTACTTTTTGCACCAAACGGAGCAGCAATACTAATTTCATTGTAACCCTGTGATACAATGACAACAAAGGCATTCTATTCCATTCTATTCTATTCTATTGATCTATTCTATTCTATTCTAAATTTTGTATTCAAAGATACATTAATGAAACAGAATGTTTCTCTGTTTATTTAATTAAAAGGCATTGTGTATTTTTTTCAGCATTGGATTGTGAAAGTGACTTAATCCATAAAAAATAAATTGTTCTTTTTCCACCTCAACTTTTAACAGGGAACAGCGTTTAACATTTAAACATGTAAGGGCCTTAAACATTTAAGGGCTCGTGTCAGGCTAACTAGCATGTACACACCTTTACGACGGGCACTTTGTCAAGCCGCTTAAGCGTGCCCTAACAGAATTTACCGCCATCTGAAAAGTGACAATGCACAAAAAAACGTCTACTTTTCCGCCATGATCCCACCATAAATCCAGCCCCGCATCCAGGCAGATGGCAACCGTTGTCAGATATCGCACGCCAACAACACTTTTTACCATCATTGTCTTGACAGAAATATGATGCGGAAACTGCAGTGTCACATCACTTAGCCAATGTCGTCCAGCGCCATTTTAATCAATCAATTTTGTCACTTTTTTTACTGTAATGATCTTGCCGTAGCAGCGCAGCGTTAAAAGGATGCGGAGAGACTTATCTACTGCCTGATTTATTACAGCGCGCCCAGATTCTGTACTGCCAGCTCGTTCTTCCACCGGAGCAGAATTTCTACTAAATGGACCAGTAAGTAATCAACCATTCCTCCGAGTACGGTGGGAATGTTTCTTCTTTACCCAGACTGACTTCGGTTGTGTGAACAATAAAGCCGAATGGCGAGAGACGTCAGCACGCACAAATGGAAAAATGTTAGCTTGTGAATTATCTGTGTTTCTAATATTTCAACAAGAGTCAAGTGCGGCCTTCAAGTTGCTGTTAATGACACAGATCCCATGATGCACCACTTGGCGATACTTGTATAAATTATAATACTTTATAATGAATATATAAAGCACATTTTTGTCAAGCTTTTGGCAGCACGGTCATATTTATAACGTAATTATAATATAACTATCCAGTACTTAAAAATTACAAATTAGGTATAATTTTAAAGGACATTAAAATGTGGACAAAATTATGAGGACAAAATATGTGTCTACGTTTTGTATCACTGGTGATACACTAAGTTCATTGTCAGTTTACAGGGACTTAAAAAAAAAAAACTATTTTAAAAAGTTTTTAACTTGATGAATTCACTTCTAATACACAATTTGATCACTAGGTGACAGCGATTAGTCACCACATGGCGTTTCCAGTGCAGTGACCACTTGGGGAGCTGATGCAAATTTGAAAACAAAAAGATTTTCTCATAATTTCTTAATAAAAGCTAGTTCTGGAAGTCTAGGGGGGAGAACAGTAAAATTTCTACTCAAATTACTATGTCTGGTGGGTTGCTTGATTGTGGCGTGGTACATTTTTGTGATTGAAATTGTAATCCTTATTTTTGTATCTGTGGAGCTATGTTTAAAATGCTACTAAAACATTTTTTTTTTTTCAAAATTATTAGTTATTTTAGTAGTATTTTGTATACTACTGTGTATTTTTTCTGGAAAAAATATTCTGTTTGTTTTTGTTTGTTTATAACGTACGTATCTTTTTCGGCCCCTGACTTAAAATGTGCTTTGCGTTTCGGCCTACCCATCATTAGAAGAACCAGACAGGTATAAGATCTTATTTTTTAATTCTTGTCATTATCTCCGCTTGTGTCGACTTTTTCGGCCATACATGCTTCAAAACCCCGATGTCAGAAGCGCTTGAAAAGAAAACACGGAGCGCCCATTCCCACACTGCTCTGAATGAACTTTGCTTTTGATCACAAGTGCATCGTTATTTTTTTTAGCACCGTGTGTATTTCTTATTTGACCTTTCTACTAATTAGCAAATGACCCCAAACACTTCCGGCTAAGCCATTATGCCTCGACTCCCAAAGAGAGAAATATCGGAATTCTCTAAAAGAGCAAACCCATATGTAACCTACTACAAAACTATACACAATCAATAGCTAATTTCTCTTCATTGATTACTGCTTGGACATTTAACGCGAAGCCTCTGGCAAGTCTTAATGCATGAGTGTATATGTGCTAGCAGAAGGAAGTGTCTGCTCCCCATTGGCTCCGTGAATATTACATTCATCGATTCCACAAAGAGGACTAAAAATGCCAAACTGTTCATTAATCTTAATAAAGACTTCAAGAGCAGATCTGTTGTTCTTTGCTCTTGGCAAGGAAGCAAAGCATGTCAAAAAACCAACACTTTAAACAGCTGCTCCGGATGATTCGGAAGCATATCGAAAAAGATGCTCCATGACAGGGAGATGACTGTTTTTTATAGCAAAATGCTTTACAGGTTAGGTGCCCAATGTAAAATTCCACACTGACATATACAAACATGACGTATGATGGATATACAAACGCTTACGTGTGCCAAGATGATGGTTGAAAGTTGAAAATTACCATGTGAAATTATACTTTTCCAATGGCACCATCTTGTGGTCAGTTAAACAAATCGAGTTGCTTTTAAAACAGAAAACGGGATGGTTTAGAACTAGAATACATTTCCCACAATGTAATATTTATTTATGAACAATTATGTTAACTATAATTTGTGAACGCTTGTTTGCGTTTTCTTTGATTTATGCATTTAGTTTCCATGAGATGTACAGTGTACCTGAAAACCATACTTGAAGACTTGAGTAAAAGCTGTAAAGTATTCAATTTTAAAACTGCATTTGAGCTCAAAACACAAATGCAAACATATGAAAAACAAGAATGCACTGCCTAATATATGCATAACAATTAACATCTCATGGTTTCAAAGTGGCAGAACAAAAAAATAAAAAATAAAAACAAAAGTGTCTCAGTCAAACTCAAATGAGCAAAAAAAAAAAAAGTGCTATAGCGATGCCCTTTTAATCAAGTACACTACTGTTAGTTTCATTGTTAAGTGATATTGTCCTTTGATTATTCAGACTCAAAACTCAACAGTTATTTTTTTCCCCTAAATGCAAAAATAATCTCTGAGCACTTTTTAAAGCAGAGGTGTAAATTACAGTACTTGAGTAAACTTTAGGAATTTTTGTACCTTTTGTAAACATTTATTTTTTACTTATTAGTATTTTTGGCTACTTTGTACTTGTACTTAGTATCAAAAATATAAGCAACTTTTAAATTCATGCAATGCCAATAAATTCATGCAATCAATCAATCAGTACTAATAACAGTACAGATACTGTGGTCAGTGTTTCAATGTCTAAACTTTGTCGTACTTTTTTCTTTTTAGAATCAATTGTATTATACACATGAATACATTGTGAATAATTACAAAACTTAAAAACAATTTCTAAAGTTTACTCAAGTACTTTACCCCTCTGTTTTAAAGCATCTTCAACTCAGCATCTTTCTTATTCTGATTCCAAAACAGACCCGCGTTTTATTTCTAAAGTTTTCTGCTTTTGCCGCCAGCTTTACACAAAAAAAGCTAAATGGTATCCATGTCACTTATGTCGTTATACTTTGTTTTGATTTATTCGCTTGGTTGATGTTATACAATTTTAACTTCACAATAACTACTGATTTTCATTGTTTAGAATTAACAACTAGTGAAACGTTTTTTTTTTTTAAGTTTGTAATATTTTTACAGCAATAAGTGAGCGGGGTTTTATTTTGAAACGTTTTTACTGTACTAAAAAGGAGCGTAATAAACTGGTATATCTATAGCTGGTTTATGATGTGTGGGAGGGGAAACACAATCAATCTCTCGATATGATTTCCGCACTTCTGTGCCGTTATTTCCGCACTTTGTTATTCGAAGTTTACTGATGGAAACGGTCACATCTCCGCTAAACCGAAAGCAAGATCAACCATGTCCGGAAGCATTAAAGAGCTCAGCGTTCATTACGACCCGGTTAACGAACAAAACACGTTCGTTGGTGGGGACACGGTGGACGGACGCGTGATCCTAGAGGTGACTAAAGAAATTAAAGTGGATAACTTTTTTGTCAAAATGAAGGGAGACGCGAGAGTGCACTGGAGCGAGAAATCCGGCGACGACACGGAGAGCCACAGTGACCACGAAAAGTACTTCAAAATAAAGCAATATTTCATTCAAGACAGCGCAAAGAAAGGTACTGTGCTGTACTGTACAAATTGTGTGTCTGTGTGTGTGTGTGTGTGTGTGTGTGTGTGTGTGCGTGCGCGCGCGCGCGCGTGCGGTGACGACATGTGTAATGACGTGACATACGTCATTGTGCATGCGGGTGATTGGTAAGCCCCGCCCTTTACAAGAGGTTATCGTTCGGTTATTGGTTGCTCACTGGCTACCTGGATAGATGCTTTACTTATGATAACACGCTGCATGATAACTTATCAAAGTTCAAGAAATGCAAAAAAAAAAAAAAAATAGTAGCAGCTAATATTTCAGAATTTGGAAAATCAATGGATCAAATGAACTAAAATTGTATTGTTTTTCCACAGGAAAGGAAGAAAAAGATGCCACTGTTGTAGTAGGAGAGACTTGTATGCTGTATATATATATGTGTGTGTGTGTGTGTGTGTGTGTGTGCGTGTGTGTGTGTGTGTGCGTGCGTGCGTGCGTGCGTGCGTTGTGTGTGTGTGTGTGTTTACTAGATTATCTATTATGCATTTCCGTTTTTATTATATACATTTTAAATTAAGGAACTTATAAAATAAAACATCTGTCATCACATTTCTCAGATGGCCAAGTGATTAAACCAGGAACCCACGTTTTCCCCTTCAGGCTTCAGTTGCCAGAAAAGTGAGTAGCACGTGTGTAAATTGTGTTGTGCTAGATATGCTTTATCTAACAATTAGGGTTCATGGTCACAATGCATAGTAATCAAGAGAGAAAAATAAATAAATATATTTAATTAAGTGAACTGACCACGTATAGGCTGAAACGCATGTTTTGCAATTAATTAGGAAGGGCAGCCAGTTGTTTAAGGTACTTGAGTAATTGGACTTTGTTACTTTACTTAAGTATTTTTTTGGCTACTTTGTGCTTGCATGGAAGCATTTTCGTTCGTTTATTAGAAATTTACGTTTGATATTTTTGACACCAATTTGGTTCCATATACTTGTGCTGAGTATTAAAAAATATAAGCAGCTTTTACTCCCTACTTGACTTCAGGTTCAAGTACAGTTGTGCAACCTTACTGCAGATAATCTCAACATTTTTTAGACTATATTATCTACTGTACTATGGCCATTGTGGTCCCATTTTTTTCAGATTATCCATGTCCCAATGACATGTAATTGACTGTATGTGTTGATTTTATTTTCTATTCACTTTTAGAAACATGCCTCCATCGTTCCAAGGACATCACGGCTGGATAAAATATGTCATAGAAGCGAAACTGAAGAGACCATGGAAGCCGACATTGACTAAATCCAAGGAACTAACCTTTGTCTTGAGAAACGACATGACCATTGACCATCTATTAGTATGGAATTTACATTTCTGAACATTTAATAACATATATATTTGTCTTTTTTTCAATTCTTTTTTTTGTCGCCTCATAGAAACCACAAACTGGCACAAAAGACAAGAAGATGAAACTTTTTGCGTCTGGAAAAACGTCAATGACAGTAACAACGGACAAGTCTGGCTATGTGCAAGGTGAGAGTAGCAAGTGTGTATGTGTGTGCAGTAAAAAGAACACTTTTACCTACATCCTACTACCCTACAAACTAAACCTACATCCTTGTACAATGTGTGTCAAAAATGATATTTTTATTTTGATCTCCAGGTGAAGTAATCAAACTATATGTGGACATTGACAACTCCTCATCTCGTGACATCAAGCTAAAATACAGCGTAAAGGAGCACCAGACATTCATTGCTGGCATACACACAAATAACGGCTACACTGACGTACTCAAAGAGACCAAGAACTGCATCCCATCCAAAGAAAAGGCCAAGCTCACTGTCGACGTCAAGCTCCCAGCAGACATGAACGTCCACATTGACAACTGTCGAATCATCAAAGTTAAACATGAACTAAAGGTGCCACAATGTGTTTTTACCCCTAGTGTAGGATCATTCATTAGAAATGAATCCATTCAAAAGGCAATCAGGAGGTGCGTTTTCAGAAATATATATAAAACAAATAGTTTACTTTACTAGTATTTACTCGTATAGTTCCTAAATCCTGTGTTGTACAGTCATATTTTTTAACTAGTTTTATGTAAATATATGATATTTATTGATCAATATTCAGTTACGACTAGGGTTGGGGAATTAATTGAAAAGTAATCTAGATCGACATTCAGAACTTATTATCTAATTTTTTCAGGTCAATTATTTAAAACACTTTTAGTGAAAAAAAAAGCACTACTCCATGTGGAGTCACGTCATGTGATTTTATACCTTCAATTAGAACATATTGAAAGTAGTATTTTGTTTCCAAATGTGCGAGTTGTTTATTTTTACTTTTTTATTAAAGGACAAAAATAAATAAATTAATTAATAAATAAAATAATCTCTAGTTGTGTTAAAATCATAATTGAGATTTTAACATAATTTTTAATATACAAAATGTTAAGGAATCTGAGTTTCAAACATTTGTACTGTAAAGATATATATATTACATTGATTAAGAATGGATGGACTTTCAAAAAGAATGGGTGGAAGTTCAACAAGAACTCAAGGTGCTAGAAGATTTGTGCGTTTTCATAAATTAAAAAAATAGTATACGTGTATAATTTTTAAATCCTGTGTTGTACAGTCATATTTTTTAACTAGTTTTATGTAAATATATGATATTTATTGATCAATATTGAGTTAAGACTAAGGCTGGGAAATTAATTGAAAAGTAATCGAAATCAATATTCAGAATTTATAATCAAATTTTTCCAGATACATCATTTCAATTACTATCCCTAGAAAAAAAACACTACTGCACGTGGAGTCGCGTGGCGTGATTTTCTACTTTTAATAAGAACATATTGAAGAAAATAACGTATTTTGTTTCCAATTGTGCCAGTTATTTATTTTTACTTTTTTATAAAAACATTAAGATTGAGTTTTTAGGCTGAATTGACCCAGAAAAATTTGTCATATGAATTAGGGTATCTGAGCTTCAAAGATTTGTACAGTAAAGATATATACATTTATCTTACATGTATTAAGAATGAAATGGAAATCATGAAGAACTAGCAACAGAAGCCCAAAGTTAAGCTCCACGTTGCTGCTTGCAGCCATATTTTATATTACATTTTCTAAATACTTTCTTCCAGGTTTATCTGGACGTGCCCTTTGCCTCTGATCCAGAGATCAAATTCCCTGTGGTCATTCTTCCGGCTGGTCAACCGTGTCCTCCATGGCCAGGTCCAGCAGGTGGATTCCAGGCATATGTTCTTCAGAATAACCCTGCCCTGTATCCACCAGCGCCTGGGCTTTACCCCAACCAATATCACCCATCAAATGCAACGTTTTCTCAACCTGGAACATTCCCAAATTTCATGGCGTCTACTTTTCCTGTGTCGGCCTCTGCTCCAAATTTTGATCCAAATCAACCCAGCTAAGAATCCATATCGTACCACATCACGGCTGCATTGAAAGTCTTCTGCTCGAGTCTGAAAGCATCTACCGTTCCTTGATGCCTACTAAAGACTCCAAGATTCTGACATTTATATTTTTAGGAGAAACATTGCAATCATTTGTATGAGTAATAAAATCTCTCAGAAATACGACTGTACAGCTGATATACGCCTGAACTCCGGCCTCCACCTTTAAACTTCAACATTGCAGATTTTTATTACACTCTTTTTTTATTTGCATAACACTAACCCATGACGAAATCACCTGCCAAACTATACAAACTGCAAAAAACAGGACACATGTCCTTATTAACTTGACACTGTTGCTGTTCTGCTTCCTCGCGCGTTATTATTATTATTATTATTATTGTCATGGTTACGTAAATTAAAACAAATTATCTGTTAATGACTGTTGTACGAGACAGTCTGTCATGGCAAATAGTGCTTTAGAAATAAATTGAACTAGAAAAGAATAGTTTGACAATCCCAAAGTGTTAACGGCAGTCCGCCTTGTTTGCTTCTATAAAAAAATGCATAAATGCTATAAAAAAATTGCATAAATCAGCTGAAATTATACTTGAAATGTGTCGTAATAGTAATAAAGTTTCTAACCCAAATATGGATTTATTAAATCATTACATTGCAAGTAAGACTAGAAATTAGCACATGCCTAACAAGACCACTCGATCTTTACCTCCTCCAAGAAATTTGTATTTAACAGAAGCAGAAAACGTTTGGTTGTGACTGTGCTTCCCTTTCGTTTAAACCGCTACTTTTAATAAAATAATGTAGTTAGTTAATATTATTCAATCCCACAATAACCAAAAACTTTACCTGTGTCAAAACGTGTAATGCGAACAATAATGTTGTTTCACCATGTCCATCTTAGACACACACACACACACACACACACACACACACACACACACACACTATTAAGGCCACAAATTCTTACTCACACAGGCTCTTCACATGTGTGCTATTACATGAATAAGAAAACAATGCGCAAAACGGGCAAAACGCAAACTAGTAATGTTTAAATGTATAAACGCATATTAAAAAATAAAAATGAATCTGTAAATTTTGACTCTAGAGGGCAGCACGACACAGCAGAATGAACATCCTAAATGACCGCTGATCACCCTTAACAGCCGCTGAGTGGCGCATCAGACTTTGCCTCTCAATTCCAACATAGGTGAAATTGCTTAATACAGATTATTTTGTATAATGTAATTATACTATAATTAATATAATGTAATCATATTATAATTAATATAATCTAACAGCTATTTCCATATGTAATCAAATACAATGTAAAATGTGTTTTATCCCAATGTATGTACATGTGTGTGAGTGTGTGTGTGTGTGTGTGTGTGTGTGTGTGTGTGTGTGTGTGTGTGTGTGTGTGTGTGTGTGTGTGTGTGTGTATGTCATAAACGGCTCGCGAGGGCGTTACGGAAAAGTGTGTGAAAAAGTTGAATTCGCATGCCTTCAATTGTTGGAAAATGCAACTTGTTGGAAATACAATCTGTCACGTCACTCTGTAATCACACAGTAAAAATATTGATGCGTAATTGCAGAGGGAATGTGAAGTTGATTTCCAGGTATTCTTTGAATAAGCTCTTCACACGCTCAGCAGTTGGCCGTTATTTTTTTATTAAGAGCCGGTCAAAAACGGCACTAAGAGGAGGGGGCGGTGATTGAGAGGCGCATGCGCACTGACTTGTTTTTCACGAGCTAAGCGCATATAGTGAGCCGGTCTTTCATTGCAGACCGTTAAGTCTTCACAGAGAAGCGATGGCAGCATTCTGTGCTGTTATTCAGCTCTCGAATCGCATTGAAACGCTCCAGTCTTGACTCTTGTTTTTTTTTTGTTTTGTTTTTTTTTTTTTTTTACAAGAGATTCTTTTCATAGATTTTGCAGCGTCTTTTGATTTCTAGAACTTTGCACATTTTCTTGCCACCATGGTGCTAGGGAAGGTAAAAAGCTTCATTGTAAGCTACGACTGTCTGAACGACACCAATGTCCCCGTTTTCTCGAGCGGGGACTCGGTGTCAGGACGAGTTATCATTGAAGTAACCGGGGAGATTCGGGTGAAGTCGCTGACAATTCACGCTAAAGGATTTGCGAAAGTTCGTTGGACAGAATCTCGAAATGCTGGGTCCAACACGGCCTACACGCAGAATTACACAGAAGAAGTGGAATATCTGAATCACAGAAACATCCTTATTGGGCATGAAAGAGGTAAGCGAACCGAGCAAACGTCTTTAAAGAGGTGGTTTAAAGAGGAAAGGAGCTTGTGTGTGAGGAGTGATGGATGATGATGCTGAGTGGTCCAGGACACAAGAGTTTGGATGTCACTTGCTGCCGACTAGACCTGTAGACGCATCGAATGCTTGAATGTGTTGTTTTTACCAGCTTCTACCAAAGTGGTGTGCTCACTTGCTGGATTAAATAGTTTATAAATAGAAATTCGCTATTCGTTGGCTCTCATACGTGACAGCTTTAATCCCTTTGAAGAGGTTATTTCCCTTTTATCGCGTAAATATCTTAAGTAGGCTACAGTAGCGTTATGATGAGTTATAACACGGGCGATTTTAGTCAATAAAGTAGCCTGATGAATAAACATCAGTCTATTTAGTGCTCCGACATCACCCACGTCTTGCCGTTTAACGCAGTTGGGCGTTATTTGTGCATTTACATTGTGTATTATAAGTAATACGAAATATATAATGTAATACTATTTATTTGCCGGCACACTAGCTGTCTTAAGTTTCCACCCATTGTTAGAAGCGGTTCAATCCTGTTTTTATGCGGTGTCTAGCTGTTCTCCCCTCTGATTGGCGGAGGCGTCCACGCGTCTGCAACTACGTCATTCTTTTGCGGAAAGTGAGGAAAACTGCAGCAACTTTACACCAGTGGCTGTTTTTGGGCATCATCCGTGTAAACACATCTATCGACCTAGGCATATTCAAGAAGCGATTCACACTCTAGTACTAAAGACGTAGAGCAGTTAAGTACGATTGTTTTGAAACAGAAAATGACATATTACCCTTGTTTTATCGGATGTATGTGTATTTTATTTTAGCGTGGCAGGCTCCTTAAAACGCTTAAACTCAGTGTTTGCGATCTTTTCACATACATTTCAACAGAAATATCGCAGTGGGCTGAGCAGCTACTTGTTTGTTTTGGTTGTGAGAGGTTTGTTCGGTTTCGTTTACCTGTTACACCAGACGAATGTCGACTGTTGATATTCTCTTCCTGCAAGTGAAACGGTGCATTTTTGTAAATTGTACGACTGTAATTTTGAAAACAATCACCCCGTCCCATGTAACTCTCAACTCGAATCTGTTGTAATTCACTGTTCTGATTCTGTAATGACTGATTGCTTCCAATAAAAGTGGACTGATTGACTAAACTGTTCTATTCTCTGTCATTTCTGTGCCAGTGTTTGGCGAGGTTTTCTCTCACTTGTCTGAATGAACGGGAGACTGAATCTGAACCAGTTCTACGCCGCAGCACAAACACGTCACGTCCAGCCGAATTGTAAACGCGCGTTGCTGCAAAACTGCATACATAATGAGCACGCATGCGCGGTGAAGCCGCCGGCTCCGGTTCAGTCCGGTATTCTCTCGCCTCAATCTGCCCTTGATTGGCAGTTTCGTGCTTGTTTACCACCGGGGCGGTTGTGCAGAGTAAGGTGAATTGCTGACCTGGATGAAATAAATTCCTTGGCTGTTTGTTAG
The DNA here is from genome assembly GCA_028128575.1 of Paedocypris carbunculus. NCBI lineage: Eukaryota > Metazoa > Chordata > Actinopteri > Cypriniformes > Paedocypris > Paedocypris carbunculus. The sequence continues at coordinate 269,524 of SOMO01000089.1, forward strand.
CGTAACACAAACAATATAACATTTCCCTTGCACGTCGAACGTGAACCTCGGGTCATATCATATTGATTACTCACACACTTAATAGACGAGAAGTGTAATCACAGCTTCAGTGGTGCATACAATTTTTGGCCAACTTTTGCTTAATTTTCACCCTTTATGATAATAATGATTATAATGCTTATAATGTAATAAGCCAGAAGATCTTATCAGGTAAGGTAGCCTATATTTGGAATATTGTTTTTGTGTGTGTTTCAGATGATGACAACTCTGAGGAGAGTCTCACCACTATCCATTCAGGAAGACACGAGTTTGCGTTCAGCTTTGAGCTTACACAAACGTAAGCGCCTGTCCAGATTGCCTCGTATCAGTCCGACGTGTGCTTGTGACCCGCTCAAGGGCGTCTTTTGTGTCTCGCAGACCTCTGGCTACCTCGTTTGAAGGAAAACACGGCAGTGTGCGCTACTGGGTGAAAGCCGAGCTACACAGGCCGTGGCTCCTGCCCATAAAGACCAAGAAAGAGTTCACTGTTTTTGAACACATCGACATCAACACTCCCCTCCTGCTGGTCAGTGTACACTCCTCACCTCTGAAATAGCATTTTTAGAATGGCTTTCAGTGTTTAGTTATTTCTCATCTCTTCACAGTCTCCCATGGCAGGAACAAAAGAAAAGACACTATGTTGCTGGTTTTGCATCTCAGGCCCAATTTCCTTAAGTGCCAAAATTGAACGGAAGGGTTATACTCCAGGTAATGCTTCTGACAAACCTGTAAAGTAAAGTAAAGTTAGGTGACATCATAACTGAAAACGTATAGGGAAATGAGTATCAATGCTTCCGCACTTCATTACCCAAACACTGAAGTTGTAACTTGAATTTTGCATGATTTAAAAAGGTTTGCTGCCAATCACATTCTCACATTACCTTAATCAAAGTAAGGCCCGTCCCCCACGTGACGCCAGTGATAGAAGTCCAAATGAAGAAAATTGAAACGAGCAAAAAAATCAGAAGCGAAAAAAAAAAGTTTTAAGCGAAAGAGTGAAGATTGCCAGTGAAAAATAAAAAACACCAAACGTAATTGCAAAAAATAAAAAAATGAAAGTAAATGTGAAGCATTTACGTTTGATATTTTTAGCACTAATCTGATTCCATGCAAATCTCATTCTTCACCTTTATTGGGAACTTTTTGAGATTTTTATAGAGAAATTTGCCTGTGTTCAATTTAAAACTTTTGACATTATAAAGTTTATATGACAAACAAACATTTGGCGACACTCTCAAACATGTTTTTTCCTAAGACATACAAACTGATTAGTGTTTTTGTTTTTACAGGAGAGTCCATTCAGATTTTTGCTGAAATTGAAAACTGCTCCTCACGTATGGTTGTGCCAAAGGCCGCCATTTATCAAACACAGACCTTTTATGCCAAAGGGAAGATGAAAGAGATAAAGCAGCTGGTGGCTAATGTCCGTGGAGAATCTCTTTCTTCTGGAAAGACGGAAACATGGAATGGAAAGATGGTGAAAATTCCCCCAGTGTCGCCTTCTATACTAGACTGCAGTATAATTAAAGTGGAATACTCGCTGATGGTAAGTACATCTTTCATGATTTGATTCAAATATGCGTATTCAATTGGCCTGTTTTAAATTAACGGCCTATAAAATTAAATAATGTTAACTAAAAACAACTCACTTAAATCGTACTTGACATTTTTAAATCGTAAAAAAGAGGACTTCAGGTTCTCAAAAGAACAGACACATCAGCAAACTGTTGATTGTCAAAATTGTCTGTAGACTTCATGTTGAATGTGAAACATGTTGGAAGTTGAAAACCAGATTTTTTTTTCTGCAATCTGTAGCTCATGGGTTTGATTTTCTGGAAAAGCATGAAGTGTTTTTAGTCTGGAAGTGGAATTTAATTTGTCACATTGGACAAGAACTCTCAATATAATTACAATGTATCAAAATTGTAAAAAGCAAAATGTAAAATTACAACAATTGAACATCTGCACCTGTACACTGTTAATTTTCATTTGAGTTTGACTGAAACTGACTTTTTGTTCTTTGGTATCTATTTTGTTTTACCATTCGAGTTCAATTTCATTCTAAATCAGGAAATAGAACCTTATACATTTTCACATTTGAGTGTTTCTTGTTTTTCACATTTCCTAGTGTGTTTTTGAGGCTAAATTCAGTTGGAGTTCGAAAATACTCAAGTTCTTTTAAAATTAGATACTTTTACTCAAGTGGAATTGGTCACTTGTAATGAAGTCCTTTTTACAGAAAAAGTATTTATGCCTTTACTCAAGTATGGTTGTCAGGTGCTCTTTACATCTCTGGACAAAAGTGTTGTGATGGTTTCCCACAGTCCTATTATGGGATCCAATCACATGTCTTTGATTTGCATCTGCAGGTGTATGTGGACATCCCAGGAGCGATGAACCTGTCTATCAACCTGCCCCTGGTGATCGGCACTATCCCTCTCCATCCCTTTGGCAGCAGGACTTCCTCTGTGAGCAGCCAGTGCAGCATGACCATGAGCTGGCTAGGCATGCCTCTCCCGGAAAGACTCGAAGGTGAGAATGTCAGCATATAACTGACAAACGGAAAAAGTCGTACAGTGGTACCGCGACTTACAAATGTCCTAGATAACAAAAATCCAGACTAGTGAAAGACGTCACCGCGAAAACATCGTCCAGAGTTCTGAAATATTTTATACGAGAGGAGCGCATCTTTTTCTTACTGCTAGCGTTCAGGGAGATGAGAGTCCAGACGTGTGTAAAAGGTAGTTTAATCTTAAACGTTGTTTAATCTTCTTTACACGTCAAATAGACAAAAAACAACAAAAACACTCGTTTGTTTTAGAGATCGTGCTTCTGAAATATAAAATAAGCTTGCTTTCTCCCAGAATGGCAATGTTTTTTTTTTCTCTTCCGTAGAGCCACCATCTTGAAATGACCTCGTACAAATCCCTGAGATTTCTGTAATCTTGAGAGAACTGTGACGTCCCTTGGTTACTTGGATTTGGATGATGTCATTTCAAGATGGCGGTAACAGTTTATGTGAGATTGTCGCTGTATTGTTATATACTGTACTTTTAAAAAATCTGCCAAAGGCAAACTAAACAACTGCTGTAACATGTTTAGATGGGTTACATGTAAAATGCGGCTCAACTAACGAAATTTTCACACAACGACTTTTCGCTTAACTTTCGTAAGCAATTTTTTCGGGCAATTTCCAACTTTTCGGGCAATTTTGTAAGTCGGAGTACCACTTTATCAATTTGTTATTTTTTTGACGTGGATTTTCCGCACCCAGCTCCTCCGGCATACGCAGAGGTCGTCACGGAAGATCAGCGGCAGAACTGTCTGGAAGTGTCGTCGGAGCCAGAAAGCTACAACGCGCCACTCTTCGCCTACATCCAGGAGTTCCGCTTTCGACCTCCTCCGCCCTACTCAGAGGTAAGAGAGATTTCACAAACTGATGTCAACGACACTACATCTTGTGAACTCCATTGTGTTTGTTTCTTTCCCACCAGATTGACCCACATCCTGATCAAGCCTCATCATCCATGGAGCAGAGACTCGACTCCTGCCCATCACGCTGAGAGACACACGGCATGAGTCCAACACGTTGCGAGCTTTCGTTTGTGTCAATCTCTCTTTGAGACTGACCTCTCACCAGACGGTCACCACTGAGAGGAAACAAATGTGTCTGGAGACCATGTGGAAAAGGACTTCCTGCCCAGAGAGTCACAGAAGCTCAAGTCTTTGTTCGCCTCTCAGGTCAAGACTGATAAAAAAACACTACGCCATTGACAGAACAGCCGAGCTTGATCTTCTTGCACCACTTGCTTCTTTTATTTTCACTAGAGTTGTGTGACTCATTGCATTGTTGAAAGATGTCCGCTACTAATATTATACACTACTCTGGCATCGTCCGCACTATGTATGAGCAATGCAGAGGACAGAGTGAGAGAAATATAGCCTGACTTAATGCACGGAATGCACTGATTAAGTCTTGTTTTTTTCCGATTTGCGTTCCTCAAAGTCAATAATTGGCTTGCGGTTCAAGACATATCGTACATCCGAAAAGCTCTAGAGTTTTAGACAACTCCTGTTCAGCGAAGAGTTTTAAACGGAGATGGCCGCCGCAGTGTTCATCGCATTTGATTTTGTTTTTCAGTAGAGCTTTAAACATTTTGTGCAGAGTGAAAAGACACTGGGACTCCGAGACGAATCGCCTGTGGCCTTTTTTTTCCCACTTTATAGTAGCTTCAATGCAACGCTGCCTAAAAATGCTGACCTTGGTTCTGCTAGCTCAGACTCAGGTCGGCCGTGCACTAGATAAACGATAAAAACAAAAAGGCTATGAGTGAACTGAACTGTTCCACGGACAACGGAAAAACGACTGGCAAATGCACACGTTCAAAGGCGGCTTTTAAAGACTTCGGACATTCCCTTTTTGTCCTTCCTTGCTTGTCGTAGAGTTTCTTCAGACCGGTGAAGCCAGACGTATGCTAGAAACAGGAAGACGCCAGACTTTCGATGTTGCGAAACTGTGCAGAGTCGTCCCTGTTGTGTTGAAATGAGCTGCACATTTGTTTCTAAAACTCATTCAACTATGGATGCATAGAATGAACATATTTTATAAATATGCTCGAAATAAAAAGCACAGCAAAACATATATTGAAATAAAGTTCCTAGATGGCTGAGGTCTGGCGAACAGTTTAGTTTGGCTTTTTTGGATAGATTATAGTATTTTTTTTTAGTTTGGTTCCCAGAGATTAAAATCTGTCAATTTGTTATCAGTAAAATGTTGTTTTAATCATCACAACGGTTCCTTTTTTAATTCTAGCTTGACTATTAACGAATAATTACTTTAGTTCAGAGGACAAAAAGGGAAAACTGTGAAGTTCTTCAAATCATCAATCATGCCACTTTTGTTTTTATTTTTGTGCCAGCTTTTGTGAAAATGGTTGGACGGATGATAATTGCTGATAGATTTTTGTTCCTGACAGCTCGATGTAATTCTCATCTTCTCACACGAATCCGTCTCTCCAAAACAAAAGCAGTAGGATCCTATAGAAAAAAAGATTGAGAGGAAGATGAAAATGAGCGGTTTTCTGTTGTGTTGTGCAGTTTAAAATAAAACACTCTCTCATGAATGAAAGCATAGAACGAAACTAGAAAAGAGAGTTTTGTGGTTGTCAGCTCTATTGTCTATTATTTGCCTCTCGTGTCAGTTCTTTGTTGAACGATGCTAAGCTTTGACTCTGGCTGGACAAACGTTGGATTTAAATTGGAATTTTTTTTTTAAAAAAACAAGTGCAATATTTTTTTTTTTTTTTTTTTTTATTTGAATTTGTATATTTTGTCATATTGCAATGTCTTTCATTTCCATCATGAACTTTTATGCCTAAAAGTCTATGTTCATAATGTGTTCTACTTTGATCTTAGTTTTTTTGTTTTTTTTTCATAATAAACATACAAACAAAAAACATTTTAGTTGTTGTTTTAATTTATATATTTTAATTTATTGTTTGCAGTACATTAAGACCAAGACCCATATTCAAAAGACATTTTTTGGTTGTTATTAGGATAAGCACTATATTAGATCAATACTAACCATTGATTATGTATCAAATTAATAATGTATGTACGAAGCAGTATTAAAAAAGATGACTGGGTGTAGTCGGTAAACTATTAGATATACAATATAGGTTATAAAACACGTTTTGGCAATGGTTGGAATTCTAGATTTGCAACCAACATTTTGCGGGTTAAGTTTTACAAGGAAGTAAAGTTGTGATCAAAACTCTTTATCTTTTCAGCAGTTTTTTGTTTTTTGACAATAAATACTTATTTTCGTGACATCGCGTTATTTCCCTCACTTCTCGCGTGTTTGGTTGTGAGACGCAGTTTCCGGACCGGTCGAAGGTTGAAGTCATGCAGTATGAAACCCTCTGTCTGCGATCAATCGCGCAGTGTGAACGCAGCAGTGACCGATCGCTGGCCCAGAGAGTCATGCAATGTGAAATGATCTGTGACCCGACTACTGTGAAGATCGTGCAGTCTGAACCCGGCATAAAGTTAACTAAAACTAAAATAAAAGATTAAGTAAAAATATTTTTAATCGTTTGACAGCACTATATATATATATATATATATACATATATATATATATATATATATATATCCCAACAGTAGCTTTTGTCTGTTGAGGTTAAATAGTGTACAAATGTAAAGAGCAGAAGCGAGACATTGCTTTAGCGAGTTGTTGGCTGTATTACATAAGAGGAGGACAGTGCGAGTCTGTGATGAGTCAGGTTTGACCAAGCATTTTAGCATGTGGCCCCTTCTCTGTGGACCCTTACCGATCAAACCCTTTGTTGCCTGTGGCCCTGGTACCCCCACAAAAAAGAAGGGTTGGATTAATAGTCCATAGTGGTTGCTGATTTAATTTGTGCTGACGCTACACTAGACTTAACGATTTTCAAAAACTAACCTAACTAACCACGATTGTCAATACGAACTAATCCTGCTCCTTACGAGGAGCCTCACGCAAAACTGAAATAAATTCACACTTACGCGTCTTTCCCAATGTGAAGAGTTTCATCTTATTTAATGCTTTACTTAGAACTCTTTTAAGTTCTGATATTACGAGCATGCTTATTTTCAGTGGTGTAAAGTACTTGAGTACATGGATTTTGTTTCTTTATTTGAGTAATTTTGTGGCATACTTGTTTGTGCTACATTAGTGATTATCTGTACTCTTTACGTCAGTGCACTTGCATGAACACTTTTCATTACATGAACACATACCATTACATTGGGATTGTGTGCAACAAGTCTAAATTATTGGGCGGACGAGGTGATATCGCCATCTGCAGGATGCTGAAGGTACTGGATGCTGTTTATCAGCTCAATCACGTGAATTAGCGGTTGCACTTTTTTGCACATTTGAGTTTGACTGACTCTGACTTTTAGTTCTTTTCATCTATTTTGTTCTGCAATTTTGAAACATTGAGGAGTTAAATTTCATTTCCACATTAGGAAATACAACCTCATAAATTAAGAGTTTCTTCTTTTTATTTCCATTTCATTTATTGACGTTTTTGAAGCCTAAACTCAGTACAAGTAAAATACTTAAGTTCTTTTAAAATGGGATATGTCAAAGTCGTTTTGGAAGTGGCGAATTGAAACACTATTGGGTGTAACAGCGTTGTAGCATTAAAAACAATAGTTAACTTTGACAGTTTTTATATATATATTAGGGCTGTCAAACGATTAATTTTTTTAACTAGTTAATCGCACTTCCCCAATCAAATTAATCGAGATTTAATACAATTGATAATACAATTTATTATTATCAATGTATTATTAATAATTAATATTAATAATAAGAATAGACATTTGTAATATTGAAGTGTAAAATATAAATTATTGTAAGCTCAACACAAAATAAACACGTGTTTAAATACTGTAATATACTGTTTTCGACTAAAGAAAACAATGTGTAAACCAGTCTAAACCAGAGGAAAAGAGAACACAGATATGTGTTATTGTGCTATTTGTATATTTGTGTGGCAAAAGTATGGCACTGATAATTAGTCTAGCTGAAAACGCTGATCACACACTTTTAACTAAAGATGATCACTTATTCACATCAAAAAGACAGAACGCTGATCACACATTCAAAGGAGAAAACAAAGCTGAAAGTCGACAGACATTGCTGTCCTCGTCATGTTTCCGTTAAGGTATTCTTCTTCTTCTTCTTCTTCATCATCATCATCATCGTCGTGCTGCTGTGCACAACAAGGAGTATTTTACTGCAAGTGAAGTTCAGTCGCAGCATCACAGCCTTTTCCATAGTATTTATTCAGCGTCCGCGACCACTTTCAGCTTAAACTGCAGCTCTTTAAAAGCAATTGCATTATCAGTCATTTGCCCACATCAACTTTGACTTGTTGTGAAGCATATAGAGCTTCTAACAGGGACTTGTATAGATAAACTTCTCACCAGCGTCTTCAAGCAGACGTGCCGCGCGAGTACCAAGCGCATGCGCGAGCATTTACAGCTTACAAAAGAAAATTAACCAAGTAAAATACTAATGAATGAGTAAAATGTGCGGCACGGTCATCAGTGCAGAAAACCTGTGTTTTAAATGCGGTCGGTCGCGCCGATCTCTATACTTCTCCATGATCTGCGCGCGCATGCGCAGTCGTTCATTTGAGAGACAACAATGTTTCCATGTTATTCCCTTCCTTATTAGCGAAGTGCGCCGTGATTTCAGCTTTGCAAAATGTTGTAGAGAAACGATTTTAAAGTGAAATCATCCATGTAAATGTCCATTCATTGCGTAAAAAAAAAATTGGAAAAAAAACGGAAGTGATTAACGGCAATAATAAAAATTTTTTTTAAAGCAAATAAATTGTATTCATCGCACCAGTTAACACGTTTACTTTGACATCCCTAATATATATAAAATTTAATATATTACATATTTAATACCTATAAAAAAAGAAATACATATGTTCATGTTACACCGCCATCTGTGACGTCACCATCACCACAGTCAAGTTCACCGCACAGGTATCCAGGATTGCCCTCATCAATTCCAGAATCATCCACGCCACCTGAATCACCTCATTTGCCCTCTTCTTAAACTCCCATCGCTCACTCCTCAGTGTCTGTTGTCGTCTTTGAATCCACGTTGTTTCGTCGCCACACAGACTCACCTTCGTCGCCTGTTGCCTTCGGCAGAATTCTCATCTTCAACCCTGTTATTCGTCGATCCATATTCCTCGTCTTCAGTGTTAGTATTGTTGTGTGTTCACCATTGTCATTAAATATCTCTGTCAATTGGAACCATCCCCAACTCTGTTTTCTCTTTCTCCTTCACTCGCGTCCTTATCTCCGCTTTCCCGGACTAGAGTGTTACAGTTCACACAAAAAGCATAAACCAAAACAAAACAACTAAGTCATGTGAATTAGTCACACACTTTTTTGCACATTTGAGTTTGACTGACGCAGACTTTTTTTTTATCTATGTTGTTCTAAGCACTTTGAAGCATTGAGAAGTTAAATTCCCTTTCATAGTCAGGTCACTTCGACGTCAGTCAGAGACCTGACTATGGGATAACGGATGCGTCAGCCATTCGCCTTCATTCTTACAAACCGGCCAATGAACTGTCAAGTTCAATGGCTGCATGAATTTGCATGCCACCTTTGACCCGTACCAACTGGTATAAAAGGGCGGTGGCGTGTCACATATCTTTCAGATGATTGAAGCCAGATCGTCGTTTCATCTCTGCAACCAACTCGATAAGGCTCTTTGTTGGAACTCTGCAGTAATCCAAGCTGGTTTTCGCTCCTCCGAAAAGACCCGGAAGCAGTTGAAAACTCCTTGTTACATCGGCGAAGAGTTTTATCTGAAAGATAATAATAATAATAATAATAATGAGTATTTGTAGGGCGCTTTTCACAGTTTTAACTGTCTCAAAGCGCACGTGTAATATCTAAGAGAATTGTTGCTTTTTATTCAATTTATCGTCTGGATTGTTGGTGTTAGCTATGTGGCTGCGGTTATGACAAGACAAAGAGCAAAGAGAAAGAGAAAGAGCTCCAAAGCGTTCGACACGTCCTTTTAAGGATGGAGTCACGCTTGTGCAAATCTTCTGATTGTGGTAAGTGGCTGTCCAAGTGGATGAGCACGAGCGCTGCGTCCGCGGTTTGGGTGCGGCGCATGCAGATGCGGAGCTCGTGTCGAGTTCGTGCTCGGGAAACCCCGTCTGCAGCCACAGCGCCCTCTGGTGGCGAGGATCGGGACGCCGCGGCTTCCCGACCCGCTGGATCCGGTGAGGCGCGCTCGTGGGGAGATAGGGTAGATGACAATCTCGGGTCTTCATCCCGTAGTATCCACTACCGAATCCGGTCACTAGAACTCTCCGGCGAAGCAAGAGATTCTGATGCTTTGCTGGATTCATCCGACGACGAACAGTCGCTTGAGTTTCCATCGAAGGATGACTCACTCTCGGCGTTGGAGGACATGGTCGTGGCGCCCGCAGAGACGTCGGCGCGATCACGTTTCGATAACCCGTTTGTGGTGGTGCTAGCTCGCGCCGCGAAGAAGGTAGGATTAGAGGTGGAAATTCCACCTCAACCTGCCCCTTCGTGGCTGGATGATTGGTGCCCGGCATGTTCATCAATTAAGCAATAGAGGATGGGCCGGGTTCCCTTTTTTCCCGAGCTACACGAGGAGCTGACCAAGACGTGGCAAGCCCCCCTAGTGGCACGCTCGCGCACTGGTAGCGACTCCTTCCTCACTTCCCTTACAGGTTGTCTTTCCCGGGGCTATTTGGACTTTCCCTCCACAGAACGGGCTATCGCGACCATTTTGTGTCCGAAAACGGCCGGTTCCTGGAGGGATTGTCCAAAGCTTCAAGGCAGGTCGGCGAAGTTCCTGTATGCGCTAAACGCTAAGGGCTATGCCTGCAATGGCCAGACCGCATCCGCGCTCCACGCACTGGCGGCTATTGCCGTTTACCAAGCACAGTTGCTGGCGGAGCTTGTAGGGGAAGCAGCGCCCCCTGATTTGATTCAGGAAGTGCGTGTGACTACCGACCTCATCCTGCGGTCAGCGAAGGTCGCAGCACGTACGACAGGGGCGTCGGTGGCAACTCGGGTGGTCCAGGAGCGCCACCAATGGCTCGATCTCTCAGACATGCCGTGCACAGTTAGGAACCAGTTCCTGAACGCACCCATCTCTAGGTCGGGCCTCTTCGGCGACACGGTGGGGCAACTATATAACAGTTCTCTACCCTCCAGCTGCAGACTAAAGCTATTTCCCATGTCTTTCCAGGCCCATTGCGAAAGCAGCTCCAGTTGGAAAGCGCCGGCGACTGCGGCTGAAGTCCCCACCGCCGCAGCAGAGGAGCAGATCTCGCCGCAGAAGGGCGACGCACTCCGAATCCAGGTCAACAAGGGACGCCAAACGGCCTCCCTTACGATCCTGATGTGTTTGGAGTGGAGGGAGCAGAGCAGGGAGTATGGTTGAGCTCCGACGATTGAGCCACCACTGTTGTAGACCATCCACAGGTGGACACAGAAGTGGGGTTACCACCTATGGTGCTAGCCAACTTCACAGTAAAAGACAGATGCACCCACACTCACATTCCCTCCACTCCTACCGAGGAACAGAGGCCTCCTCTGTTCCCTCGCGGGTCGAGTTGTCCGCTAACACCGGATACTCCCTGCACGGTAGAAGACCGGAGCTCCGGAGGGCCCCGGCCCGACGGAGTTCCAGGTCGGGTGTCATGCTCTCCTATGTCGTGGGGGAGAGAGACCCCCAACTCACCAAATCGGTCGAGGAGCAGGCTCCGGCCGGCCTCCGGTATTCCGAGGTGTCCTCACCACTCATGTGGGCTTGAGAGACGCTCTCGTATTAAGGGCAGAGGTCTCCTCGCTGCTAGCGAAGGGCGCCATCGAGGTGGTGCCCCCAGCCGAGACGAGGAGCGGGCTTTACCACCCGTACTTCGTGGTCCCCAAGAACGCGTACTTTCATGTCTCGATCTTGCCCCGGCACAAGCCTTTTCTGCGCTTTGCTTTCGAGGGCCGAGCGTATCAGTACAAGGACGCGCCGGAACCGTCTCCCGTCGTGTTGTGGTATCCACGGATGCATCCAACACGGGGTGGGGAGCAGTGTGCAACGGCCGTGGAGTTTCCGGCCGTTGGTCGGGTCCTCGCCTCCAGTGGCACGTCAACATGCTCGAGCTACTAGCCGTGCACCTCGGATTGAAACACTTGCTCAGGCAAGTCCGAGGGAAGCATGTGCTGGTCAAGTCAGACAGCGTAGTTGCAGTAGCTTACATCAACCGTCAAGGCGGTTTGGGCTCGCACCGCTTGAACAAGCTCGCACGTTGCCTCTGGCTGTGGTGTCTGCCGAGACTGAAATCTCTGGTGGCAGTCCACATTCCAGGCATCCTCAACACAGCCGCGGATGCACTGTCGAGGCAGGGCCCCGCCCCTGGCGAATGGAGGCTGAACCCTCAAGTGGTGACAGAGGTGTGGGAGGAATTCGGTCTGGCACAGATAGATCTCTTTGCCTCAGACGAATCGACCCACTGTCCACTCTGGTTTGCGCTGACCGAGGCGCCACTCGGTGTAGACGCGTTTGCCCACCCATGGCCTCACCACATGAGGAAGTACGCCTTCCCGCCAGTTACCCTGATTCCCCAGCTACTGGGTCGAGTCAGGAAGGAGGGTCATCAGGTTCTTTTGATCGCCCCTTATTGGCCGACAAAGACCTGGACGTCAGATCTCATGGATCTGGTCACATCCCCTCCGAGGCAGTTACCTCTGAGAGCGGACCTCCTCTCACAAGCACAGGGCTCGCTCTGGCATCCGCGGCCTGACCTCTGGAACCTCCATGTCTGGCCGCTGGACGGGTCACCTCGTTAGACGATCTGCCACAGTCGGTACAGGACACTATCGCTCAGGCTCGTGCACCTGAAGTGGCAGACCTTCGTCACCTGGTGCCGCCAGAAAAACGAAATCCACTGAGTTTCCCCGTCGGTACGGTTCTCTCGTTTCTCCAGCAGAAACTTGAGGAAAGCATGGCCCCTTCCACTCTGAGAGTCTATGTGGCCGCGATATCCGCCTCACATGACCTCATCGAGGGGAAGACGGTAGGCCGGCACGACCTGACGACTAGGTTTTTAAGAGGTGCAAGAAGGGTCCGCCCTTCCAGACCTCCCCCGACCCCGGTGTGGGATTTGAGCTTGGTGTTGGCGACCCTCCGCTCTCCCCCCTTCGAGCCGCTAGAGACTACGAGTCTCAGGCTGCTCACACTGAAGGCTTCGCTTTTACTAGCGCTGGCCTCAGTGAAACGGGTCGGGGACCTAGAGGCGTTCTCTGCAGATCCTCAGTGCCTGACCTTTGGTCCTGGAGACTCGCACCTAGTGCTGAGACCCAGGCCTGGTTACGTGCCCAAAGTGCCCACTACCCCCTTCAGGGATCAGGTAGTGACGTTGCAAGCCCTCCCCGCTGGGGAGCAAGACCTGGTCGGTCACCCACTGTGCCCAGTACGCGCTATAAGCACCTACCTACGACGCACAGAGAGCTTCAGAAGCTCGCAACAGCTCTTTGTGTGCTATGGTGGTTGACAGAAAGGGAATGCCGTCACCAAGCAGAGACTCTCGCACTGGATTGTTGACGCGATTAAGTTCGCGTATCACGTTCGTAAGTTGCCTTGCCCGCTGAACGTGAGAGCCCACTCTACCAGGAGCGTGGCCTCGTCGATCGCAGTGGCAAGAGGAGTTTCTCTAGCAGACATATGCAGAGCTGCCGGCTGGGCTACACCCAACACCTTTATCCGGTTCTACGAACTGGATAAGGCGTCGGTATCCACGCAGGTGCTATCCGCAGTGGAGAGCAATACCGACACAGTGTAGGCCTGCAGGAGCCAACCCCAGTTTTGGGACCAGCCTCCTATCTTAGTGTTTACCCTCGAGTGAGGCTAGGAACACGCCCAGTCCGCTCAGCACACTAGGGGTCACGGCCTACGGAGGGCCGAGACCCCTGGAGCCCCGGCCTATGTTTCCCATGATGGGCACCTAGGCGCAAGGGGGGGTTCCCTGGTGCCACCGAGTCCAGACTAGTAGACCTAGTTCTGGCTGTGTTTTTGCCTCAGGCGATACTCTCCGAGTTATTGCGCCTGGGTTTCCCGAAAGGGATGAGGTCGAGTAGTAGAGCTAAGCTCTCCTCCCTCTCCCAAGCTTGACTCTGTTTTTCGACAGACACTTGGCTTCCATGACGAGTGGCGCTTGAGCACTATGTGAGAAGTGTTCTCCGTCTACCCTGGCGAGGGTCCCCCACGCACGGGTCGAGAGCCAACAAGTTCCTTGGTTGCCCCGGTGGAGGTGAGTGCTACTACCCTTCGGGCTAGGCCCACCTCTTGATGCTGTGGAAGATCCACTAAAGGTTCCTCGGCTAAATAGCCGGAGGGGTCTTTTCGGTAGGATACTGCCCTGGATGTGGCCCGTTGTATTATCCCATTGTCAGGTCTCTGACTGACGTCGAAGTGACCTGACTATGAAAGGGAACATCTTGGTTACTTGCGTAACCTCTGTTCCCTGAATAAGTCAGGGAACGAGATGTCACCTTCCGCAGCCACATTCAGGGTATCCCGCTGGAAGTCTGCGTTGGCCCGACCGGCTTCAATCAGCAAAAGGTACTTGCATATGACACGCCACCGCCCTTTTATACCAGTTGGTACGGGTCAAAGATGGCATGCAAATTCATGCAGCCATTAAACTTGACCGTTCATTGGCCGGTTTGTAAGAATGAAGGCGAATGGCTGACGCATCCGTTATCCCATAGTCAGGTCTCTGACTGACGTCTCGTTCCCTGACTTATTCAGGGAACAGAGGTTACGCAAGTAACCAAGACGTT
>SOMO01000089.1:290734-324471 GCA_028128575.1 Paedocypris carbunculus
TCACTGTGTGGTACGGTAGCTGCTCTGTTGCGGAGCGCAAGGCACTGCAGCGGGTGGTCAAAACCGCCCAACGCATCACCGGCTCATCACTCCCCACCATTGATGACATCCAGAGCAAACGCTGTGTGCGGCGTGCGCTCTGCATCACCAAAGACTCTTCCCATCCTGCCCACAAACTCTTCTCTCTCCTGCCATCAGGGAAACGTTTCAGGAGTCTCAGGACCAGGACCACCAGACTGAAGAACAGCTTCTTCCCCAGAGCCGTGTCACTCCTGAACACTCTGAAACATTAACTGCACTGCCCCCTCACCCTCTCCCACCGCGTCTATTTGCACATTGGCATCACCACACTGATGGCCACTCGCTGATCTTGCACTGGACTTGCTCTTTGCACACTACGGTCACTTTTCTCTGCACTATTGTACCTTGTTTACCTTCATGCTCATTGCACCATATTTCTATTTCTGGTTTTGTATTATATATTTATTCTGCCACCACCCCTCTGTATATTACCCTGTAGTTTCTGTCATAGCCCCCATATGTATATTCATGTTTATACCTTCATTCCTCACCATTATGCACTTTATGATACACTATTGCTACTTTTGCACTTCTGGTTGGACCTAACTGCATTTTGTTGTCTTGTACTTGTACTTGTCAATGACAATAAAGTTGAATCAATCAATCAATCTGAACTAAACTCCTGAACCTCGACGCTGTCTATGCTAGCCGCCCACAGAAGCGAGCTAGCAACATCATCAGAGATCCAACCCATCCAGGACACAGACTTGTTGTTCCCCTCCCATCAGGGAAAAGATACAGAACAATCAGAACACGCATAAACCGACTAAAGAACAGTTTTTTCCCCAGGGCTATAGCCTGTGCCACCTCCCTCCCTACATAACATACAAAGTTATTTAAATAGCATGTTTGCACTCAGCCATTTGCACAATACTGTACATTACATGTATATCGATCCCACAATTGACTTTTTGTGTTTATATTTTATATTTCATTCATATATATATTTATATATTCATACTTTTATATTTATATATTTTACTTTGTTTTGTTTATTTTTCCTTTTTGTTTTGTTTATATTTCTTTATTATTGTGTTTATTGTACTGCATGCTGGTTTTTAATTTTTAATTTATTTTTATTGCTGCTGGACTCTACTGAGCTCCCGGAAGAAATTTCATTGTACAACATACAGTGACAATAAAAGCTTTTCTTCTTCTTGAGTGCTGCTCTCCTTTTCTCAAAACTCTAAACACAAACCCCAATTTTCAAGCTACATTCACAAAACATCAGACATTTCTTGCAAAATCAATCTTTCACCTCAAAACAGTTCAATCTGAGCCCAAAACTGAACTATGTGATCAAATCGTGTCTCAAGTCCATCAGAATGAAAAGCACTAGTGAGCAGTCAGCAAACACTACTCAGACAAATGCAGAACACAGCGCTCAGAGCGTGAAGCAGGAAAAATAAAAGTTTATTGTTCACTGTAATATAAAATCAGATTGCAAAACAACCTGAAATATTGTGCGTTTACATGTAGTGTGTGCAAATTTTCATGCACTGTTTTTGCAGTCTGTTGCACTTGAGGACACATTTGGCAACAGAGAGACTGACACTGAGACTTGATATTCTCCAATTGTTTATGGTCCTAAATGATCTTCTGCTGAATTTCACCTAGTTTACAGTAATGGCTTTGTTCTCACGGACCATTATTACAATATTCCAGTACAGTGATGTAGTGAAAAGTGTATTTACTTACAGTGTACTGTGGTGTGGTGCAGTATATAGAGCGAAAGTAAATGTTCTCACATTTTTTTACTTTGACATTTTTTTCAATTTATAGGTTAAGTGGAGTTTACGGATGGACAGGACTTACAGCTCTATAGAACATATAGTCATACAGTAACTGTTGTAAATATTTACGTACTGTTCAATAGATTTGACCAATCTTTGTTTTTGCTGAACACCTCGACCTCCTCTCACACACTCTTCCTCAGATTTCCATCCTTTGTAGAGCCTCAGAAACCAATTTTCACTGATTTGGCTGATGTTTCTGTCCCTCACATCATCAGACAAAAGTGTTATCAATTTTGACTTGTAGTATTCAGACGGTGAGAGCAGTGCTTCAGTTGTGGTTGACTTGTGTCACGTGTGTTCAGCATTCTGCTGTACAGGAAAATCTCCATGAAAATGTGTTGGCTAGTTGTGTTTAACTAGGTGAAAGTGTTTGTGGTTTTGTCGAAAGAGTGACTGATTCGACCAGTGTGTTCAAGCAATTGAAAATTTGGTTCAGACAATAGAATTTAGTGTCTTAGCGATTGAGAAAAACTGTAAACACAAACTCTTGTCAATATTCATGCCTGAAAACCACATTGAAAGTACAGATATCGTTCTGTAAAAATGACTCCATTACAAGTCAGCCATTCCAAGAAGACTTGAGTAAAAGTGTCCAATTTTAAAATAAGTAAGGTATTAAATCGTACTGAATGTAGGTTCAAAAAAAGACCAAGAAATGTGAAAAACAAGAAACTATGAGGATTTAATTTCTAATATTAAAATTAAATTTATCACCTCAATGTTTCAAAATGTCAAAACAAAAATGGATAAAAAAAATGAACAAAAAGTAAGTCTAAGTCAAACTCAAATGTGCAAAAAAGTGCACAATTCATGTGATTTAGCTGATAAATAGCATCCAGTACCTGCAGCGGCCGAGCGAAAAAAAATGGGTGCTTATATTCGCATAAATACGGTATCGAAGACATGTATTATTGTAGATTTCATAACCGGAGGATAAAGTGTGGCAAACACTTCAGGTTTCATTTTTTTAGTCTTCCGTGCACATGTAGATCTTTAGCTATGTGACTGTTATAAAACTCATACTTGGGAAAACACTCAGTCCGCACGGTTCAAAATTAACTCCTGCTTGTTTGAGTAGCAGGAACATAGTAGAAGTGTCACCGCTAAGTATAGCTAATGCATACAGCTAGATATTTATTACAGTCAGGACAATGCTGCCGAATCCACCCAATGAGGAATCGGGTCAGTGTACACACCCACAGGATGCCACGCCCATTCTCAGTTTGTTTAGCCCACCTCCAACTTCCCATCCTCCTTTTCTTCTTCCAGTATAGATTTCTACTATTTTTAATAAAGTTATTTTCTGCACTATGAGGAGCACTTTAAATAAAAAAAAAAATGCGTATTATGTTTCTTGAAATTGGGGGTAAAAAATATTTGTGTGCCTGTAATGTAAAAAGCAGTGACGTGTATGGACACACAGTGAAGGGACTCACTACTATGCAATTTGTATAATTTGTGTCATGGTAGTAACATTTTTTCACGTAGTGTGGTTGTAGTTTTCACATAGTTTAGACGGTCGCTTTGATTGGGTCTTCCTCTGTGAAAATTGCTTCAAAAGTAAACATAAGTTGAAAAACCCCCAAGAAAAGACCAGAATGACGCAGGGACTGTAATTTAGATGCTGTCAGACTCCGTGACTCAATCTGTATGTGAAAAGCTGTAAGTATCACATCCTGAGAATGAGCGAGTGATTGCAACAGATGGAGTCAGAGCTGGGAGACGTGTGAGAGAAATGCTTCAAACATGCTGACACTCTCCATTATTAAATTGACGCCATAACTCTACTGTAATTATGTTTTGTACAATATGTGTGCACTATGGATTGGATTGTACAGTATTTTCTCACTTTCAGGTTATGAAGAGGACCAAAGGCACGTCTACATCAGAGATGCCAAGTAATAAAGTAAACATACCTTGTTACTTAAGTAGAATTTTGCGTTTTTATTTAAGTTGAACTTTTTAAACAAAATAGTTTTTTTGTACTTGAGTAATTATTTCTGCTTACTTTTAATAATGATAATAATGCTTTTGACAAGTCTATATTTTTACAAGTCTTCTCAAAGCGCCTCTTACAATGAGGAACACCATGCACACCATCCTTTTGCCCAGAGAAATAGCGGCAACCAGTCTGCGCAACCTGAAACGCATGTTTTTTCGGATTGTGGGGGAAAACGGAGCACCCGGAGGAAACCCACGCAAGCACGGGGAGAACATGCAAACTCGACACAGAAAGTCTCGCCGAACTTCTACTACTAAAAATTGTATTAAAATATATGTACTTTCTACTCCTTACATTTTAAAAATAGTCTGGTTACTCTTAATTCATTTCAGTTATTTTGTCATTGATCTAAAAAACATTTTTAATATAACAATATTGTTCTATACCAGGAGTGGCCAACCAGTCAGACACTAAGAGACACTTTTTTTCTGTGTTAGAGGCACAAAGAGCTACAAAGAGCAACATCATACGGGCACACATAAACATCATCCAATTCCTTAATCTTGTATGCACGCACACACACAGACCTCTGCTCAGCCAGATTTAATGGCAAAAACCACACCAACATGATAATATTAGTTATTTTTCAACAGTTAACATCGTGTGCATATTGACCTCATGTCATGTGAAAGCTCCAGAAGAGTCGCATGAAACTAGTTAAAGAGCCGCATGAGGCTCAAGAGCCACGGGTTGGCCACCCCTGTTCTATACCATTAAAATGACATGTATTTTTATTCTTACTTTACCTATTCTTCTAGTAGTTATCAAGCCAGTAATTTCACTTGAGTAAAAGTGTTGAGTTGATACTTTTTCTTCCACCTAAGTCTTTTTTAAACTCTAGCATCTATACTATTATACTAGAGTGATTAATGTAACGGCTTTTGACAGACCTGGTCAATGGCCAACATGTTATATGGAATAACGCAACTTTTAAAAATGTTAGAATGCAACACAGCAATGAAATACTTTACAAAAAATATGCCATTGTGTAGCTGTCTAAAATATTTTAGAAGCACTGTTTTTATTTGATTTTTAAGTTCAAGTTTATTTGTATAGCACTTTTCTTAGTTCACGACCAACGCAAAGACACTATTAAAAACGTGGCGGCGATTCCTCCTCCGGAGTGGACGCGGCGGCTGCGACTCCTCCTCCAACGTGGACGCGGAATGTTTTTAACATTAGCATTTGGTAAAAAAAAAACAAAGCTATAGCAAATCCCTAAAATGTATCCTTTCTATAAATGATTTACCAGGAATCACATGCGCACTAAGGGACAATTTGTAGATGGTACCTTCAAAATGTCACTTTCCTCTAGAACATTGCATTTTATTGTATTCATTACTCTACTTTGATTTTAGTGGAATTTAAGAACTTATATTATTTAAAAAGGTGCATTCAGAATGGATATAATGTCACAATGACTTCATTTGTCATTATATCACAGCTGCTTTTAACTGTGAAAAGCACTTTACAGATATACTGAACTTTAGATTATATAGTTTCTCCAGTTCATCCTGATGTGAACGTTATTGGACTGTGAAGAAATATCAGGACCAGGAGAAAAACACTCAAACTCATAAAGAACATACCAACACCTCAATCAAAAGCATAAGTCTGTGTTCTCTGTGATTGGTTGGCCACAAATCCAGGGTGTGTCCTGTCTTCAGGCCCAGTGCTGCTGTGATTGGCTAAATGGATGTTTTGATTCATTATTATCTAAATTAAATAATAATTTAATTTAAATCAAATTCAACTAGCTTTAATGTGCCACAGTAGACGTGTGAAAGCATTGATTGGTTAACGATTATTAAAAAGGTGGAATAAAGTAGCCAGAATGTTGGAATAACTACTACAAAAGACGTTTAATCATTGAAACAGCGGTTATGTTTTAATCTAGACCCTTCCGTTTTGGTTGCTATTGGAATTATGAACAGTTACATAAAGTGTTTTACGAAACCAGAAACTCAAAACAAGCCTTATGAAAACTGTCAAGTCGAGCTGCAAAAAGTGATAGAAACATGCGATATAGACTGTTTATGCTTTATAACCCTACTTGTATAGTATGATGATCAAATCTTAAAGACTGAAAGATGTTTTTACTTTCCTAGCAAAGCATATAACGTATATTTAACGCTGCAGTAGGATAACAGTTAGTTTAACAGTGGATAAAACAGTGTTATAAAGCACTTGAGTAAATTGACTTTGTTACTTAAGTTTTTGCTACTTTGTACTTGTAATGAGTATCACCAAATATAAGTAACTTTTACTCTAACCCTGCATTTGACTACATTTGTGATTGAGTATCTTTACTTCCCTATATTTGAATGAACACTTACTGCGGTTGCACTTTATTGCACATTTTAATTTGACTGTTACTGACTTTTTGTTGGTTTTCTTTAATCTATTTTGTTATGCCACTTTAAAAACATTGAGGAGTTCATTTCTATATTAGGAAATACATTTTTAAAAATGGTTTCTTGTTTTTCACAATTCTTGGTGGTTCTGAACCTAAATTCAGTGCTTTTACCCTAAATTTCGCTTTACTCAAGTACTTTTTACTCCTCGCTAACACATACACGGTGTCTTGTCTTTGGTCATACCAGTGCACCGAGAGTATTACCGGCTGAGATTTATAGTACGAGCCAAACGAAAAGACAAGCTAAATATAGAGAAGTGCCATCAGACTAAAAGCTCCTGTCTCAGTGACTGACTTTCACTAAACGAGGTCAATACACACAGTTACTCACTTACACCACTGGAGTAGCGTATTCCAGTGAAATGCTTAAAGTATCGCACGTTTGCAACACACCGGCTTTCTAGACAATCTGAAGAAATGTCAGGTTTATTAAAACCGTAAAATACATAATGAGGTATAATTTCAAAGAATTATTTTTCATTTGTTGATTTGACAAAGAAAGTAAAGTGCATTTAGTTGGAATGGAACACGACAGCAGATTGACGGAATACAAAACGTAAAACTTAAAACAACCACTTGGATGAACAAACTTTTAATTAATACTGTATTTACTCGTATTGTACTGTATTTACACCCCCCCTTCAGCTGTGAGATTGTGGTATTCTGTTTAGACCCGCTTATAAGTCGGGGGAATGAAATGAGAGAAAAGTGAATAGATTGAAATGAGTAGAAACCCAATTTTGGGTTTCATATAAAGTCAATTCTGGTTATTTGGGGCTCACTGAGACACCAAAGCAGCACAGGGAAATAATGATAGAACACCTGTTCAGATACTCTTTAATATTAATTAAAATATTAAAACTATTCAGACATCCTTGGTGGTAAAGGAAACCTAAAAATCAAGTAACCCTGTTTGTTAATGTTGGTATTAATCCATTTATTCTATTTAATCTATTTAATCTATTGTTAATTTATGTTTAAGTTTAATTTGTCATTGGTATGGTTGCATTATCATTTTAAAGATTTCTGGGAAAAGTGCCCTGCCCCTTTAAATCAAACAGGTCTGAGTTCTCCCAAGAATCGAGCTAATGCTAACTTGTGTTTTGGAAATAAATGCTACATTCGAAATCTACCGTGTGACTCGTTTTTTTGTGAAGCTCCACGCCAAAGAGAGACTAGAGTCAGAAGACAGCTGAGCCGAAAGAGTGTGCGACACTGCGTGTGTGCATGCGTGTGTGTGTGTGTGTGTGCGTGAGTGCGCGGAGCAGCGGCCAGCGGAGTCAGTGCTCCTTTGCTCGGCTTGTGCCGTGTTCTGAAAGATGTATTAGTTTGCGTCATAAATGTTCATTTAATTACCGCACTTGTGTCACTGTTGTTTATTTTTGTGAGAAAGGGTGAAATACTGTATCTGCGCACTGTTCTGAGTCAAATATTTTCTATTTCGGTAGACCGCGCGTACAAGACTAGCCCCCCACTTTGAGGCCGAAATTTTAAGGAAAAATCCTCGACTCATAGTCGACTTACAGGTGTTTCTTGAACAAAACGTTAAAGTTAAATCTTAAAAACAAAAAAAAAAAAACCTTGTTTTAGGCACTGCAGAGACTACGAAACGATGTGAAAACCAGTTTTAATGAGAAATTTCACTTTTTTAATCAGGTAAGCATAACAACGTTCTTTGTGTGAATTTAAGGCTTGAATGTTTTATTTGCTCGACGCTTGGTGTACAACCCTATGGTGTACAGTTCTTTATTACTTGAGTGACTCCTAAACCCTACAGTGTTCAGTTCTTTATATTTGAGTTCTAGGCGCTTTTCACAGTTTCACACTCTTTCTGTGAACTGCTTATTTTATTATGTTAATTAGGCCGTTTGCGCACCACCTCTGGCCCTTCAGACCCACTTCAAACACACTTGTGTTTCACTTAGGAACCCCATTACGTGAGGTTTATTCCTATTTTTACAGGTAAAAAATAACGTTGTGCTGAGATTTGTTTGTGCTGAGATTTATTTGTGCTGAGATGTATTTATTGTGAGATTTATTTGTGCAGAAATTTGCTGTATTGACAAGAAATGTACCAAACAAATCTTTTGTAACGTGTTGTACACAAACACATATGCGTAAATAATATTGGAAATTAGTGAAAGAAGAAAAGAAGAAAGATGTTTTAAGAAGTGTTATTTCAAAAATATTTGAGTAGTAGAGTCTATCTAGATTTAGGAGTCCATGTCCGGTGATGAGAAGGAAGCTTCATGGCATCTTATTTAAGCCTTTGCCAAATGTATAAATAAACCAGGTGAGAGGGAAATGTTCCCTTTCGAAAGCGAACTTCAATGTCACATTAGGGGAACAACGTTTCCCGACCAAAGCTGAAAGCCAATAGAACAACGCAGTGAAAACTGCGGCAGTGCCGACGATCCGCCCCTGGGCGGAGCCCATATAAAACACGGATCCGACGGCACTGCCTCAGAACAAAAATTTTCACGACGCTGTAAGCACATGGCGACTAAACGTGGGCGTTCGACGGCCAAGGCCGCCGAGAAAACTTGTGCGTCTTGCCCGGGCCTCATCTCGCCACCGGACACGCACCTTTTGTGTGTCAGGTGTCTGGGCCACGAGCATGCGCTGGCGGCGCTGGACAAGAACGTCAACTGCATCGACTGTCGGGAACTCACCCTCGGCACGGTCTGGAGCAGAGTCGACGCTTCTCGGCCGCCGTCACGATCCATCCCGGCCCCAGTTGGGGCGACGGCCCATTCCTGGGGCTCACAGGAAGAAATGGAGCGCGAGTCGTCGTCGCGGGCGGCACACGATCTCTCGCCGGATGAGGACCTGGCCTCGCTGGACGAGGTGAGCGACTCCGGTGAAGAGGCCGCCACGCGCACACAAGACCATGTGGCCACCGCGGAGGAGCTGATGGGGTTCTTCGGCGACTCCGTCGCCATTTCGGGAATAAAATGGGAGGCCCCGGGCCCGCCGCCGGAGAAACTGCTGGACGGCTGCGGGCTACGCACTTTCAGCTCTCGCCCAGCGGTCCACAAGGGAGCTCCGTTCTTCCAGGAGATCCACGACGAGCTGGCGAGCTCGTGGAATAACCCCTTCACGGCGAAGACGCGTCCTAAGGGCCTGCAGCTGTTGTCTTCGGTGGAGGGCGGCGAGAAGGCGGGCTATGGAAGCATCCCGCGCGTCGATCCGAAGATGGCGGCGCATCTGTGCCCCGGCGCGCAGTGGGGTGCCCCGTCTTTGCCGTCCAAGCCGTGCCGCGTTACCGCGGCCATCGCGGAGAAGGCCTACGCTACGGCTAGCTACGCGGCTGCGTCGCTTCACGCACAGGCCTCGCTCCTCGTCCTCGTCTCCGGCCGGCTGAGGGATGAGAAATCGGAGAGCCTGCAGAACGTGGCGCTGGTCACCGATTACGCGCTGGAGTCTACTCGTCGCATCGCCGAGAGCCTCGGCAAAACCATGGCGGGTTTGGTTGTTCTCCAGCGTCATCTCTGGCTGAATTTGGCGGACATCAAGGAGGAGGCCCGCCGGTCGCTGCTGGATGCGCCGCTATCCGGCGATAGCCTCTTCGGCTCGGCTGCTGGCGAGATCGCGGAGGGCTGTTCGGAGGCGGAGAGGAGCTCCAAGGCGTACGGGAAGGCTTTCCCGCGGAGGGAGGCTCGTCAGCCGAAGAAGCCTTCGCAGCGCGAGCGGCCGCTGCCGGCGTTTCGCCGCGACGCAAGACCGTACGCCGATGTAGCGCGAGAGCGGGAGCGGCCGGCTACTAGGCCCGAGCCGCCGGTGAAGAGTTTGGGCGCGCCGGCACAGAAGAGGCGCGGCGCGGGCCGCGCTCAACGGCCAACCCGTGGTTCCGACGGGCCCGTTCAGCGATCCTGACTCTCGACGAGCCCAGAAGCGGGCGTTTTCCCCACCGAGCAGTTCAGGCTCACAGGGTGGGAAGAGAGTGTGTTTTATGCATGTTGGTGTTGCAAAAATAAAACCTCTTTGTTCTGTGACTCCGTGTGTTTGTGTAACTTCTCCACCGACGACGGCGGGATTGCAGCGCACCGGCGAACACAGGTTAGTGGGTGTCTTTCCCTCGGCCAGCGGCGATATGAACGCGACTATCGCGGCGTGCCGCTCGGCCGAGGATGCGCGCGCGGGGTCGAGGCTTTCCCCCGCGGATTGCGCGGCGCAATGGTCAAGTCTGACGCGCGCGTCGCCGTGGATAAAGTCCACGATGTGCCGGGGCTACGTGCTCCAGTTTCGGCGCCGGCCCCCGCGTTTCAGCGGCGTGTTGGAGACGCAAGTTCCAGCGCGGGACGCGCCGCTCATGAGGGAGGAGATCGCCACGTTGCTGGCGAAGCGGGCGATCGAGCCGGTCCCGGATGGAGAGAGGGACAAAGGTTTGTACAGCCGTTATTTCCTCGTTCCGAAGCGCGACGGCACGATGAGGCCGATACTGGACCTGCGCCCCTTGAACAGGGCTTTGGCCAAGCGCTCGTTCAAGATGCTGACTTTGAAACAGATACTGGGGTTTGTGCGTCCCGGGGACGTGTTTATGACGGTGGACCTTCAGGACGCTTATTATCACATCGATATAGTGCCCAGACACAGACGCTTCCTCCGCTTCTCGTTCGAAGGGAGGGCGTTTCAGTTCAAAGTGTTACCGTTCGGCCTCTCGCTCGCCCCACGCACTTTCACGAAGTGTGTGGAGGCCGCGTTGAGGCCCCTGAAGCTGCGAGGTGTTCGGATTTTCGAATACCTGGACGACTGGCTTCTCATGTCTCAGTCCCCCACAATGCTTCTAGAGCAGAAGGACGACGTCCTGCTTCATCTACAGAGGTTGGGTTTGAATGTGAATTTTCGCAAGAGCAAACTCGAGCCTTCCCAGATCGTCTCCTTTCTGGGCGCGGAGTTGGATTCGCGCTCAATGAGGGCCCGACTCTCAGAGACCAGGATTCGCGTGATTCAGAGCGAACTGGCTTTGTTCACGCTGGGTCGGAGACTGGCCGTGAAGACCTTCCAGAGGCTTCTGGGGCTCCTGGCGGCGGCAGCGGGGGTTTGCGACCTCGGCCTTCTCCATATGCGGCCATTCCAGTGGTGGATACGCGACAATGTTTCGCTCGCCGACTGGAACAACATCCGGACGAGGATCGTGGTGTCCCAGCCCTGTTTGGACGCCCTTTCTCCGTGGCTGCGGCCGCAACTGTTTGCGAGGGGTGTGGCCATGGGCCGGGTGACGAGGCGCACGGTGGTGTCCACCGACGCCTCTCTTGTGGGCTGGGGAGCGACCTGCAACGGCCGGCCTGCTTGGGGCCGTTGGCCGGCAGGAAGGGCCGGTTGGCACATCAACCGCTTGGAGCTCGATGCGGTTGCGCACGCACTTCGAGTGTTTCTCCCTCAGCTTGAAGGGAGGCACGTATTGGTGCGCTCGGACAGCATGACTGTGGTTTCGCATCTGAACCACCAAGGGAGTGTTCGTTCGCGCGCCCTTCACCTTGCTTCGAGAGAGCTGCTGCTATGGGCAGACCGGAGTCTCCTGTCGGTCCGGGCAGTCCATGTCCCGGGCAAGGAGAACGCCGGCCCGGACCTTCTGTCGAGGGGCGGGATCGTCCATGGGGAATGGAGGCTCCACCCTCATGCGGTGTCCCTCATCTGGGACCGCTTCGGGGAAGCTCAGGTGGACCTGTTCGCGTCGGAAGAGAACACGCACTGCGCAATGTTTTTCTCACTGACGCAGGCTCCACTGGAAGGCGACGGCCTGTCCAGCCCTTGGCCGACGGGCCTGAAGTTTGCGTTTCCTCCGGTGAAGCTACTGCCTCTTGTCCTTCACAAGGTGAGGGAGGAAGAGGCTTCCATCCTACTGGTCGCTCCGCTGTGGCCTTCGCAGCCGTGGTTCGCGGAGCTGGTGGGTATGGCCAAGTCGCCTCCGTGGGAGATCCCGTTACGGAGGGACTTGCTGACTCAG
Source organism: Paedocypris carbunculus (assembly GCA_028128575.1). Classification (NCBI taxonomy): domain Eukaryota; kingdom Metazoa; phylum Chordata; class Actinopteri; order Cypriniformes; genus Paedocypris; species Paedocypris carbunculus. Next base: position 302,980 of record SOMO01000089.1, read on the forward strand.
GCGCGGGGGGAGATCTGGCATCCCCACCCAGAGCTTTGGAGGTTACACGTGTGGCTGGTGGGCCCGGATTGAGCCCTTCGCTCATGTCACGGGCCCTCGATACGGTCCTGGAGGCCAGGGCCTCTTCCACTAGGCGTCTTTATGATTATAAATGGCGTGTTTTTGTGGACTGGTGTGAGGCCGCTGGTTGTTGTCCTCAGTCTTGCGCTGTGCGGGCGATTTTGTCTTTCCTGCAGGGGCGCCTGGAGGCGGGGTGCTCGCCGGCTACTCTGAAGGTGTACGTGGCAGCTGTTGCAGCACACCGCGGGGACGTGGACGGCCATGCGTTGGGGAAACACAGATTGATCTCTGGCTTCCTACGAGGGGCCAGGAGGCTGCAGCCGGCCAGGCCTAGGCTGGCTCCGGTCTGGGATCTCTCTTTGGTTCTCAAAGCCCTGGCTGCTCCACCTTTTGAGCCGTTAGGGGAGTCGAGCTTGAAGCTGTTGTCGGGGAAAACGGCGTTCCTGCTGGCTCTGGCGTGCGGGAAGCGCGTGGGGGACCTCCATGCTTTCTCGGTTGATCCCCGCTGCTTGCAGTTTGGGGAGGGTGATTGCATGGTGAGGTTGGTGCCTCGCCATGGTTATGTTCCTAAGGCGCTGTCTACGCCGTTTAGGGATCAGGTGGTCACCATCAGGGCTTTTGGGTCCGGTGACTCTCCGGTCTGTCCAGTTCGGGCTTTGAGGGCCTATGTGGACAGGACTGGCCCTTTTCGAGTGGCTGAGCAGCTTTTTGTTTGCCACGCTGGTTCGTGGCAAACAATATAAAAGATATTCTAAATAGAAGACGCAACTTAGACAGAAAATGTCTTGCAAGTAAATTGTAAGTAGTCAATAAAATTTCTAGGAAGTAGAAAAGTCTAAAAAGGCAGAGTAGACATTTTGGTCACTGCACTTTGCATTTCCTGCATTTTACACTTTCCAATTTAATATATGACCTATAAAGTGTAAGAATCTTAGAATCTGAGTCTGAATCTAGCTGTAGGTTCTCAGGCAGTAAGTTCTCAGAACAGCTATCACACACCTCCCCACTCTCCTGAGGACCCAGGTAAAGACAGGTAACCGAGGCTCTAAATGAACAAACACTATCAGTATATTGTTCATCATTATTGTTGCATAATTTTGCATCATTTGATAGTTCATGCCATTGAAACCAGTGCAGTTCCATAAGAATATATAGATCATACAGATGTTTTAATCAATAATTATCCAACGGGGTAAGACAAATAGGTTAATTTAATCAGCAACTAATCATAACATTGTTAGGAAAGAGCAATGGTGCTTTTAGATAAGCTGGAAACATGCAAAATAAAATATCGACCCAAATTCTTTTAGAAATGTAAGTCGAAAGTTCTTCATTGTATTATGAGCACATCTTTGTTCAAATATTTTAATCGTGTAAGTGGCGAGTGGATTGCATATTTAGAATTTCGCTAGCATTCGCTATCATAAATGCCTGACAAGAAATAAAAGATTGATACAATATAAACATTGCCAGGCCATAATTGTCACAGATCCCGGCTTAGAGCAGGTCAGGACTTTTATGTTGATATGTTCACAGACTTTTATGTTGGAAGGTCACTGTGTCGCCGCCATCTTGTCTCATCCACATGCTTTCACGATCTAATGTAAATCAGCTGTTTTTCGTCACGCCCTGTCTAGTCCTATCATGGTATTTGTCTCGTTTGCATCCCAGGTATTTGTCATGTCCACATCGTTATGTTTTGTATTTATATCACGCTTCTGTCACAGTTTCTTTGTCGGTTTGTTGCTGTGTGTCCTGTCACTTGTAGTCTTGTTCATGTTCATGTCCAGTGTTTTGGATAAATCTTGGAAGAAAGTTTAACCCTTCCTGCTCTTGTGGTCTCGTCCTTGAAGTGCACGTGAGTCCACCCTGCCTTGCCCGGTGACAGTAGTTAAACTGTGTCAATAATGAGACATTGATATTTGTTTTAAACCCCTATTTATTTTGCATGCTCCTCCCCTTGTTGTACAGGTCTCTCTGTTCTGTGTGGACTGTGATCTGTTCTGTGTAGCACCAGGGTCCTGAAGAAACGTTGTCTCGTTTCACTGTGTATCGCTCTGCTATATGTAGTTGAAATGACAATAAAGCTTCTTTGACTTTGACCAGTAATTGAAATGGTTTATAATAATTAACAAACAGTATTTATGTAAATCCTAACCCTTATGTAAATTTCTTATTTTTGAGACAAATAAAGGTTTTCGTCTGTCTGTCTGTCTGTCTGTCTATCTATCCATCCATCCATCCATCTATCTTGACTGTCGCTATACCATTTACTCGTATTAACAGCTCGGTGTGATGAAAGAGTGACTCCTAACCAGGTGTCGTCGGCATGTTTAACTCAAGTTGTTTACACTAGTCTGGAACGGAGCACAGACACATTTAGATTTACATGTTGACATTTAGTAACGGCCACCGTATAGGCGAATCGAATGGCAATGGAAACCAGTACTCATATTTTTAACTCATACTCTTTGTACTCTTTGTACACTTTATAATTCAATGTATTTGCAAAGCACTTTCCAGTTACTATTTTCTCAGAGCCGCTGCATGAAAATGTAAAAATAGAACATTGTTGCATTTTGTCCATTGTTGGTGGGTGTTTAAGAATATGGCTATGACCAGTGACTAGTTTGTATATTGGTTATTGCTACTATATCTCACAAAAATGCCTCTACAAAAAAATAGTCACTTTTTTTTGTATTTTACTAACTTTTGTATTTTTACTTTATTCACGTTATTTTTATCTTGGTAATTTTGTATTTTATTCCTATTTGATATTGTATCTTTATATCTACTGTTTTTATTGTATTTCTATTCTTTGTCATATTTTTGTATTTCCCTTGTTCACATTTTATTGTATTTCCCCCATCCCAATGTTAAAATGCTGGAACGATAAAAAACACATTTTACTACATGTTGTACCACGTAAAATATGTATGTGACCAATAAAATTTTATTTTGATTTGAACATTAGACATAGTATTATTTGTTGTTATTTAAACATACAAAACTTAGTAATTATAAGACAGCGCTGTGAGCGGTGTGCTTGAAACACCGGATCATGGGTTCGATTCCCAGGGAAAGCAGGAATTTGTTGTATTGTAAAATTGTAATGAAAGTCTCTTTGGATAAAAGCGTCTGCTAAACAGTGATGGGAATAACGGCGTTATAAATAAACAGCGTTAATGGCTTTACTTTTTTCAGTAACGAGTAACCTAACGCAATTAGTTTTTCCTCCGTTACAACGCCGTTATCGTTACTGACAAAAATTATGCGTTACTTTAATTATGGTCACGGAGCGGTTTTGGTCCGATCAGAGTCTGTATTGTTTTTCCCTCTGGTGAGAACGTGGTGCGACTGAAACGTGATGAATGTCTTAGATTAAATGTCCATAATATACCACCCGAAAGCGTTGCTTCTGGTCACATACGTTATGTACAAGCGCTGGTCCGCGGGCGCGCACCGGGAGGCTTCCGCACTTGTCGCTCTGTTATGTCGTCATAATAATGGGGTGTGGGGGGTTGTGTGTCCCGGGCGGAGATGATTCTAATAATTTCGTTATATTCCTGATAAATTAGTCTTCTTTTATATATCAGCGAAACCAATGTCGCGGTTAAAGTAATTAAAACGTTCAAGAGAGGAGCAAACTGTAGGAGAGAGTTTGCGGAATTAACAGATTCACGTGTGAAGAAGAAAGTGTCTGGGTTCTCTTCACTGCCGAAGAGGAGCGAAAAACTTCAGAGTTCTCTTCTGAGTCCACAGCAAAAGAACTGAGCTCACTTTTTCCTTTCTGGCTCACTTTAACCGAATTGAGTTCTATAGAGTGTACATTTTTGTTATTATTATTTAATGTTGGTACTTTGTTAAACAAACTTTACTGAAAGCAGAACTGTCTACTTTTGTGAAATGTATTTGTTTACTTATGTTAATTCCTTAAAAAGCATAATTTTTTGGCCAGTTGTAGTCCAAATACTGTATATAAATATTAAAAGTTCTAAAGCAACCATCTATTTTGCTTTATCATTTATTATATTAATGATAATATTTACAATACTATTTTGAATTTGATAGGTGTCTCTCGCATTGTCCCACAACAATATTAAAATGGTGTAGATCAGGGGTCTCAAACTCAATTTACTTGGGGGCCGCATTAGTCGGGGTGAGGCTGGGCCGCATCAGGTTTTTCCGCATCATTTCCGCAATATACGTCATCAGTGGCGGTTCTAGGCATGGATGAACGGGGCAGTCGCCCAGGGCGCCATTTTTTTCATGTCACATGGGGGCTCCACGAGCGCTCCGAACAATTTTTTTTTTCTGTAAAGTATTAATACGTTTGTGACGGCGACCCATTTGTGTGTAGTGCGCAGAAAACGAAAAAAGTAAAAACGGAGGGAGAGGAAGAGCGCAAAAGGCAATATGTGTAAGTGTCTCTCTAAAGAAGGGAGCAGGGGGGATTTACTCGCCTATAAGTCGATCCGCTTATTAGTTGACCCCCCCAGTTCAGCTGTGAGATTGTGGTATTCTGTTTAGACCCCCTTATAAGTCGGGAGAAAGAAGTGAGAGAAAAGTGGAAAGATAGAAATGAGTAGAAACCCATTTTTGTGTTTAATATAAAGTCAATTATGGTTATTTTGGGCCCATCGGGATACTAAAGCTCTAGACACGCACCCCCTTCCGAAATAAGATGAGAAGTAACTCTTAAAATATCATCACTTTATTTTTTCACAACTTAATAAACGACCTGTTCAGATGCTCTTTAAGCCTATAGAAATGATAAATCTATTCACACATTCTTGGTGGTAAAAGAAGCACAAAATCAAAGTAACCCTGTTTATTTAGGTTTGTATTCATCTATTTAAGTTATTGTTATTTATGTTTAAGGTTTAATTTGTTTTTGATATGGTATTGGTATATAATTTTAAAGATTTGTTGAAAAAGTTCCCTGCCCCTTTAAGAGCGGACTCGTGTTTTGGGAATACGTTTGAAATCCACCGTGTGAGTGTGACTCGTTCATTTGTGAAGCTCCACACTTTTACCTTAAAGAGCAGAGCTGAGACGCACGCGCAGAGAGAGACAGAGAGAAAAGCACGAGAGAGAGAGACAGAGAGAGAGAGCGGCATCACGAGATGTGGAGAGCTTTTGCTTGTGCTGTGCTCGCGACTGTTCTGAGTATAATATTTTTTTATTTTGGTAGACCTATTATAGATAGATAATAGAGTTTTATAGATTTTCTATTTATAGATTTTTTACATGTATTTTTTAATTTTTGTTTCCCGCGGACCTCACTTACATTAAACTTTAATAATAAGGTGGGGGCCACAAACTGTCGTCTCGCGGGCTGCGAGTTTGAGACCCCTGGTGTAGATTAATATTCAGTGCTTTAAAATAATAATTCATTTTATTTTGAGTCCATTTCCTTCATTTAACATATTTAATATTGACAACAGCCAAATTATTTGACAAATAAAAAAAACATTGTCACAGAAAGTAACGCAATAGTTACTTTTCCTGGTAATTAGTTACTTTTACAATGAAGTAACTCAATTACTAATTCAATTACTATTTGTTAGAAGTAACTAGTAACTGTAACTAATTACTTTTTTAAAGTAACGTTCCCAACACTGCTGCTAAATGACTGTAAAATAAAGAAAATAATTTAGAAGGAAAAACCATGTTAAAAATTCCCTAAACTGTTTTTTCCACTTGTAAAGCAGAGAGAGAGAGAAGAGAGAAAACAAATCAACATTTGATGCAAAGTTGTGAAAAAAACTGTTCTGCTCTATGGCTCTCGTGACCCACAAACCCCTAAAGATCATTCCCTCTTGCATAATCTACATTCTGCAGTTCACATGCTAAAACTTGTGCCGAGCTACTTAAAGCGTCTCGGTGGCAACAACAGATGTAAATCAGATGGTAAGACAGACCATATGGTGGAGTTTATCTGTCTCCCACTGACTCCGGCATATTCAGCTGGAACTGATCCCACTCTGGCTGTGTGTAAATGGAGAGGTTACAATCCTCTGACCTCGAAGATGATCTGTTTGTTTTGCAGTGTTGCAGGGCCTACAAAATGAGTTTGCTTTACTGGTGATATGGAAGTGCAAAATGCAAATTAATGCAGAATGCCATACGTAGTTAGAAAAGTTAAACATAAGATATAGTAGTTGTCTGAATACACAATGCACGAGAAAAACTAAATCAGAAATGTAGATAACAGTTACAGTTGTTTTGCTTTTTTGTGAGTAAATGTCATTGCTAAAGAAATTAGCATTTTAAACAACACATACGTATTTGCAGTAGATTTTTAACTAGAATTTAGTCGTTTCTAATAAATGAACGAAAATGCTTCACATTTACGTTTTAAACCTTTTTTACCCGCTCCGGATATTTTGTTTGGTTTTTTTTCCGTTTGGATTTCATGCGGGGACGGCCCTTACTCTGATTGGCTGGTGAGAATGTGACTGACAAGAAGGGTGGGATGAGTTCAGTAAATGTACATCTTGACATTCACTGCTTTGTTTAATATTAGTAAACAAACTGTGATTTAATTTTCAAACAGAATTGTTTGTTTCTTAGAAATTTACCATTGATATTTTGGCACTAATCTGATTCCATAAAATAGCACAATTCCACCTTTGTATATTAAGCAACAAAATGTAAATAAATTAAGACCAAAATAAACCCACTTTTCCATTTCTGGGTCACGCACAGCTGGAGCCAATCCTAGCAATGGAAGGTGAGACACACCCAGGATTGGCGGTCAACCAATCACAGAGTAGCACATACACATGCACATTGTTTTTCACATCTAGCTGTTTCCCAAAGTATATAAGCATATTTTAACTGTTTTGTAACTTTTGATTACAGGTATTACCAATACGTATTTTATCATTAATAAAAAATGGTGTCTGAATTTAGGAACGGATTAGGGCACATGCATGTTAAATGTGTCTCTCTACTTACAGAATTTTCTACATACAAAACTTCTTTCATCACTAATTAATTTTGTAAGTAGAGTTACCACTGTAACCGAAAAAGCTAATTTATTACATAATAACTCTCCTAAATTTAAAGCTGCTCACTGCTCCGACTTTGTGTGTGTAACTTTACTGTGTGGAAAAAAACCCTATATATTTCTCTATTAAAATCATTTATTATTGGTACTCAATGATATTTACAATCACACAATGCTACAAATCTTCACAAATTAATTTAGTATTAATTAGAAACAAAAATGAAATTCTGTACAGTTTTTAAAAAGGTATACAAAAAACATTTTCTACAAAGTAGACACAGTTAATCTTTTTCCTTATCATTTCTAAAAAGAAGACAACAAATCAACACGTCGAGGTTAGAGATGCGTATCTGCAATGGGGATTCGCCGCAGCTCTACAATCTGAGAGTTGGCCACGCTTCCACCATCATGACTGCCGTGAATGGACTCGCTGTCACTCACGTTAAGGCCGGAACCTGTGAACGACATACAAATAAAAAAAAAAATTCACTCTTAAAACGCAATTTAGTCTTTAACTTTTCTTAAACTCAATAATCAGTCTGTGATGCTCACAAAACCCAAGAAGTGGCGTTCATGTATAAACATATTGCAATCTAAAAGACATTTTGGAAAAAAGTTAATGAAAAATTGCATTAAAAAAAAAACACTTGTGGAAATACAGTGGTACCTCAATTATGTCTGTACTAACAAATGTTTTTAGTTATGAAGTGCATCAACGTCTCTAGTTACAAAACTGCTACAAGATACAAATGGCCAAATGTTGTAGCGACAAAATTGAGCAAGACATTTTCTTACCACTAGGAAGGAGGAAGATGAGAGAGCCCAGGCGTGTAAAAATAGTTTTTTATAGGTTTAATTTTTACGTTAAACAAACAAACAAACAAACAAAAAAAACACGCTGTCGGTTACAAATGTCTTACTTCCGGAAAAGCTGGCGCGTCAATAGTCAGTTCAAAACAACAAAAAATATAAGCAGCCCCCTGATTTTTCAGGAACAAAATTAAAATAAAAAACATGTTTCTTTTTTCTTTTTTTGATTAACATTTCTGGTTCAATTATGTTAATATTCTCTTTATTTAACAAACCTAACTTGTGACTCATATCATTTTTATATTGTTTTACTTGAATAATAGGTAACAAAAGTTGTCTGAATTTAGGGCTTGGGACAGATTAGGGCATTTACACGTTAAATGCGTCTTTACTTATGACATTTTAGAAAGTAGAGTTCACCACAAATTAATTTCATAAGAAGAGGTACCACTGAAATTGAAAAAGCAAATGACATGTTCCTACATGTGGTGAATAAATATTCTAGCTGTTTTTGGTGCAATATCTACATGAGTGTGATTTTGTGATTAAGGACATAAAAGGCCTTCAAATTTATTTTGTGTATTTTTTTATGTATTTAATCTGGCTTAAATGTATTTTTGTAAGTGATATTGAAACATAATATGTGATTATGTACAAGATAAGCTTTAGTTTTAAGTTAAGTCACTACAGGGGGCGGGGTTATCTTTAATCAGTTTGTGTGTGTGCGTGTGTGTGTGTGTGTGTGGGGGGGGGTGCGTGTGGGTGTGTCTGTGCCCCAACGTTTCATATTGCCTTTGTGCTTAAAATAAAAGACAGTGTTAAATAAAAACCAAATAAACATGTTTATTTTATTTTTTATGAACAGATACTCGTTTTTTATAAATACAAAATTAGTTGTTAGATTAATCGAAAAATTAGTCGATAGATTAGCCAATTCGTCAAAAAAATAATCGATAGCTGCAACCCTGAAGTACATTATAATGCATTTTTCAAGCATTTTCAAAGTCTTCATTTAAATCTCAAGCATCTTTAAAGCCTCGAAGACACAGACTCGAAATCCAATCGTTTTTAAGTATTTCAAGCGCCCGTAGGAACCTTCTACAATATAACTATAAAATGTATGTTAACAGCAATAAGCTCACCGGTTTTTAAGGCAAATATAAGATCATCAAACTCCTGCGACTCCTCGTCCTGCACCAGACTGGTGTTGATGAAGCCCCCCTCTGTCATGAAGTTCTCTTCCGGAAGACTCGGCTTGTAAACGGTGCTGGGCTGACTGCTAGGCCTCAGAGAAGTCCGCTCCCAGTCCGTAGATACCTGCGCACATACGTACAAAATGTCCCCGTATTGTAAACCAGTCCCTCCAGGATTTCGCGGGATTTTTTGTGATTGTTGCGGCCTAAAATGACAAATGTTGCGGGAGCTTTTTCAAAAAGTTGCGGGAAAAGTTGCGATTTTTTTAGACCGATTTTTCTCAACAGAATTGCATTACCGATTATGTTAAAAGTGTTCTTTGCCAGTTTACTCCCCCAAAGCACAGGAGTTCAAAGATTCTGGCAATAATAATTATATTTGCTCATCAGAATGAAGTGCATTTTTCTTTTTTCTTTCAGGTAAACGTTGCCTAGGTATTTTTCTCGCAGCTGGTGAAATCCAGTAATGGCTCCTGCATTCGTTACATCAAAAATAAATGTACTTATCAGACACAGAGTAAACCGAACACCATTGGGGCTCTGCAATAAATCGCATGTGATATTCGTGCGTATATCATCAGTAGGTGTTCTATCTTTTTTTTTATACTTTTTCCTAACTCGTGCTTCCTAATTGTTTTCAACTCGTGCTCTGCGCGTGCGCGTCAAACAATCACGTCATGTTCTGCCTTTTTAGTGGTCCCGCCCATAAATATGTCCTACATTGTTACAATAACTTATAATAATTTTATTCACTTTATTCAGATACAGTATACATATTTGGTTAGAGTGTAATCGACTTATCAAGGAATCATGATCAAATGATGCAACATATATATCTGAAACACGTGATTAGTTTAAAAGTGAGGTGTGTCATTACTTTGAAAGACGCTGCTTTAGCATTATATACGGCATTAGATGGTTGTAATGATGACGGCGATTATAACAGTGCGGCAGGTAGGGAAACCCTCGGGTGCGCGCGGTGAACCGAACGGCGAGTTTGAGATCACGTGATGTGTTCACGCGCTGAACCGCTCCGAGAGGGTTTGAAAGAGTTAAACGAGGCAAAAGAGTCGAATCTATGAAAAGAGCTGAACTTCCCGTCACTATAATAAAGACCTTCTGTGCGAAAACACTGCTGCGTGCTGTGACGGACCAAATGGATTGGCCGAATTTGCGGTAAATTCGCGGTGATTGGATGAAATTGCAAGGCCGCGACAAAATTGCGGGGATTCGCTGAATTTGCGTGAATTGGTGAATTTGCGCGATCGCGAAATCCTGGAGGGACTGGTAAACTCCCTCACACACCTCGGCGCTGCCTGAGTAGCTGCCTGCTGGAACAGCTCTCAAGTGGCCGTTCCGGCAATTGAATTTCCCCACTGTGGGATCAATAAAGTTCATTCATTCATTCATTCATAAACGCAGGCCAAAAATGTGCACACTTTTTCATTACAAAGAGACTCTGAAATGTTTGGAATCAGATTAGTGTCAACAATATATAACCCGAACCAAAATGCTTCACATTTTTTTTATTTTTTGCTTGTAATTGTCTTAGGTTTTTTTTTTTTTTTCGCTTGCAATCTTCATGTTTTTGTTTGAAACTTTTTTTTCCACTTCAAATTTTTCTTTTTTTTTTTTTGTTTGGATTTCTGGCCTAAGTTTCACGTGGAGGCGGACCTTTCTCTGATTGGCTGGTAAGAATGCATTTGCCGCTGTTTTAATATTAGTATACAATAAAGTGTTATTAAAGTACAAACTGTTATTTTTGTTAACACAATATTGCTAAATTGTTGTGTTGGCAGATACTTCATGTGTATGTGCAGAGAAGGTTCCGAAAAGTGTCTTACAAATAAAATTAATTATTGTTATTATTAATATCATTAATAAAAATACTGATAATATGTTTTGTTTTGTTTTAAAAATTGTCCTTCCATGCTAACTAGAATTTAATGTGAAACCCTGTAAAATTGCGCACTTAATAAGAGTTTTTCTGGGTGCTGTGACGTTGAAGGTGTCGGTCCAGAACTGGTCATCACTACAAACAGATAAATACTAAGACAATGAAGATGCTCCAATTCTGAATGTTTAGCGCTCTCTAAACCACCGACATTTTCTGGTCACGAAGCTGTCAATCACATTCTCACCAGCCAATCAGAAGGGCCGCCCCCACATGGGCCAGAAATACAAACGATGAAAAAAAAATAATAAAAAAAAATCTGAAGCAAAAAAAAAGTTCAATTTGAAATCGTGAAGATTGCTAGCAAAAAATAAACGTAATAAACGAAAAAAAAATAAACATAAACTCCAATAAATCTGGAGTGTCGGGTTCCAGTTCATGCAGAGGTTACGAAGGCCGGGTTCTTTACACACGGATGGGGAGAGTTCAGAAAAGTCCACAAGTCCTGCAACAAAACATTCTGTTGCTGCTTTACAAAGCAAATACAACTCGCATTCTGATATTTCAGCTCCTCTAATGCCAAATTGGAATAGTGATCTAACTTTCTTTTTAAACCGACTTTTTAAACTATTTTTCAACACAATGAACATTGGAAGACACTCAGGACAGAAAGAGGTGGAAAGGGATGATTCGCTGTGGCGACCCCTGGAAAGGGACAAGCCGAAAGAAAAGTAGTAGTAGTAGTTCAACACAATGAACAATGGCCATTTTTCTTCTTTAAAGACAATTTTCCCCTAATTCCGCAAGCAAATTTGCGTTGGTCTGAAACTAAGAAAAGCTCTATATAAATAAACTTGAACTTAACGGTCCAGATATCACCTCTAAAAACAAGGAAACAAACGAAAATCCCGAGTAATGAAATGAGTTGCCGCGGAAATGGTGTCCCGAGCTCCAAAATATTTTCACTTTACAAAAGGAGCCATTTTCACTTTTGCCAATTTTTTACAAAAGGAGCGTCATTTTCTTACCGCTAGCGTGCAGAGAGACTCCAGACCGGGTGTAAAACAGTTGTTTAATCTTCTTTGCAAGTCAAATGAACAAAAAATGAATACAATACTAGTTAGTTAAAGAGATTTTGCTTCCAAAATATAAAATAAGCTTGTATTCTCCCAGAATGGCAATGTTTTTGTTCTCTCCCGTAGAGCCGCCATCTTGAAATGACAATGTGCAAATCTCACCGTAATACGGAAATCTCAGGGATTTGCACGCCGTCATTTGAAGATGGCGCTAACCGTTCTTGTCAAGTCAAGTGAAGTCATCTTTATTTATACAGCACTTTAAAAAACAGATGAACTGACCAAAGTGCTTTAGACTTTAAAACAACAACAGCAAATACAAAAGAACAATAACACAAAAATTTATAAAATAATTAAAATCGAATTACCTTAAAATTATATTAAAAATGAATAAAATAAATAAAACACTACCAGACACTAAAAAGGCAAAGCCAAATTATCATGCATGGTTGATTGCCAGAGAGAAAAAATGGGTTTTTAGTCTCGATTTAAAAACAGTCAGGGAGGAGGCCCGTCTTACTTACAGAGGGAGAGCGTTCCACAACCTCGGCCCTGCAACAGCAAACGCTTTGTCTCCCCTGAGCTTGTGCTGTGTTTTAGGAACACACAGCTGAGAGATTGGGAGGGGGAGTGAAGACACAGCAGCTCGGACAGGTAGAGAGGGGCAAGGCCTTTTAAAGACTTAAAGACAAATAAAAGGATTTTAAAATGAACTCTAAAATGAACAGGTAGCCAGTGCAACGTGGCTAACATCGGTCTGTCAGCAAGCGTGCATCAGCATTTTGCACAAGCTGGAGACGTGACAGGGACGAGTGGGAAACATCAAAATATAGGGCATTACAGTAATCCAGCTGAGTTGTTATAAATGCATGGATCACTAGCTCCAAATGGTTTCTTGAAAACCGCTTCACTTTTGCTAGCTGTCTGAGGTGAAAGAAGCTGGATCGTACCGCTGCACTGACCTGTTTGTCTAAATAAAAACCATTGTCCATCTTAATACATTGGTTTGCTGAAACAGTTTGTTAAACCTACCATCACAAATCTAAGTCAACAAGAGACAATGACGCGCAGGCGCTTGGACCGAAGACGACGACCTCCGTCTTTTTTTCGTTGAAATGGAGAAAATTCAGAGCCATCCAGGCTCTTACATCATCAAGACAATGTTTCAATGATTCGAAAGCCGAACCATCTTTTTGTATAACTGGTAGATATATGAGTGTCATTAGCGTAGCTGTTAAAAGAACTTTACAATTATGTAAATTATGTTATTGTACAATTATGTTTTCTAAAAATGGAACCGAGGGGAAGTAAATATAGGAAAAAAAGCAGAGGTCCCAAAATTGAGCCCTGCGGGACACCACACAGGAGCGGAGCGGAGTGGTTGAGGATTGAACATGATTAACTTGAACACAAAACGTTCTTTCTGCCAAGTATGATCTAAACCAGGCAAGAGCTGTGCCACTGATGCCTACCCATTTCTCTAAACGTGAAAGACACCATGAGTCGAAAGCAGCAGTTAAATCCAATAAAACCAATATTACAAGGTCCCCAGTATCTGTGGCTAAAAGAATGTCATTAAATGTCAGTGAAGCGGACTCTGTACTATGCAGTGATTTAAAACCAGAGTGGAAAACTTCCATCATACCATTTTGGTCTTAGAAAACTTTTAGTTGACCATATACAATTTATTCCAAAATTTTTCAAAGAAAAGGAAGTTTGGAGATGGGCCTGTAATTTGACAGCACAGTGGGATCCAGGCCTGGTTTCTTAATCAGTGGCTGAACTGTGGCATGTTTGCAATCAGTTTCTGAGCATTCATGCTCATTTTCACCATATTTCTGTATTTGTAATATACCGTATTTACTCGCTTATAAGTCGACCCCCCCTCCCTCCACTTCAGCTATGAGATTGTGGTATTTTGTTTAGACCCCCTTATAAGTCGGGGGAAAGAAATGAGAGAAAAGTGAAAAAATAGAAATGAGTAGAAACCCAATTTTGGGTTTCTTATAAAGTCAACTATGGTTATTTGGGGACCATCAGGACACTAAAGCGGCGCTGGGAAAAAATGATTGAACACCTGTTCAGATGCTCTTTAATCCAATTGAAATGATAAAACTATTCAGACATCCTTGGTGGTAAAGGAAACCTAAAAATCAAGTAACCCTGTTTGTTTATATTGGTATTAATCTATTTAAGTTATTGTTCATTTATGTTTAAGGTTTAAATTGTAATTGGTATGGCTGCATTATCATTTTAAAGAATTGTGGGAAAAGTGCTCTGCCCCTTTAAGGGGAAAGAAGCGACGGCTAACGCTAACTCTTGGTTTTTGGGAATACATACTACGTTCGAAATCCATCGTGTCACTCGTTTATTTGCGAAGCATCACGCCAAAGAGAGACTAGAGTTAGAAGAGTCGCTCTTATATGAGAGCTGAGACGAAAACTATAGTTTTCTGTCATAGCCTCCTTATTTATATGTTTATACCATATATACCATCATCCATCACCATTATGCACTTTATAATACATTATCGCTGTTTCTGCACTTCTGGTTAGACCAAACTGCATTTCGTTGTACCTGTACTTGCCAATGACAAAAAAGTTGAATCTAATTTAATCTCTAGAACAGGGGTGGCCAACCCGTGGCTCTTGCGCCTCATGAGACTCTTTAACTAGTTTCATGCTAAATATGCACACAATGTTAACTGTTGAAAAAAAACTAATATTATCATGTTGGTGTGGTTATTTTCATTAAATCTGGCTGAGCAGAGGTCTGTGTGTGCGTGTGTGCATACAAGATTAAGGAATGGGATGATGTTTATGTGTGCACATGCGTATGATGTGGCTCTTTGCAGCTCTAACACAGAAAAAAGTGGCTCTTAATTTCTGACAGGTTGGCCACCCCTGCTCTAGGAAAAACACCAGAGATGAGACTGCTGGTAATAACAGTTAGAACAGAAGGTGCTAAAGTACTGATTACTTCTTTAAAAAGAAGTACCTGAAGGGGGAGAGCCTGAAGGTTTTAGATGTTTCACAGTGTCATACAACACCGACAAAATTATGAAAGGTTATTGGGTGAGACACAGAGACTGAAGGGTCAGAAGCAGGTGGCGATATGAGAGCCCTGACACAGTTCACCTTATTTATAAAGAAGAGAAGCAAACCTTCGCATGTCTCCAAGAATGGTTCTAAACAGGCAGCATTAGGAGCATTCAGAACAGCATTTATAGAATTAAACAGGACTGGGCTTAAGACAGTCCGACAGGATGATGTGAGACAGATGCTCTTTTTGCCTCCTTTACAATATTTTGGTAATGACGCCAGCAGTCCTTTAACACTTGCAGTTTGTCTTTCTTAAACTTCCTCTCGGCTTTACGGCACTCACGTCTGGCTGCACGCGTTGTGTCATTTAGCCAGGGCTCAGATTTAGTTTTAGGTTGTCTGAGTGCGTTGTCTGAATGGTGCAACAGCATCAAGTACTGTTTGGCAGGTGGAATGTAACCAGGCGCTGAGCTCATCCGTATCAGAACACATAGGATCAGGGGTGAAATGATTAAAAGAGGCAGAGAACTGAGTGGCAGTGGAGAGGATAAAAAGGGGGTAACAATGTTGCATGGCAGACAAATGTCAAACAAAACCGGCATATGGTCGCAGAACAGCACACATGTATATTAAAATCACAGACAATAAGAATATGATCATACTTGGGCATGATTTCAGCCAGAAAATCAGAAAATGTGTTGATAAAAACCTCATTGTACTTGGGTGGATGAAAAACTACCACACAGAGCACAGGGCTCGAGCATCCGAGTTCAAATGAGTCCAGCTCAAAGCTAGAAAAAGAGTTAGTCAGAAATGACTGGCTACATTTGAAAGCAGATTTAAAAACCACGGCTATACCGCCGCTTCGACCTGACGTACGAGGGCATTTCAAATAACAACAGTCCGGAGGTAACACTTCGCAAAGAGCGCTGGACTTACCAACATGCAGCCACGTCTCTGTCAGACAGAGAAAATCCAGGAGTTGTGAGCTGAAAAAATCTTCAGAATAAAAGCTTTGTTCGCTATCAATTTAACGTTTACCAGGGCAAAGCTGACCGGCGCCCGGGGGGGCATGGCAGAGAGGCCGCAGGTTCTGTAGGTTTACGCCGCGCTGGACGGAGGTGATGGCACAGCTTTTCCGGCCGGAAACGGCTCTTGGCACGGATTAATTTCGTAGGTCGGGGTACCACTGTATACTTAGAAACCAATCAAGATAATTTCAGAAGTATTGTGAATATAAAATATTCTCCTTTAGAGTCACGCTCAACCATTCTAGTTTTTCCCAAAAAGTGGAAAGTCAAACTCTACTAAAAATGCAATACGGAGCCTCGGGACAGGAACCAAATGTGGGTAATTGGAGACACGGGCACCACCAGGCACCTTGTCATGTCTGTTGGAGCATGAGGAAAAGGTCACCTCTCCGGACCCCCGTTCCCCTCACAAAACAACCTCTTGTCCCAAAGCCACATGTGACAGTGCAAGCTGTTTAACTCCAAGAGTCACGGAACTTAGGAATAAAGCAGGATTAAGATACTTCACATTTTCCAAGGAACCACTACAGTGAACATCGACTTTACTGGTTAAAAGCAAACAATTTCAATATGGTATATATTTTGTAAAATCTCACTCTACTCTGCTTTAATGGCCAAGGGAATTGTATGTGGTCTGTCTTTGTCCTTGTTCTGACTTTGCTTTTCTCAGTTAGAAAAAAACACACTAAAATAATTTCAGTTTATTCACAATTAGTTGAAATAGATAGTTATAAATAGTTAATAATAAATAATAATAATAAATATTAAAAAAATATATAATAATAATAATAATAATAATAATAATAATAATAATGAGTATTTGTAGGGCGCTTTTCACAGTTTTAACTTTTACACACAGTTAGTAACATAAATATTTAAATAATAAAAAACACACTATTTGTGCACAGATAGTGTTGAATGCTTCATAGTGAAAAAACATTTTTAGTTTTATTTTAAATATTTAAATATTTACGTACTATTTAAACTAATTAAAATTAAGTTATACATATTGTAAGTAAGAATGTAAAAATGTTTTTTTTTTTTTTTTTATCAGAAAGCAGTTTTTTTTCATTGAAAGTGACATTTACATGCAAGTTTTCTTTTGGAATGGGACACTTTCCAAATATGCATCCATTCTATAAATTTTTTCAACCACAGTTCAAGCCTGAAGGCGGGACATACAAGCTGAATTGGTGGCCAAACCAACCACAGAGTGGGAAACACACACACACACGCACGCACGCACACACACACACACACACATACACACACACACACACACACACACACACACACACACACTGATAATAATGAGGAATCTTCCCCAGGTCTCCTGGACGCAGGTCTTTGGACCGGAATGGATAATGTCATGCTCATACTAAAACAAATCTCCAAAAAAGGACATTTCTAAACCCCACAACGATTCTAACCCATTTTTACTATATAAAATGTTTTACTGGCAACAACAAAAGGACTAATGTAACAATTGTTACGTGATTTAAATTGGAAACAAATTACAAGTGAGGTCATTACAGTAGATAAGCTCACAATACATTAGTTTATGACATGAAGTTGCAGACTAAAAGTAACAGACTTATTTTCTTTATAAATATATCCCATGAAAGCTTTCCTTGATCTCTGCTCATTTTTCCCAGGCCGCCTGTGCTTCCACACACCCTCTTCTCCTCTCGTAACCTCGTGCACATCCTCTTTCCCGGATCTCTGAATAGTTTATATTGTGGACTGGGTGGAATGCGGGTTTTACACCACTCCTCTTTCTTACCTAACATATTTTATGGTGTAAACTGACTTGCTGAACAAACTGAGGTCTAAATGTTACAGGCCTCAGCACAAAGACGACATCAAAAACCGTACACACACACACACACACACACACGCACACACACACACACACACACACACACACACATTCCAAGTTCTGATACCTAACCAATGATCCCCACAAGTGCCCACAGGTCCCCACTTTAGAATAAACTTATAATTTGAGCTCTTTGAACTCAACCAATTATAAAACAATATCCAATCTTCCATTTCTGACAAAAATTCTTGAAAAGGTGGTTTCAGGTCAACTTTGTATGTTCCTGGAACAGAATGATAAATTTGAAACATTTAAATCAGTTTTTAGGCCTAAACATAGCACAGAAATGGCACTCATTAGTGTTACAAATGATCTCCTACTGGCCTCGGATGAAGGGAACATTTCATTATTAGTTCTGCTGGATCTTAGTGCCGCATTTGACACTATAGACCACAATATTTTAATAGATCGCCTAGACAACTATGTTGGGGTCTCTGGACATGCGTTAGAATGGTTAGAATGGGAGAATGGAAGTTATACCTGTCAGATCTAATTCCATTTTGTACATGTAAATGGAGTCTCGTCACTGAGACATAGGGTCAAATACAGAGTCCCACAAGGCTCAGTTCTCTGACCAATTTTATTCTCTTTATATATACTTCCCCTAGGAGACATTATCAGAAGCCAGGGACATAGCTTTCATTGCTATGCTGATGATACGCAAATCTATATTTTCACAAGGCCCAATGAAACCACGCAATTTACTAAAATATTAGATTGCTTCAGTGACATTAGTGACTGGATGATGAAAAACTTCCTGATGCTTTGTCATGAATGGTGGATGGTAGAAAGCAGGTCGAGTCTCGGATGCAGTTTAGCTGTTTAATGTGAAGTCCGTTCGGCAGAATCGAGGTCATTCAAACAGGCAAAGGGTCAAGGGCAGGCAGAAACAAGATCAGATACGAGGTCACAGGCAGNCAGGTGAATTCACTTTAGGCGCGCTTCCGCGCGCAGCGCAGAGAGAGTGTGTGCACGCGCCAGCTGCATCAGCACGCGCGCCGGCTCGGGAGACTTGCTCACAGTCATCACATGCTTAACTCGGACAAAACCGAATTATTGCTTATTGATTCTATCCAAAAAAATAAAGGACCCTGAATATAATCTAAATCTTAATGGACTTAAACTTTCAACCACATCAACAGTGAAAAACTTAGGTGTTATATTTGATAATAAACTTTCATTTGAAACCCATGCAAACAACGTCTGTAGAACATCATTTTTCCACCTCAGGAAGATTACAAAGCTGTGTCATATGCTCCATAGGTCGGATGCAGAAAGACTCATACATGTGTTTATGACCTTGAGGTTAGATTACTGTAATGGTCTTCTGGGAGGTTCTCCAGCCCGACTAATAAATAAACGTCAGTTAGTTCAGAATGCGGCCGCTCGACTACTGACCATAAATAAAAAGTACAACTATATTAGCCCAGTGCTAATGTTGCTACATTGGTTACCCGTAAAAAATAGAATTATATTTAAAATTCTCCTAACAACTAATAAAGCATTAAACGGTCTAGCTCCTCTGTATCTCAGTGAGCTCATCACGTGTTATGAGCCAACGAGACCTCTGCGCTCTCAAAACTCAGGCCAGCTCGAAATACCAAAAATCTCTAAAACCTTCACATGGGGAAGATTGTTCGCTTATCTAGCACCAAAATATTGGAACATTCTGCCTAGTACAATCCGTGAATCAGGATCAGTTAGTCAGTTTAAATCTAGATTAAAAACTAGGGGTGTGACGAGATCTCGTGGCACGAGATCTCGCAAGATCCAATGCTTCTCGCGAGATCCGATTGAATCTCGTGATATCGCGAGAATTTAGCGCCATCTTTGATATATTTGCAATACCGTGGATACCGTGATAATTAATGGATTTGATATTTATACAAGTATATAAACCCTTTAATACAGTATAACACATTCGTTTCGTTACAAGTTGTAACTTATAACTATCAATGACGGCACGGACATTACTAATCGAACACAGAAAGCAGTGTAACAGACTGTACTAATCGATCACACCCGCGACGCGCATCTGCGCCGCTCCGTTTTCTGCGCTGTGCCTTTAAGAGAACGTATGACGCGCGCGAGAAAATCTGCTTGTTTTATTTTGAACAAAGTCTGTTTTCGGTTGGAAATCATAGAAATTGGCAAGAAAAGCGACGAATACCAGAAACAAAGCTAAAGTAGGAAGCCGCTCTCTCTCTCTCCCCCGCTCTCTGTCCTGCTTTCACTCTCTGTCTCTCTCTCTCTGTCTCTCTCTCTCGCTCTCTCTCTCTCTCTTACACGCTCTCTCTCTCTTCTCTCTATAATTGACTGGACAGTGACACTTTAAATACATGTGTTTTTTAGAGCTAAAATGAACTCAGTGAATTTAATAATAATAAAGTACATTGATGTTGAGTTGAACTTGATGCCAAAATGATTCTACCATTCTTTACAATTTACTTGAAGACTTGTCTTTGTCTATAAATAGTGTTTAATGACTGCGCTTGATGGATTTTCTATACTATTGACAGTTAAAACATTTTGTGAAATTACTTGCCTGGCAATTAATGGCATCATATTTTGTATGATCAATATTATGTTGGTTATCTGGACGTTGTTCGAACAATTTTTCTATCATGAGCCACTGCGTCATCATGACTGGGTAGAGCCGCCACACTGTACGCCCCGCATGACATAATGTTAGCATGCAAGAGGAGACTGGCACCAGAGAGTCGGGTTCTCCCTAGGTTCTCACCCCGCCAGAGAGGTTTTTTTTCCTAGCCACTGTTGCGATCTAGCTTGCAATCTAGCTGCTCTTCTTATCATAGCCCATAGTCTGAACAACAATAGACATATTGTTTTCCCAAAATTTTTTTAGAATTGTCATTTTCTTTTTAAAGACTTTTTCACATAGCGTCTTTGCGTTGGTCTCGGACTAAGAAAAGCGCTATAAATGAACTTGAACTGAACTGAACTGAACTAAACGCCTACACACACACACCGAAGGAACCCACAAGTGCCCACTTGTCCCCAATTTAGTATAAAAATCTAAAGTTTGGGCACTTAGACCTAAATGCCTACACACACACACGCGCGCCAAAAGTACCCACAAGTCCTTACAGGTCTCCACTTTAGTATAAAAACCTATAATTTGGGCACTAGGACCTAATTATCTACACACACACGGCAAAGTTCTCCACGAGTGCCCACAGATCCCTACTTTAGTATAAAAGCCTAATATTTGTACACTTAGACCTAAATGCCTACACACACACACACACTCTCTCTCTCACACACACACACACACACCAAAGGTCCCCACAAGTGCCCACAGGTCACCTCTTTAGTAAAAAAACATAATATTTGGCCACTTAGACCTAAATGCCTACACGCACAAACACACACCAAAGGTCTCCACGAGTGCCCGCAGGTCCCCACTTTAGTATAAAAACCTATAATTTGGGCACTTGGACCTAAATACCTACACACACACACACGGCAAAGT
>SOMO01000089.1:334995-361745 GCA_028128575.1 Paedocypris carbunculus
TAATAATAATAATAATAATAATAATAATAATAATAATAATACCCTAAAGATATACAACTACAAAGTTGTCTTTTTTGTGAAGTGTATATTTGGTCAATATACATTTTTATGCATTAAATTCTGCCACAATTATTTACAGTTTTTCTCAAATGCTTAAACACAAAAGCCAATCCCCTAAACCAAATGACCAGTCATCTAAACACATTTACCAAATCTAACCATAATTCTCCAGTATCATAAACACATTTCACATGAAGGCACAATTGACAAAACACAATTTTCGTTCTCATAACTCTAAACACATTTGTCCTTGCTAAAACATAAGTTGCAAAAAAACTCTGCACATATTCTCATGTGATGAAAAATGCTTGACACAGTCACCAATATTTGAACACAATTAACACACCTGGCGTCATTCACTACACACAACAACTCAAAATTGAAGAGACTTGTTGCTAACGCTGTGACTACATGTATAAAAGCAAGTTCAGAGTGCAAAGTTTGCTGAAGATTCCAAACAAACACAATGAATGAAGGCAGAGTCAACGAGGAGCAGAAGGAGGCCACCAAGGTAGAGGAGAAGGTCCAAGAGGAAGAGCAAGACAACTTCGCACCGCCATTATAGACGAGATACGAGCAACATTGACCATGTCATTGTCCATGGCATGACAATGGCTGAACCTGAGTAGGTTCACTGTGGCCACCATTATCAGGGCAGTTGTGTACTCTATTTTTGTCACAATACAGTTTTGCAAGCCTGTGAAAGTAGTCTATTGGTTTCAAACCAGTTGTTACTGTAGTTGATAGAATGCCACATAGAGGTGGGAGGGTTGCCATATTTACAGCGGCACAAGAAACCCTCATTGTGGATATAGTTTGTGCGAACAACCTCATCAGACTCCAGGAGATCAGAGACAAAGTAATTGCAGATACGTAATGTCAATGTTGAGGACATTGATGATGTCAGCTTGGCCACAATAGACAGAGATCTCCAGCGGCAAAAGATGCGGATGAAACAGGTCTATAAGGTACCCTTTGAGTGGAATACAAGTAACTATACATCCTTATTCACAGTACAGTTAGTGGGCTCAGTGGTTTACGTTACTTCTGGACCATACTATGCTACCTGATTGACTGTTGTTCTGAACACCTTTCGGATATTACAATTGGACATGATGGCCAGACCTCATGAGTACCTCTTCCTGGATGAGGATGGCTTCAACCTGCAGAAACAAAGGCAAAGAAGCTGTAACCTCATTGGCCAAAGAGCCATCACTGAGGTTCCTGGCCAACGGGGGGGAAGGGGGGGGGNGGGGGGGGGGGTATTACTCTTTGTTCGGACATGGATTCAGAGGGTACAGACAACTATACACTAGAGAGAACCTCTTAAGGGCAATGGAGCTGGCCTGTGATGGCAGTGGATGCCTTCCAAGCATGGATTTACCATTCCAGGCATTCCCACGGTGCCTGGCAAGAAACAATAGCCTGCGATGTCAATTAGGTGATCAAAATAAAATATTATTTGTCACATACATATATATACATACATATGCCTGTTGGATCGTCACTTCCTGTTGCGCGTTGTGTTTGTAGCTTTGCTGCTAAGCCGAGATTGTTACTAAAATAATCAGTACATAGCGGCTTTTGAAAATTGTAGTGAAATTAATCTAATCGCATTGGATACACAACTTTTCATTCAACTCCCGGAGTAAAGCCGCCGTTTCAACGAGTTTTCAGCGTCTTCGTACTCCGGAAAACTCCAAGGGTAAGATGTCTACGCCGGTGGCTGTAGCCTGCACCTCATGCTACATGTATAGTTTAGCTCTATCGGTTGGCGGCGAGGGCTTTATTTGCGCTAAGTGCAGAGAGGTTTTAAGGCTGACCGATAGAATTGAGGAGTTAGAAACACTCATCCGGGTGTTAGAGAAGGACAGACAGCGTGAGAGTAGTGAGACGGTCCCGGATGCCGTTAGCATTAGCGCTGAGGCACATTCATCGGTTCCGAGCGGAGAGGTCTTGCAGCGGGACAACTGGGTGACTGTGAGGCGGAATAGTCGCCATTCGAAGCGGCATCACTCCTCCGTTCCGCTGGTTACTGCGAAGAGGCTTTCCCCGCTCAGAACGGCACCGTCTGAGACGCCTGCTGAAAGTGCATTGGTGATAGGAGACTCCATAGTGCGGAACGTGAGAGTAGAGACACCAGCCAATACTGTTGTAATGTGTCATCCTGGAGCCAGAGTGTCTGATATCGCATCGCGTCTGAAAGTGCTGGCTAACGCTAAACGTAAATATTCTAGGGTAGTTATTCACGCCGGCACTAATGATGTCCGACTTCGCCAGTCCGAGATCACCAAATCTAATATTAAAGAGGTGCTAGAAGCTGCCAAAAAGATATCAGACAAAGTAATTTACTCTGGCCCCCTCCCCGCTTACCGGGGTGATGAGACTCACAGTAGACTGTGGGCTCTGCATAACTGGGCGTCTGAGTGGTGTCCTTCGAATGGCATAGGTTTTATAGACAATTGGAGATCTTTTCGGGGAAGACCTGACCTGTTAAAGCCCGACGGCCTCCATCCCTCGTGGAAGGGGGCCGCTCGTTTATCTTATAATATAGCCTATAGTTTAGCGTCTAGATCGTGACTCGCTACCAATGCCCAGGTCAGAGAGCAGGCGGCATCACTTAACCAGCCGTCTGCGTACTGCTCACAGTCACCCAGTGCATTTAGTGCATTTAGATACAATCCTAACAATAATAAGACAAACAATAATAATAATAGCAGCTCTTTTAAAACCAATAACAACAACGATATTGACAATAAAAACGCTAAAAGTAATAACAGACACAACATAGAAACAGTATCACAATCTCATAAGCCTAGTCCTAGAAACTGGTCATTAGATAAAGAAAAAATGGCGCTTAATCATATTAAACAGAGCAAGACTTCTACAAACAAAAATTTAAAGCTAGGTCTCTTAAACATTAGATCCTTAGCACAAAAATCCCTTATCATAAACGAAATGATTTTGGATAATAAGCTTGATATTTTAGCGCTCACAGAGACATGGCTAAAGCCAGACACCTACACTAGCCTAAATGAATCAACTCCACCTAATTTCTCTTACGAACATGAGGCACGATTAACCTCCAGAGGTGGAGGCGTCGCTACAATCTATAATAATAATATCAAGATAAATAGGAAATCAAACTTTAAATTCTGCTCTTTTGAACTGTTAGTACTACAGATGGAGCCAGATATAAATCGGGAATCAATACTTATTGTGACAGTGTACAGACCGCCAAAGCACAATACTGACTTTTTAAATGAATTCGGGCAACTACTAGCAGAGCTCATTATTAAAGCAGATAAAGTGATTATACTCGGCGACTTTAACATTCACCTAGATGATGTTAGTGACTCTCTAACTCGCTCTTTTTATGATATTCTAAACTCCACCGGCTTTAAGCAAAATGTTATTGGCTCCACTCATAAATTTAACCATACATTAGATTTGATTCTTTCATACGGTATCGTAGTTCATGATGTAGATATTGTTTCGGTGAGTGACTGCATTTCTGATCACTCTCTAGTTTCCTGCTTAATAAATATAGACATCCCAGCTGTGATCTCACCGCAATATCGCTCTTGTAGACTCATTAATTCCAGCACGAAAGATAATTTTATTAAACGTCTTCCTGATCTTACCATTTATACCCCTAAAAGAACAGAAGAGCTTGAGGATTTGACTGCAGCTTTAAATCTAACTTTGTCAAGTACCCTTGACTCTATTGCCCCTCTTAGGGAAAAAAGACTAAACACAAAAAACAAAGTGTTATGGTACACTAATGACCTAAAAACCTTAAAATCGTCAAGTAGAAAGTTAGAAAGGAAATGGAGAAAAACTAAACTCGATGTTTTTCGCAGTGCCTGGAATGACAGTTTAATCGCATATAAACAGGCCCTAATATCCACACGATCTACATATTTTAGTAAACTTATCTCTGCAAATCAAAATAATCCTCGTTATCTGTTTAAAACTGTAGCTCAGTTAACAAAGAAAAAGGGCACAGTAGACTCCGCAATCCCCCCACAGCTCACTAGTATTGACTTTATCAACTTCTTTGATGAGAAAATTACTAATATCAGAATAAAAATTGTATCCGCAAATACTAGCCCACAACTGGTTTTACCGGAAATAAACCCACCCGCTGTCAAGCTTAGCACATTTAAACAGGTCAGCCCTGATGAGCTCACTGAGATTATAGCCAAGACCAAGACGACCTCCTGCTTACTTGACCCTATACCGACTTTTTTACTTAAACAAGTCCTACCATTAGTTATCGATCCAATCTTGAATATTATAAATTCGTCACTAGTTCTAGGTCACGTACCACAAGCGTTCAAACAGGCCGTCATAAAACCGCTTATTAAGAAGCCACATCTTGATGCCGACGTGATTGCCAACTATAGACCAATTTCAAACCTTCCATTTATTTCTAAAATTCTTGAAAAAGTTATTTCGGGACAACTATGTAAATTTCTGGAACAGAACGATAGATTTGAAAAATTTCAATCGGGCTTTAGATCGCACCACAGCACTGAAACGGCACTTATCCGAGTCACCAACGATCTTCTAATGGCATCAGATAAAGGGAACGTTTCACTCTTAGTTCTGTTAGATCTTAGTGCTGCTTTCGACACTGTTGACCATGATATTTTAATACATAGACTTGATCGTTACGTTGGGATTTCTGGACATGCATTAGAGTGGTTTAGGTCGTATCTGTCTGATCGCTCTCATTTCGTCCATGTAAATGGAGTCTCATCACCCAGACTTAGTGTTAAATATGGAGTTCCACAAGGCTCCGTGCTCGGCCCAATCCTATTTGCACTTTATATGCTTCCACTAGGGGACATAATCAGAAAGCATGGTCATAGCTTTCACTGTTACGCAGATGATACACAAATTTATATCTCGGCACGGCCTAATGAAATCTCAAAATTTGCAAATTTATTAGATTGCTTCAGCGACATTAGTGATTGGATGACAAGTAATTTCCTCATGCTGAACTCAGACAAAACCGAATTATTACTTGTTGACTCAAACTTAAAGTCTGATGCACCCGAATATAGTATGAATCTTAACGGGCTTGAAATCTCATCCTCACCTAAAGTGAAAAGCTTGGGTGTCATTTTAGATAGCAAACTCTCTTTTGAAAGTCACGTGCACAACGTCTGTAAAACTGCCTTTTTTCACCTTAGGAATATCTCAAAGCTGCGTCACATGCTGTCCCGACCGGATGCAGAAAAACTGATACATGCGTTTATGACATCACGGTTAGATTACTGTAATGGTCTTCTGGGAGGTTCTCCTGCAAAACTAATAGATAAACTTCAGTTAGTTCAGAATGCAGCTGCTAGATTACTCACCAGAACAAAAAAGTATAGCCATATTAGTCCAGTGTTAATGTCGCTACACTGGTTACCTGTTAAATATCGCATCCAGTTTAAAATTCTCTTACTCACTTACAAAGCACTAAACGGTTTAGCTCCTCTATATCTCAGTGAGCTCATCACTTACTACGAGCCTACACGACTGCTGCGCTCTCAAAACTCCGGCCAGCTTATAATACCGCGAATCTCTAAAATCTACCAGGGAGGAAGATCCTTTTCATACTTAGCACCCAAACTATGGAATGCTCTGCCTAGTCCAATTCGAGACTCAGAATCAGTGAGTCAATTTAAGTCTAGACTGAAGACGCATCTCTTCAACGAAGCATATATTGACCTGTTATAATAACTTACAGAAAATATTAATATATCGTATAGAAAGGCTGCCTAGTTAGTGCTCGGAACCGATTTACACCTGCACCCTCAGAAAATTTTCAAAATCTATGGTACTTGAAGTTTTTCTAATTGCCTGGGTTTTTTTTTTTTTTCTCCCTCCTCTCCTGAGCGCCAAGTGTCGTACGACCGGAATCTCCTAGGAGTTTCGGGATCATCGCTGGTGCTTCATCGACCTCTGTGGACCTCATGACGCTGTTGGTGTGGAGAAGTGGAGCCTCCTCTTTCCCCTCTGAGGAGGGAAACTTCGTTCCAGAATCTTCATTAAAAATGACGCGGAACAACCAACGCACTGATTTTGTAGTGTTAGAATGCCGGAGGAGACTGGCAGCAGTGAGCCGGGTTCTCCCCAGGGTTTTTTCCTTGTTAAAGAGGTTTTTTTTTACCTGGCCACTGTCGCGTATGTGCTTGCTCACTGCTCTTTGTCTTTGTCTTGTCATAACCGCAGCCACATAGTTAACACCAACAATCCAGATGATAAACTGAATAAAAAGCAACAATTATCTTACATATTTACACGTGCGGTTTGAGACAGTTAAAACTGTGAAAAGCGCCCTACAAATACTCATTATTATTATTATTATTATATTATACCCCATGGTACACCATGTAGTGAAATGTGTTCCCTTTCGAGCTGCCCACTTCTGACACTACATTTGGGGAACAACGTTTCCTGACAAAACAAGTGAAGCTATAGAATGACGCAGTGATAACTGCAGCCAATGGCGTCGGAGCACCGCCCCTTGGGCGTGGCTCACGCAACCAAGTGCATGCTCTGCCGCCATTTCCTCATTACAATTTTCTTCACGAATGAGTGAACTTAGATGAGACTGTTGTCTCTTTGTTAGCTTTAGCAACTTAGCCTTTTGTTAGCACGTTACCGCCGTTAAGCTATGGATAATGCTAGAGGCCCCGGGCTCGAGTCGTTCGTGTCTACCGGCCGAGGTGTTCGAGGCCCGTCGAGTCCGACGACACCCACGCCGAGTGCATCTCTTGTCTGGGGCCCACCTCAGGTCCGCCGAGTGCGGCGACTGTCGGGAGCTCCCCGTGGGCACCCTGTGGCGTCGGATAGACCTGGCCAAGCAGACGGATGGCCGCCCCTCCTCACCTCCTCTTCCCAGCATACAGGCCAGGTAGCCGCGCCTTCTCTCCTGGGGGTCTCAAATGGATTTGGCGGGAGAATCGCGTCTGGAACCGGTGAGTGAGGGGCTTTCTCCGTCTGCTGTAGGCCTCGCGGACCGGCGCCACGACGATGACGACGACGAAGACGACGATGACGCCCTCTCCGCGACGGCGTCTCAGTCGGGGTTCCAGGAGCACGCGGCGCCGAGTGCCGATGTGGGGGTTCAGTGTCTTGCCTAAGGACTTAGTTGTAGAAACAGTAGGGGGGATTCGAACCGGCAACCTCTTGGACAAGTTCAAGTCCCCTACCAATGGACCACAACTCCCCCCTGCATGTGGCCCAGTGATTAAAGGGCGTGGTGATACTCTAGGCGAGAGCATCGTTTTAGCCGGAGCTCCGCACCGTTCTGTGTTTTTTATTTTTCTATACCTTTAATTATTGCGTTTGCGGGGCGACTTAGAATGATTACACTGTGATATGTCTTTGGAAAATTACTGGCCAAATTCTTTCGACAAAATGGTGAGAACGAAAAGGAATAAAGAGGGGAAAGATCTCGCTGACGGGGACAAAGATGGCGAACAATCTAAGGACCAAAGTTCTAACGAACTTGACCCTGCTTTTGCCCGAGCCTTTGTCCGGATGACCGCTGACATTGTCAAAGTGATCCATGGCAAGCTCAGTCCTCTCGCGGAGATTCTTCACAGGCATTCTGCTAGCAAGCGGCTAGATGAAGCAGAGGCCCGGATAGCGACGCTCGAAAGTGCTAATGCTACGCTGGAGCCCAAGATCGGTGAGCTGGAGAAACACATCGGGACTCTGACTGAGAGTCTGGATATGGCTGAGAATTTCAACAGGCGGCTAAACATTCGTGTTCTGGGTCTGCTGGAGGACACGGAGCGAGGAAACCCGGCGGAATTTTTTGAATCATGGCTGCCAAATTTCCTGAAGATAACCATAGAATCCGGGCGTATAAAACTGGAATCCGCTCAGCGATCGCAAGCAACAAGTGCAACAAATAGGCCGAGGGCACTGTTGCTGCGCTTTCACTCATTTAAGGACAAGCTAAAAGTGATGGATGTGGCGCGCCGTAATAGTCAGGAAGAAAACGCATTGGTTTATAATGGATCTAAAATCTCTTTCTTCAACGACTTCTCCGCGGCAGTGATGAGAAAGTGCAAAGCATTTGACGAGGTAAAACGGCTGCTTTGTGGGCGCAACGTTTCCTATGCGATGCTCTTCCCCGCAATTCTCCAGGTGACTGGGGATGGCTCACAGAAAAGATTCCACACGCCACAGCAAACACGCGAGTATCTCACTTCTCTGCCGGACACATCTTCCTCCGGGAATGGACTTACAGTCTTTCTCTTCGTTTGCACTCTATCGCCTGCAAAAATTGTCAGTTTCTTATTTCTTTCTGTCACAGATCCTGGCTTAGAGCGTGATTTATGGCGTGATTTATATCACGCCTCTGTCACAGTTTCTTTGTTGGTTTGTTGCAGTGTGTCCTGTCACCTCATAGTCTTGTTTCTGTTCTTGTGTAATTTTTGGATTAAATCTTGGAAGAAAGTTTAATCCTTCCTGCTCTTTTGATCTCGTCCAAGAAGCGCAGGTGGATCTATCCTGCCTTGCCCGGTGACAGTAGTCAAACTGTGACACTTTCCTGCTGAATATCTTTTTGGGTACAATTATTACCTATTTTCTTATTCCATTTATTTATTCATAACTTTATCTTGTTTATTTCTACCGAATGGCGGAGGCACTTTTTGTTTAAGTTTAAGTAATGGAACATTTTCAGTACGCTCACCTCGCAGAGGTGAATTTGAGTTTTTTACTAATATCTTACATCAAGCATTGTCTGCATGTTTCCTGCTGTCAATTTGCTTGTTCCAGGGTCGGTTTTCAGTTCCTCCTAGGTTGGGGGAAAGCCCTTGTTCTCTCTAAGGGTGCTTTCACACCTGACTTTTTTAGTTCGATTGAATCGCACCAGAGTTCGTTTCCCTGTTTGGTACGGTTGGTTTGGGCAGGTGTGAAAGCGGCAATCGAACTCTGTTCTGCACCAAAAGCGGACCAAACAAGCGTACTGAGACCAAGAAAAAAGCTGGTCTCGGTATGCTTCCGTACGAACTCTGCTACGGTTTGCTTGTGGTGTGAAAGCGGTCTCGGAGCGCTTGAACTTGAACCGCACCAAATGCAAAAACGACTGCGCATTTTGACTAAATTCCGCTGCCGTAGTGATGCTGCGCGGAGGAAAAACCCCGGTAAATGTCTGTCTCACGCAAGTGCGAAGCGCCTTCGCGCGTGCAGCATTCAAACATTTTTTGCAGTCGAATCCGCGCTACATTCTCTGAATAAATGTGTGTATATAATAAACGTTTGTCTCAAGCGATCAATACAAACTACATACGATACTTATATAGTTTAATACAGGCAGAAAGCCAGCGCAGTCGTCTCTCCAGACTAAATAACGGCATGTTGTCTATTTGCTTTATTTATAGAATTTACCCACAATTCTGATTAGTTGAAAAGCAGTTTAAGAAATATTTAAAGGACACATCTGGCCAATGAGTGATTTTTTTCCGCTGCCGTTGTGACGCTGCGCTGAGGAATATCTCCGATTCCGTGTCACGCTTTCTCCTGAAGTGAAGTGCGAAACGCCTTCGTCGCATGCAGCATTAAAATATTTTTTTTGCAGTCGCATCTGTGCTACACTCTCAAAATCTATGTGTGTATATAATATATATATAAATAAATAAATAAATAAATATATATAAATATAACATTTGTCTCAAGCTATCAATACACGCTATATACACTATAGTTCTATAGTTTAATAGGCACAAAGCCCGCGCTCTCAAAGTCGTCTCTCCAGACTAAATAACGGCATGTTGTCTATTTGCTTTATTTATGGAATTTACCCGCTAAATAACTGATTCGTTGAAAAGAAGTAGAAAAATTAAAAGGACACATCTGGCCAATGAGTGACGTGAATGTTGTCACATGACTGAATTTTGGTTCGGTTCGGATGAGAGCTAGTGTGGTGTGAAAGGGGACTAAAATGCCAGAGAAATGCAACAATGTATCATTATAGTCCCTTGGTCCGGACCAAATGAACCGAACTACAGGTGTGAAAGCACCCTAAGTTCTTGCTCTATTACAGAGCTTTTTGGTTTTATATGTTTTATGTTTGTCTTTTGGCTCTGCACGTGCGCATCTGGGGTTCAGGTGTTACTTAAATTTGATAGTCTCTTCATTTCTTGGCTACTTACCCTTTTTTCTAAAAATTTCATTGGTTCTGGGGGTGGATCATTCTGTCAGTATTTTTACTATCTTGCAGAATGTCTGTACTTAATCTAAACACACTTAAATTCTGCTCCTGGAATATCCGAGGCCTTAACAAATCTGCTAAAAGAATGGCAATAATGAGATTTTTGAGTCTCCATCGCTTTTCTCCAAGACACCCACATGGAGGATAAAGAGAATCTTAAATTGCATAGAGACTGAGTGGGGCATGTTTACGGAACTTCATACTCTACATTTATCAGGGGTGTGGCCATACCTGGGTGTTATCCCGATTTCCTAAGCAAAGCATTCGCAGAATTTACTGAATTGGCCTCCGAAAACTCTTTTGTGGGAGGGGATTTTAATTGTCATCTAAATCCGTCTTGTGACAGATTTCCTCCAAGTACTTTCCCACCGTCAAAACACTCCAGATTGCTCTCCTCTATATGTCAAGAGGTGGGCTACTCGGACGTGTGGAGGACGCTCCACCCCACAAGTTCCAAATTCAACTTTTTCTCAGCACAGCATAAAAGCCACTCTAGGATTGATTACTTCTTTATCCCAACTTCAAAAATATCCATGGTTCTATCTTGTATTATAGGTAATATCATCCTGTCTGATCATGCCCCAGTATATTTAGAATATGTCCTGTCGGAAGACGTCCTGTCGGAAGACAGAGCGCAGTCACGCAGTTTTAGACTCCACCCCCTTCTTTTTTCATCAAAATTCAAGGCTTTTTATCAAATTAATCTACCCTCTACTAACAGCCACTCTATCCTGTGGGAAACATATAAAGCCCACTCACTGGGTTTAGCAATGTCCTTTGGGGCATTTAAAAAACGTCAAAAAAACAAACAAAGTAAGATCCTTGAAAAAAGATTAACTGACCTGGAAAAAAGCTATATTTCAAACCCAAGCACAAATTCTCTTAAAGAACTAACAATCACACGTAATGCGTTAAATACTCTATTGCAACACTCTCTTAATCTGACTAAATACAAACTGTATGAATTTGGGGACAAACCTAATAAATATCTAGCTAATCTGGCCAAAAAACGAGCCGACTCACAAAATATTGCCTAAATTACTGATTCTAGTGGCAGGCGTCTATTTGAGACAAGAACTATTAACAGAGAATTTTCCTCATTTTATTCTATATTCTTCATATAAATCTGAGCAACCGGCGTTCTACAAAACCTTTAGCAATTTTCTCTTAGACCCCCTAATGAACATGTTTAACCATGCATATGAAATGGGCATACTTCCTCGTTCACTTAGGGAAGCAAACATTTCTTTAATCCTCAAAAAAGGGACATGTCCTGAAAATTGTGCCTCTTATAGGCCGATAGCCTTACTTAATTTGGACCAAAAGTTACTTTCGTAACTTTTTGTTATATTCGTATTACGCACTGTGAGACTAAACCAGTGTCTGATGTGTTCAGAAACTTTAAAAAAAAAAAAAAAAAGAGCCTTTACAACTGTTCAATTGTTTGTATATGATCAGAGTTTAAGTTTTGAGTCAAGATGTAAACGGACGTCAAGTTTTGATGCTCTTTTCTTATTAAAGTTAAGCACTTTATTTTAACATTTATATACTCATATATATTCATCATACATTTATATTTAAAAGTAGCACTCCTTTTATGTCAAAAGTTAGAAGTTTAACATTGTAAATATATGTTCCATTTAATGTTACAGAACAAAACGTGTGTGAAGAACAACCTTTATTTTTACATCCTTTCAGCAGGCCAGTAGGCGTGTATATTATTGTTTATGTACACGTGAGTGGGACAAGTTAAAATTTTAGTTTGAATTATATTTTATACTCTTGATTGTATACTCTTCATAGCAATAAATGCATTGGTACTAATATAACTACTAATAAATGCCATTGTTTCTTTCGGTTTTCGGCCAGGTTTTCCTCTTTTTCGGTTTTTGATTTCGGCCAAGAATTTTCATTCCGGTGCAGCACTACTTAAAACACGTGCATTTGTTTCGGCACGTGTGATCAAGCTAACTTGAAAAAAAACTGTCATTGAAAGAAGTGAGATGCCTCTACAGTGGTGGCAGAAAGACGAATTAAGATTTAAAACACTTGCACACATGGCACAGAAATCTCTGTGCCCGCCACCATCCACTGTGCCTAGTGAAAGGATTTTCAGTGAAGTGGGCATGCTTTATGAACCCAAGAGGAGCCGACTCACTGGACACCATGCACACCAGCTCTGCTTTCTCCATTATAATTTGAGACTTCTTAACTTTGAATATTAAACAAAAATGGAACTAAAAATGGACCAGGTTAAACGTTAAGTTTAAATTTGTTGTTATTTGTTTTATTTTTATTTGTTGTTTAGAGTATTTTGTTCATTTTGAATGTTATTTTTTATTTCGGTTTGAAAGCATGCCTATAATTTATATCAATATAATTAAAATTATTCTTATTTAATATAGCACAGTTTTGTGATTCAGTTGTTCTTGTGTTGTAGAATGTACTTGTAAAAATAAAGTTTTGCACTATTGTTTTACTACATGGAGTGTTATGATTTTACTTTTTTGATAGTCTTCATTTTATAAACTATCGGTTAATTAATCGGTTATCGGTAAGCACGGCCCAACCTAGTTATTGTTATCGGTAAAATTCAATATCGGTCGACCACTAGTAAGAAGGCTTCTTAATATCATCTAGCTCTCACAGAACTCCAGGGAGCCCGCTCTGGTGTTCTCTCTGGATGCGGAGAAGGCGTTCGACCGGGTTGAATGGCCATACCTCTTTCACGCGCTAAACAAATTTGACCTAGGTGATAACTTTATTAACTGGATAAGGGTACTTTATAACAGCCCTACTGCAGCTGTTCTTACTAACGGCATGAGATCTAGCTACTTTCCCCTCCATTGTGGCAACAGACAGAGGGGGTCAGCCCGCTGCTTTTTGATATTGCAATAGAACTGCTAGCTCAGGCAATAAGGCAAAACGCAGATATTTCCAACGCGGGTATTTCCGTTGGGAAAAAGGAACATAAAATGTATCTATATGCAGATGATGTTCTTATTTTCCTTTCCAAACCGCACTCCTCCATCCCAAGCCTGAGGAATGTTATCTCCTCATTTGGTTCCTTCTCTGGCTATAAAACAAATTTAGCTAAATCAGATCCTCTTGGATCCTCAGAGACTATGCCAGTCTTTACAGAACCTTTCCCCTTCCAATGGTCCCCCCTCGGCTTTATGTATTTGGGTATATGCGTAACTCCTGTATACAACCAAAAGTTTGCGGCCAACTATCCCCCTTTATTAAATGCCATCAAAGCGGACTTAGATCGTTGGGCTTCCCTGTGCTGGCTAGAAAGGATTGCCCTCATCAAAATTATCATTCTACCCAAGATTCTGTACCCCTTACAAATGATCCCTGTGTTACTATCTAAGAAGATTTATAAAACGTTTGAAGGTCGGCTGAGTTCCTTGATATCAGACCTGGGCAAACTACGGCCCGCGGGCCACATGCGGCCCGTTAAACAATTTAATCCGGCCCGCTGAACTTAAATGAAAGTCTATATTTTTTCCAACAGGTTAATTTGTTATGAAGTTTTACTTATTTATTTGTTAATGAACAGATTTTAAAAAGCAGAATCATATACACAAAATGTGCGTGAAATAATTGTACTAGTATATTTTTAACATTTATTTTTACTCTGTCAGTCACAAAACAAAAAAAGTTTGCGCATCTGTTTATGCACGTGCCCGCTCAGGCAGCTGTCTCTTGCTCTCCAGCCTCTCTCTCTCTCTCTCTCCCAGCGCTGTTAAAGAGCACGCGCAGATCTTTCGCTATGACGAATCCTGCTTCTCTACAATTGCCTTCTTTAGCTCAATAATTATATATTTTTTAAAACTTTGCTTTGTCGCAATGGTTTCTGCACACCTTCATTCATTATCTGCTTGATCTGCGCTGGATTGAATTCAGTTCAGCAATCGCTCAAACGGGCAAATTTTTGCGCAAAAAATCAAATGAGTCTTCACACTACTCGCACTACAGTACTCCTGTACTTTCTGTTTCTTTACTCCTCTCCACGATCAGAAAGCCTGAAAATAGCATCAAATGTTCGCGCCTTCGGTTTGTGTATTTTAATGAATTGCGTTTGTGAATATGTATTTCCTTCATTTCCCAAATTGTGTATTTTTAGACCCCAATGCGGCACCGCTGCTTTTTTAACTGAAACTAACTTTTTTTATAAGCCCTTTTACACAAATTTAATTTAAAGACAATGCACTTCTGTTTTACCTTATATTTAAGGAAAATACAAGGTAAAACAGATGATAATATACATAAAAACAACAGACACCACATAACAAACTAAATAAAAAGACCAATAAAATAATGTCACAACTCAATTTGCATCAAACGCAAATGAAAACAAATGGATTTTGAGTAGTGATTTAAAAGCAGGTAAGGATGATGTACAAAGGTAGCTCTTTTCGGAGCTCAAACCATAAAGAAACATTATTAATATTTAGCAGAGTTTTTCAGTTTTTTTGGTCCGGCCCACCGCAATGTTATCTGTTTCTCATGTGGCCCCTTGGAAAAAATTATTGCCCACCCCTGCTTTATATGGAGCAAAAGGAAGCCTTGGGTAAAGATGACAAAGCTGCAAATGGAGGGCTCCTATCGGAGGCTTGGACTTTCCAAATATAACATTATATCAATTGGCTGCCCACCTTCGGGTAATATCTGAGTGGCTTAAAGCGTACCCTGCCTCAATTTGGCTGGATGTTGAATCCTTCCAGTCTAAATGCCCTCTATGGAGTTTACTGTTTGTGAAGGAACCCCAATGTATTAAAAACCTCTGCACTAACCCCATCATGTTAAGCACAATCAGAGCCTGGCGCCGTGTCCGGGCCTTGGAGGGCCGAGCTCGCTATACATCCCCTCTCACTCCTATCCTGGGTAATCCGGATTTTGTGCCGGGCTTTGGAGACGGTGGCTTTGTGACATGGCATGCACTGGGTTTCACAAAATTAGGGGATCTCTTTGACAGACAGTCTCTGCTATCTTTTCAAGAGATACAGGAACAATACGGCATACTAAACATGATTTCTTCAGATATCTGCAACTCAGACACTTTATTGTTACTGATACAACACTCATGAACTCATGGGTCGCCTCTACTGTAGAGAGGGCCCTCTCTCTATCCCCACGAAAACCTAAGAAACCTATAAGTACATTTTACAAAGCTCTAATGCCTAGTGATGCTCCAGCTTCTCAGGCTCTTAGGCAGACGTGTGAGGGAGCCTTTCTATTAATGATGACACCTGGCGGGATATCTGGTCTTATGCTGCAAAAATATCGGTTTGCAATCGAACAAAATACACTCAATTTATGATATTACATCGCGCGCACAATACACCTGTCCTTAAAAATAAAATGGATTCTAATGTGTCCTCTACTTGTGGTAAATGCAAGTTAGAGCGGGGAACTCACTTTTACTGTTTTT
Source organism: Paedocypris carbunculus (assembly GCA_028128575.1). Classification (NCBI taxonomy): domain Eukaryota; kingdom Metazoa; phylum Chordata; class Actinopteri; order Cypriniformes; genus Paedocypris; species Paedocypris carbunculus. Next base: position 350,724 of record SOMO01000089.1, read on the forward strand.
GGTCTTGTGCTAAAATACAGAGCTTCTGGTCTGTCGTTGCAAAAGAATTAACCGGTATGTTTGGCGTCACTATCGATTTGGAACCTACCGGTATGTATTTTCTCTTAGGTCCCTGACCCTGTGATATCCGATATTAGACATTAAAGACTGTTTAATATTTTGTCTTTTGCAGCGAGGAAAAGTATTTTGATATGCTGGATCAAAGACTTTGCTCCAACAAAAAGACTGTGGCACAGCATTGTCATGGATATTATTCCAAGTGAATATGTCCCCTGTCTATCACACCACTCAACAAACACCGTTATCAATATCTGGGGCCTTTATTTAGAGACTATTGGACCTTCTCTATTCCACTACTGTATTGCGGGGCTTTCCTGGCCTGTTATGAATCCATGTAATTGAATGTTTACGTTGGCTTTGTAAAAGTCCCGTTCTTTAGCCCAACGGCGGTTACCAAAGACACGGCCGAAGGTTTCTGCGTGTTGTTGTCTTTCTCTTTGCAAGACAAGCCAGGGGTTGATTAACATTAAGTTATGTTAAATTTATAATTGTTTTGACTAGTTTTATTTGACTCCAAAGATAAAAAGATTTCGATGTATGAAATGATTATTTGATTTTAATATTCCATCGATTTTTCTGGCTTTTCTGTTTAGACTCAATACACTTATTTACACCTCATTCCTTCCTGCGAGAATATATTGATTCTATTACACATAATCTTAGTATTAGTTGATAATTAGAGGGGTTAGTCCTTCTCATTAACACAATATCAATTTTCAGAGTTCAAGATCATACGCTGAGGCATAGTCCAACTCACACTTTATGATACAACTAAAATCATCATTGGCTAATGGTCAGAGGGGTTAGTCCTTCTCATAGTTATGATATCAACTTTATTTTTATCATGAATTCAGGATCAGAAGTTGAGGCCAAATCCAACTCACATAAATGTGATATCAACTTCCTTTAAAATCATGAGTTCAAGATATGAAGCTGAGGCGTAGTCCAACTCACACCATGATACAACTGAGTCTTAGCATAAATGAATTAGAGGGGATAGTCCTTCCCATAAGTGTGATATCAGCTTAATCATATATTCAAATTCTGAAAACGAGGCATAGTCCAACTCATATTAACGATACAACTAATAATCAACTTGAACTCGTGATTAGTGATTTAGAATCTTATTCTCAAGAAATCTAATAGAGATAAATAATTCACAAGATGCAAAGATATCAGAACAAGTCAGAATGATAATGGATTATAACAATTTATTGTCCAGGTAACAATTAGTGTAAACCAAATCAACATGAATCCAAAGCCAATTCAAAATAGACAGAGTTAGTAAATCAAACTATAACTTGAAATGAGAGAGTTGTTACCTGGAGCTTGTACACACCGCGATTTTGTGTGGGGAATCTGACTAGCAAATCCCCCGAACTAACAGACCATCCACCCTTTTATACAGCCATTCTTGGATTTGCATACAAAGCATATTGAATTGGGTTGGGTCACTCTGCAGATTTTAACCCAACTTGTGTATCTGAATTGTGGATTATTGTACCTTGAAGGAGTTGAGACTTTCTTTTTACCCGCACTGAGACCATTCAAAAGATATCAAACACGACCGGTTTCATTAGTGTAATTTCATGTAGTTTAGGCATTGTTTCTCAATAGTTTTCTAATGTGGGATGGAAGAGGGGGAGTGTGTGGTGAGAGTGGGACAGTGAGGAACCAGGTGGGGTCGGTTCCTGCTGAGGTATCGAAATGGTGATTGCGTCAAGTTCCAGGAATGCCTTTTGGTGTTGGCTCCCAATGCTTTGATCTTCTTTGGCAATCTGATATGCCAGTCTTACAGCTTAATTTTATTTAAAAAAAAATTTTTTTTCTTCAATTAATTTCATTTGTTAAATATCCATTTTGGGAACGGAGCGATGCTTGCTCCTGGTCTACCTCACTCCTTGTTTCTGTTTGTGCAGAGCCTTTGTATTTTTGTTCTGTTAAAGTGTGTGTACTGTTCTGTGTTCAAGATGAAAATTCAATAAATATATCTTAAAAAAAATAAATAAAAGGACTTCACACCCTGATCATGTTTTCAAGAGTACTGTTGTGCGCATAAATTCTGTTTTTGCATTGAGTTGTTACAGTAGTGTACATGCGGTATTTTCTATAGATATATACTCTTCATGTCAAACTCAAAATCGAAATGCCTAATCCTCTGCAGAAATCTAAAATTTCTAACTTTCCATTACTGTAAAATGTATACGAATATGCATTGGCGGTGGAAATTAAGGAACCTTCTCACAAACCGAGAATTGTGTTTTCAGTTGTTTTGCTGTAGTGTGCAGTGATGTGTATTGTGTTTACATTTTTGAAAGCTTCGGGCTGCTCTTTTGTTGTGAAGGGTTGAGTTTTGAAGTGAAAAGGTGTGGTTGTGTTAATGTAGCTTTAGAAACGGGTGTTGTGTTTAGACGTTGGGGAACATGCAGGGAACATGTGAAATCTGTTTTAGCATTTGAGAAAAACTTTAATTAAATCACAAATCTAAATCAGTTTATATAAATACTGCGGTTCAACTCTGGTTCATTAAATGATTTAAGCAGATCCCTACCACAATGTACCAACAGGAGATTAATACATGTTTGAGAAGTAAGCTTGTTCATTTTAAATACTTGATCTAACAATAAAAACAACTACAAAAATGTTTCTAAATGTGTAATATTTCTTTTAAAGCACCTGAAGGAAGCTGATGACCAACAATCTGATGTAGCTTGTTTGCAGAACAAAAAAAAACATATTGTATACTTTTACTTTTAACATTTTTGACTTGGAATAGAGAGCTCCAAACAAACTAATATTGTTTTAATTTAATCTTTTCCAAAAACTTTTAAGTATATGGAAAATATAAAAGATAATGCAGTTTTGTGTATGCACGAAATGCACGTTATTGTCTTGAGATTCCTCCTTGATACACATCTTCATGTAACATTGTTGGAGCTTTTCTACGTGGTATCGCAAAAGGTGTCGAGTATTTTTTCTAAGTATCGTATCAAAGTTTCTATTTCTAGTATCGTGACAACTATATCACACTTTAAAATGGCGACATTTATTTCTTTATTTTTACAATTTTAAATGCTGACATAAATGCAGTTTTACGCTGTTAAATGGCGAAAAAATCTGTTTGAAAATCGCCACACACACCTGAGCTGTTTGTCCGCCCTCGGTAGACGTCATCATAGGCTTTCCACTGCTGAGTCACCTGGTAAGCATGGATGAAGATAACCAGAACGCCCACCAGACAGATGAGGGGCACTAGGGTGGCAGTGCACAAGGCCGCGTAAACATTCGGGATGAAGCACCTACACAAACACACAAACACATGTAAATACAACGTCCACGTAAAGCCAGCGAGTTTGTGCGACGAGCCGAAGTCTGTCATTCTTTCTCTCAGTCTCGCAATCCTATCTGAGGAATGTTTTCTAATCTGTGTTTGTTTTCTGGCTGGCATTCGTACGGGGAAAGGCTTTGAGAAACTCTATTCAGAGTAACCTTGTTATGATGTGATATCGGTATCAAAATGGCTCTGTTCACAGGCCGGGTGTTTTTCTGGCTCATTTCATAGAGGAGAAACGGGACAATGTAGCCATAATAAAACGTAAAGCATGTGAAAACAGGCGGATGTTCGGCCTCTGGGCAAACAAACACGTTGAGTGGCTGGTTTCACATGACACGCTCGGACCGTGACTGACCGTGATGTGAGAAATCTCAAACTACTCATCATTATAGCATGTGGGATTTTAGTGCTATTAAAACAGCTTAAGCACATGTCAATTTTAAGCATAGTTGTGTGTCAACATTATTAATACGCATGTGGTTTCAAGTCAAAATGTGTTTATTAATCGTTTACACCCCAAATTAATTGCACCACCCTGTTGTTTTGCCATAAAACCGATTAATTACATTTTTTGACAACGCAAATGATTAAAATGTACATTTTTAGTAATACCTATGTCCTCCCTTGTTTTTCAACACCTCAGCAATGCGTTGTGGTATCGAATCGACCAGATATTGGCAAATGTTTATGATTGAGGGGTCCCTGTACCAGGGGTCCCCGTACCAAGAAAAAATGCGCCTGCTATTTAGTTTGTCCAAATATTTGTTCAAATTTTAATTATTGTATTTAGATTATTTCTCTTTCGGACACTTAAATAATCTAAATACAATAATTAATACTTGAACAAATATTTGGTTTTCTATGTAATAAATGTTTCTTTATTTCTGTTATTCCACCAATAATAGCTTATATGCACATCTGCCTCCGGAACCATTATTTAAATGAAAAAAAAAAACACAACACAAAAGCGCACCGCTGCACAGAGACAACTTACTTCCATTGATTTGTGATTGCTCCTGTCTTGAAATATGGAAAAATGGGCCTTTATATTTTTGCACATTTTTGAAATATGCTGATATAAGCACCCCCCGAGTTTTTGAGCGTCTAAAATCTGAAAAAATTGTGCTTATGTTTGTAAAAATATGGTATGTGTGAACTCACAGATCTCCTTGAACAAGCCCATAGACACTGTGAATACTCCATCCATATCCGCCCAGCAGGACCACCACCAGGGTGATGATGACCAAAGCAGGAAGTCCCCAGCTGAGCAGGAAGTACAGAAGGTAGCGTCTCTCTGTGTGCTCATCATTCATGACTAAGATCTGCCAAAAGTTTATAGCCTGAAAAAGACAAAAAACACTAAACAATGGACTTAATTGAGCCGTTGGTTAATTGAGGTGGCCGCTTTATTGGGACAAATTCTAAAGTCCCAAAACAAATCGTATCTCATAATGCAAATTTGCACCACTTTGGGGCAAAAAAGGGACAATGAGAAAAATGTGCCATGAACTGCCAGCGTTTAACAAAGTGAACGCACTTAATGCACATAATTCCGTGGCAGTGCCAGTGTCTGTGCTGTTTATAGAGGGGAATACACACTTACGAGCCTATCTTTTACTCAAACGCTGTCACTAAACATGAAGCATTTATCATTTATCTGGACAGCAGGTCAACACTCAATTGCAGTGTGTAGAAAAGCAAATGTTTAATGAAGTTGTTAATTCAGGGAGCGCAGAGATCAATACAGATGAAAACCAGGATCAAGAATTTCCTTATCTAATGATAGAATATAAAACGGTCTATTGAGGAAAATGAACGATCAAGTGATTTACGATCATGGATCAATCCACGCACACGCAGCTGAAGCGCTGAGAGTCATTCAGAAGCAGAACAAGGAGACGGGATTTATAATAATCTGCGGCGCTTTTCCGATCTGTGTGATGCCTTTATTCAGAATCAGTCTGTGAGGAGAACGCGTCAAGAACAGATCTTTAATAATGTACGCTAAAGTTGCACCTTCATAAGATATAGTAATTTTGTGCTGTATGTTTGTGTTGCGAAAAATGACTTGTCTAATATTATTATAATGTTACTTCTCGTCTTATTTCAGCTAACAATGTAAGCGGAGTGATGAGGGGCGGGGGGTTACGGAAGGGTGGCGTGTCCAGTGTCCCAATATTGGGACAAAATGGTCGCATTCTGATGTGGCCCGATTAAGCAGAGTCGACTGTAATTAAAAACAAAATAAGTTTTTTTGATGGTAATTCAGCCAAGTATGTAAAGCAAAGTGCGTACATTTTTAGGGTCCGTGTCTTGACCAATGCAACTCCTGGGTGGCAGATTCAACACCCGACCACCCAACCACAACCTTATTTATTTATAGTGTGTGCAGTGTTGATTATGTTCATGTTAATGTATGCGTTATTGTTACGCATGCGTTAATGTTTATTTACTCTTTTTTTTCATATAGATTAGTTTATGTGTATAATATACGCGTTCCTCTATATATTCTGTCTGCTGTTGTGACAGTTTCCCCACTGTGGGACAAATAAAGGCATTTTCATGTCGTCATTCATTCGTTCGTTCATTTTATTATTAGTCCATTTCATCAGATAAACCTTAAATAGAGATTGAAACAACAAAACAGTACCTGTATGAGCATCCAGCTGAACTGGCTGAGATGAAAGTAATGAAAGAAGAGGCCGAGAGCCGCACAGCTGTCCTCTGTGAACATCTGTCCCCGAAAGGCTGAGACCAAGAAGCAAATCTGGAGGAAATACACACACAAAGAGATAATTCACTCAGCGGACACACACACACACACACACACACACACACACACTAGTCTCACAAATTAGTCGGTAAACCAGTATGTGGGTGAAAATCAGTATTGAGTTGTGCCACGATATGGATTTTCCCATATCGTGTATACCGTCACAAAATCATGAATGAAAATGTTATATATGCACTTTAATACGGTATAACACACTTGTTTCCTTACAACTTTTATTGAGGACACAGAGACATTGCTAATTGAACGCAGAAAGCGTTGTAACAGGCTGAATTAATAGATCACACATACGTGCGCAAGACAACCTGTAAGTGTGCGCAGTCCCGCTTTGTTTCTCTGTGTACTGTGCCTTTAAGAGTGTCCGTTTTAGTTACTCATACTTACTCTTTAGTTACTTTCACCAGCACCTTAACACTGATTAAAAAAAAAATCCTTTGTCTTCAGTTCAGTGTTGTTGTTGACTGTCATGCTGTTTTGTCTAGTAAGTTTCCTTATATAGCCTGTGTAGACATCTACTGTAGCCTATTGTAGACAAATTGCTTCACTTGCTTCTCTTTTTGTAAGTCGCTTTGGATAAAAGCGTCTGCCAAATGACTGTAAAGTAAAAGTAAAGTTAGTGAGATCTGTAAACTAACTTTCACGTGACGTTCGACGTTTCTCTCTCTTCCTCTCTCACTGTCTCTATCTCTCTTTCTCTCTCTCTCTCTCTCTCTCTCTCTCTCTCTCTCTCTCTCTCTCTCTTTAGCAGACATGTATTTCTTACTTTAAATAAAGTTAGAAAAAGTTGGCTATAATGTAATACATTTCTACTAAATGTAATCACTCCCCCAATACCGTGATATAATACCGATATCCTTCGTGACACTAGAAAATATCGTGAAATGAATATCCACTCATACAACCCTAACACACACACACACACACAAACGTCTCCCACCAGAGCAACTCAAAGACTACTTCTAAATCTACTACTACTTCCCTTTCGGCTTGTCCCTTATCAGGGGTCGCCACAGCGAGTCATCCCTTTCCACCTCATTCTATCCTGAGTATCTTCCACACTGACCCCAGCCAACCTCATGTCCTCTCTAACAACATCCATATATCTCCTCCTTGGTCGTCCTCTTGCCCTTTTCCCTGGCAGCTCCATCTCCAACATCCTTCTACCAATATATTCACTATCCCTCCTCTGCACATGTCCGAACCATCTCAGTCTGGCCTCTCTGACTTTGTTGCTAACACAGGTAACGTGAGCTGTTCCTCTGATGTGCTCGTTCCTTATTCTGTCCAACCTCGTCACTCCTAAAGAGAACCTCAACATCTTCATCTCTGCTGCCTCCATCTCTTCCTCCTGTCTCTTTCTCACCGCCACTGTCTCTAAGCCGTAGAGCATAGCTGGTCTCACCACTGTCTTGTACACCTTTCCTTTGAGTCTAGCTGACACTCTTCTGTCACACAACACTCCTGACACTTTCCTCCACCCGCTCCATCCTGCCTGCACTCGCCTCTTCACCTCTTTTCCACACTCCCCATCACACTGCACTGTTGATCCCAAGTACTTAAACTCCTGCACCTTCTTCACCTCCACCCCCTGTAACTTCACTCCTCCTCCCTGCCCCCTCTCATTTAGACACATGTATTCTGTCTTACTACGACTGACTTTCATGCCTCTTCTTTCCAGAGCAAACCTCCACCTCTCTAGCTCTTCCTCCACCTGCTCTCTACTCTCGCTGCAAATCACAATGTCATCTGCAAACATCATTGTCCAGGGAGATTTCTGTCTGACCTCATCTGTCAACCTGTCCATCAGCATAGCAAACAAAAAGGGACTCAAAGCTGATCCTTGGTGTAGTCCCACCTCCACCCTGAACTCCTCTGTCTGGCCTACAGCACATCTCACCATCGTCTTACTCCTCTCGTACATGTCCTGGACTACTCTGACGTACTTCTCTGCCACTTCCGACAACCTCATACAGTACCACAGCTCCTCCCTCGGCACCCTGTCATAAGCCTTTTCTAAATCCACAAAGACACAATGCAGCTCTCTGTACTTTTCCATCAAGATTCTCAAAGCAAAAATGGCATCAGTGGTGCCTAAACTTCTAAATCATTCATACAATTTAAGATCTGCAATCGTTACAACTTCTGTCTAGAGTTCCTGTTACATCACACAGTGCTGAGTAAAGATAAGCGCTGAGCACAGCCCTGATAACTTTATGAAATGGAATCTATCACCTAGTCATCGTTACATTAAATATGACTTACGTACATTTTAGGTCGTATTGCAAAGATGGTGGAAAGAGAAAAAAGTTTTCGAATAGAATGATAGCCATCAGAAAAGTAAAAAAGGTGAAAAAAATCATTAGGAGTTTATGAATGATTATTATTGTTGTTGTTGTTATTATTATTGTTGTTGTTATTATTAAATTAACAACAACAACAATAATAATAACAATCATGATAGTAATCATAATAATAATAACAACAACAATAATGTTATATAACCATTATATAATAGCATTATTATTACAATATATGAAAAAAAACTGGATAAACAAGAGGCAAAATTGCTGTTTTGCCACACACACACACACACACACACACACACACACACACACACACACACACACACACACACACACACACACACACTGGAGCAAAAGACACTTTCCCCAACGAGATGACAAAAAAAATTCCCGATTCTGAATCCGTACAGTGGATGAAAGCACGACACTTAAAAAGCATCAAATATTTATTCAATAAACTGTTGTAAACCCTTTTTCAAAACAGTAATTCAATTTCTGGTTCAAGGGGAGATAGATGCAATCACAAACACTTTGAAGGCGGGACATACTGTATTTACGCGAATATAAGCAACTTGGTGGGTAATTATAATCGCCAATTTCAAATGTGCGCATAAATATAAGCCCCCATTTTTCCGTATTTCAAGTCAGGAACAACCAAAAATAAACAGAAACACGTCGTCTTTATACAGCGGTGCGCGTGTGCGTAATAATGTTAAACAATGGTCTGTAGGCAGACATGCTACAGTATAAGCTTTTATTGGCTCAATGACAGAAATAAAGAAACGTTGGACACTTCGCTTTCTTAAAATGATAAGAGTCACAAGTTAGGTTTAGTATTTTTAACAGAATATTACCTTAATTGAACCAGAAACATTAATTAAAAAAAAAAGTGTGTGCCTAAAAGTCAGGGAGTGTTTATATTCGCGGGGTGCTCATATTTGAGTAAATACGGGTCTCTGGATTTGGTGTACAACTATAAGGGACGCACACACACACACACACACAAACACACACTACCTGACACACTACTCCAATTTGCCACAAAACAAGCAACACTCACTTTATATTAAGAGACAAAAAAATAATCACAAACAGCAGTTGGTAAAACACCATTGACACCATAAAACACCTTAATTAATTTCAATATACGATCAGAGGGAAAATATATAAGCATGAATGTAAAAATTGATAATTGAAAATCTTGAATAATTTAAAATCAAAAGATATATTTTTGCACTAATTTAAATAAAAAAAATTGAAATTAGACTCCAGAAGCAATTTTACTGCCAACAATGAGTATTTAAAAAGGATAAATAAGCCACTGAATACACACTTTGCAACAGACAAACCGAGGCCTGGTTTTGAAGATTCTGACCATATAATGTTATAACATTATTAAAACCTTATACTAATACAAACAAAGGAGTGACTTTCAACCAAACAGAGCGTAGGAAAACCGAAGGGGAGATGGGAAAAAAAAACCTAGAAAGAGAAAAGAAAAGTAGAAGGAAATGTCTTGACATATGGTGCGGTGTTAAAAGAGGCAGTGTTGGAATACAGGTGGTGTGACAGGAAGACATGTGTGTAGATGGTAATGACTGTGTGTTTGTGTGTGTGTGTGTGTGTGTGAGAGAGAGAGAATCAGAAGGTCATGGTACAATCTCCAACGAGACTCATTCACCCGAGTGTATTCATTCACATCAACTGTCACGATTTCAGTGTGTGAACTTGTTCCGTTTGTCACGATTTCAGTTTGTGACCTGTTAGTCACGATTTTCTGCTCTCGACCAGATTACAGACTTACCAAATTAACCGGGTTAACCCATGAACAATATTCTTTTCTCAGTTAATTTTTGATGAGTTTGTGTTAGAGCTGCACTTTGGACAACACAATCGCAAACAGGGAGGTTGGCACACGTCTGTTTAATAACACGCACGATAGCATGTGCTTCGACTGACTTTTATTTTGAAAAGTTAACCTGCATTCCTTAGCTCACTTGAAACTATGGTTGGCAATTATTTGTTTGTTTATTCATGAATTTGGTTTTTTTTCATAATACAAATAACACACACAATTGCATGTGCTTAGACAGACTTTTATTTTGAAAAGTTTACCAGCACTCTTTCGCTCGCTTGAAAAAATAGTCAACAAATATTTGTTTGTTATTCATGAATGTATTAATTTTTTTCACATTGCAAATAACTTAATAACATGAGCTTCAACAGACTTTTATTTTGAAACGTTTACCAGCATAGTCTGCATTATTTCTGCATTTATTTGTTTGCTTATTCATGTATGTACTATTTTTAACACAAGTTACAACATGTTAAACAACATAGAAAAAACAGGAAATACACAGGATACACTATTCATATCTTATTATAAATAATAATAGTGGTTTTAATTAGAAGAGAACTGCTCATTTTCCATGTCAATACGAAAATATTGCACTGTGCACTGTGCTTTAATTTCAGTTGTTGATGTTAATTAAATAATCATATAGAAGATCTGCGTTTAGTTAAATTATTTTAAA
>SOMO01000089.1:362895-379222 GCA_028128575.1 Paedocypris carbunculus
TTATCATCACTTCATCCCTCCATCCATGCATTTATTCATCCACACACTCATTTCCTCCCCATTCCTGCCTTTAATCGCCCATCCATTCACCCCTCAATCATCATCTCTTCATCCATCCATCCATCCAATAAAGAAGAATCCTTCACCCTTTCACTTATCGTTCCATCATCAACTCATCCCTCTATCATGGAACAATCTGGATCAATGGTCTGGCTCTTCCTCCGCAGGCTGCAGATGTCCAACACCTTCTACGAGTCGGCCGGGCAGAACTGGTTCACCCTGGACAACGTCTACATCCACTACAACTGGACGTACGAGGCCACCTTCAACGTGACGGAGGTCTACGCGCCCTCCACCAACTCCTACCACTGCCAACACGTCAGCAGCCTGCAGAAGTACGACACGCTGCTGGTGCCCGGTGCCAACACAGACCCCGCCGCTAACTGGCACATCACCTTCACAGACTTCCAGGTGGGTGTGGACGCGGGCGTGGCTGTATTTTTAGCAGCGGGTGGGCGGACTGGCACCAGGACAGACGCTCTTCCGCGTTTGTGACNTTTTAACAATTTTTCATTTTTCAACTTTATTTCTTCTGTTTCTTCTTGCTTCATCTCTTTTGCCCGCGTGAGTATTGTAGTGAGTTTATTTTTATTTCTCCCAGTGTAAATTAGCCACTGCCAAGTATATTATTTCTATACGTATTATTACTATATAACAGGGGTGGGACGAGACACTTTTACCATGAGACGATACACTAGGTTCACGAGAACGAGATGATTTATCTTTTGATAAAATATAAGGAGAGCAATATTTTTTATCTGCATATCTGTATTTCAGTTAACTAAAACGTTCAAAACTGTTGATGCATTTCACTCTTTCTATTTTCATAAATTGCATGCAGTGATAACCAGATAACCAACATAATATTGATCATACAAAATATGATGCTATAAATTGCCAGGCAAGTAATTTCACAAAAAATGTTAATTGTCAAAATATAAAAAATCAATTAAGCGCATACATTAAACACACTATTTATAGACTAAGACAAGTCTTCCCGTAACTTGCAAAGAATGGTAGAATCATTTTGGCATCAATTTCAACTCAACATCAATGTACTTCATTATGATTAAATTCACTGTGTTCATTTTAGCTCTAAAATATGTTGTATTACATGTTGCAATGCAGAACATACCATTGCATAACATAACATGTAGAATAAAAACCATATTTATTGAAAGTGTCCAGTCAATTATTGTCTAGAACAAGTGAAGAACGTAAAGTTCTTTCCCTTCATGTCGCTGGTGAGACTCACATCATCGGAATGAGTTTTACTGCAGTAATCAGCTGGTTTTCTCTCATATTTCTGCTCTACTGCAGCGATAGTGAATTGTTTTGATAGTAATGTAATACACGTGATTAAACTCACATGTGTAAACTAATGACAAAGTTCAGTATTTTATCAAGCAATTTTATGAAACATCATAAAAAATTAATAATTAAAAACAACACAATGCCATCATTGTTATATATAATATAAAACAAAAATAAATTATTATATTATAGTTCATAATCATTATATCAATAAATTCTGTGTCATCAGCTATATTAATAAAAAAATATGTTTTTTTAATCACGCCTGACATGAAATGTGGAAAAATGAATGCTTATATTTCTGCGCATATATATATATATATGCACATTTTTGAGCGTCTAAAATTGTAAAAAAAAGGGGGGGTGTTTATTATATATATATATTTATTTATTTTTTTTTATTATTTTTACATACAACCTGCCTCCAAGACACATAAGTGAACCATTTACTGCATTGTCAGCACTAGATTAGACATCTTATCTGATTACACACTTAGAGACTCTGGTTGTTCTTCAAAAAAAGTGAAACTTGTAAATGTTCAATGATGTTCCTAATTGAATTCAGATTGATTCTGATGTTGAAATTAAGATGCTTAAGATAAATAAAGTTGAGTTGAGTTGTTTCGATTATCATGTGCACGTTAACGAGTTAACAGGAGGAAACGACCAGCGTCAAACAAACCATACAAAAATATAAATGGAAAAATAAACTGTAACGATGGACTCTTTTCACAAAACTGTCCTTATGGATAAAAACTAATATTTATACTATTATATATAAAGTTAGTAAAGAATTATAAACAAATGTATATGAATTCATATAATTCTTTGTGTATAAGGTAATACGTGCAGGCGAGAAGGTGAGTTTACTAGTAGTACTACACTGGACAATAGTGACAGATTTGAAGAAAAAAAAAAAAATAACGAAACACTATGACGAGAGAGAGACAGAGAGAGAGAGAGAGAGAGAGAGAGAGAGAGAGAGAAAGAGAGAGAAACAGACAGAGAGAGAGAGAGAGAGAGAAAGACAGAGAGAGAGAGATAGATTGAATGGATGGATGGACGAACAGATAGACAAATGGATGGATAGATAGACGTATGGATAGATAGATAGATAGATGTATGGATAGATGGATGGATGGATGGATGGATGGATGGGTGGGTGGATGGATGGATGGACGGGCGGACGAGCAGACGGACGGACGAACAGACAGATGGACGAACAGACAGAACAGACAGAACAGATAGAATGATAGATAGATAGATAAAAACATTTTTTAATCTTCCAAGGGAGAAATGTAGGTGTCCGTCAGTAAACACACACTTTACTCAATTAAATAAATTAAGATAATAACAAACAAATAAATAAATGTTGCAGAGAATACAATTAATTATCATCGCCATCTTTCAAGCTTTTTGTGCATCCGACCGGATTCTGTAGCGTCTGTGCTGAAAAGCTGATTACTGTCTGTAATAATGCTGCTTGCTTGCCTTTCGAAGGCGTCATTTGTGGCAAATGTCGTTGATGGAGTGACTGCCGTGTGTGTGTGTGTGTGTGTGTGTGTGTGTGTGCTGTACTGGGAAGTGTTCAAGTCTAATGATGAGCCTTTGAGCGCTGCTATATATAGATACAGTGTTAGTCACACACACACACACACACACACACACACACACAGCACGAGTCAAGCTGTCTGAGGCCAAAAGCGGGTATCTACATGTTTCAGTGAGGCAGGGAAACCACCAAAAAGCCCCTGCAGACAGCACGATCTGGAGTAGGTGAGAATTAGTTGTTTAGTACTTAGTTAGTAATTAGCAAGAGAGAGAGACAGAGAGAGAGACAGACAGACAGACAGTCAGGTAAATGGATGGATGGATAGATCCAAAACATGGATCACTTGAGTCACTTTTTTGTATTTAGTATTTTGGTCATTTTATTGTATTTTCATCTATTTTTTTCGTCCTCATAGTTTTTCCTTGTTTCTTATTCATATTTTATCTTTATTTATTTATTTTGGATTTCATTGTATTTGCATCTCTTATCTTTTTATTGTATCTCTTTCTCGCATGTACCCCCCCCCCCCCCCCCACCCGCCACCCCATGTATGAAAGCTGGATTGTAAAAATACATTTCATTGCCTGTTGTACCATGTATAATGTGCATATGACAAATAAAATTTGAATTTGAAATGTAAAACTACAACAACATTAAACTGAAATAACGCAGATTGTACACAACTGCCAGTGGAATCTTCTCTCCACTGCGGCTGCTGTGTACTTGGCGCCATGAGCTAATAATAGCCCGGCCAAAAAGGATTACATCACTGATAAAGTGTGAGATGACTCAGATAAGCCAGGCTATCCACATCGCCAAAGTCTCCATCTGAACACAATCGCTCTTTTGCTTTTGCTCTTCCATCGCCACCCCTCCTCCAACCTCCAACCACTACGGTCTGAACTAGCTGTGAACTTGCTTCCCTGGCCAGTAAAACCATCATCATCATCATCATCATCACCATCATCATCATAACCATCTACACTCATCTTTGGCGAACTACTTTCATCCTATCTGACAGGATTTTTAGTTTCCATGCTGAATCTATACCATAACATGGCTGATGGGAATACTCAGGGTTTCTACACTTTCTGAAAGATGAAATTCAAGCACTTTCAAGGTCCATGTTCAAGTTTTTCCAGCAGTATACAATTGGGGTAAAATGTAAAACTATGCCTAAACACAATCAAAATGAAACGTTACCATTTTGGCGGAAAGCTCTGTGGTATTGGTGGGAAAAAATGGACATTATATTTTAGTATAACCTACTAACATTATAGGCATAATGTGTATTCTAACTATTAAAAGTAACGCATTAGACATCTGCCAATCTTCTCCCTTTTTTAGCAAAGTGTGTTTTAGTTTAACAATGTGTAACAAAGGTGGGAACATTGCAACAATAAAGGTGTTGATGCTTCCCACTTTCTGCACTTTTAATCAGACCTGGATCATAGTGATCACAACCTGTTTATTCACAGACTCAGTTTATTTAACTGATTCTCTCTGTCTCACTCTAGGAGTCTGTGAATCAAAAGTGGCGTAAACCAGACACAGAGCGGGACAACCGGCCAAGTTCTTATCTCATCCTTGCACTTATTCCACTGTAGAATTTCAAGCATTTTCAAGCACATCATTTAAAATTCAAGCATTTTCAAGGATTTCAAGCACCCGTAAGAACCATGAATAATTCCACCTAGACTGAACCTAGACCAGGGGTCGGCATCCCGCTCTTTAATACATATGTTGCGGAATAAGTTACATATTATTTAGGGGAAAAAAAACAATGATTAAAGTGCATAATATTAGTCACAAAAACGTGTAAAATGTTTATTATTAAGCCAAAGTTTTTAACCTTTACCTTCAGACATTTCGGTGACCAACAATTTCGTTGTTCAGCATCCGTTGCATTAGAGTACGTTTTGTAGAGCTTGATTGCAATGCCGGCTGCCTCGTATAAAAGTAAGGAGCCGCATGCGAGGAAAGCCTAGCAAAACCAAACTGCTCAGTATCTGAACAATGTATTGTAGGGTTTCACAAGAACAAAGACCAGAGGTAACAACAACTGTTTTATTCGGTTGCTGTCAGCCACTACGAGTCAAAAAAAACAGCAAACTGCGAGGCACGGCTGGCACATACCACTCCTATTTATAACCTGCGGGCGGAGCTAGACTTCTGAAGCCAATGGTGAAACTGTCACAGTCGGGATTCGAACCCCGATTGCTGGGGTTGGCAGGTGAAGGTCTTAAGCTCTCACCACACAAGAACTTGTTTGACACAAGATCTCGCCACACAAACACTTCCCAAAAAATACAAATAAGATTCATCTCAATCCGAGGCAAAAAGAGAAACTAACAAAAAACAGTATGAGCAAAAAACAAACAAAAAGCTTCACGAGGGAAGAAAATCTAATAACCAAACAAACACTACAAAGCTAGAGAACTAGAGAAACAATGGAACAACCGGTACTTCACCCCAAGAGACCGCCGATCTGTCACCTGACGACTTGCAAAAACCAAGTACAGAACAAAGGAAAACATGCTCCTTATATACACAGTTTTAACGAGCAACACCTGCTCCACCCATCCAAAAACAAAATTAGGACAAGTGCCCTCTATCAATAATCCTGGGGACTGGAGGGGGCCTGGGTGGGGAAATAAAGGGAGAAGACAAAACAGGCTTTAGCAAAGAGACATGAAATGTAGGGTTGATTCTAAGAGACCTAGGTAAAAATAGACGATAAGAAACTGAATTCACTTTCCTTGCTATCCTGAAGGGACCAATGTATCGTTGGGCCAGCTTTCTTGTTTCCACTCGGAGAGGTAAGTTTTTGGTAGATAGCCAGACTTTTTGACTGGCTCGGAAACTAGGAGCAGTCCGACGACGTCGATTGGCTTGAGACTGATATCGGAGAGAAGTTTTCTGAAGACAGCGCCTGGCCCTTCTCCACATTTGTCGGCACCGTTGGATATAGTGCTTGGCAGACGGAACGGTAACTTGTTCTTCATCAGGAAACAAAGGTGGGTTGTAACCGAACAGGCATTCAAAAGGGGATAAGCCAGTGGCTGAGGACTGAAGGCTGTTGTGGGCATACTCTGCCCACAATATATATGTGGACCACGAAGAAGGATTATTGGCCACCATGCAGCGAAGGGTAGTCTCTAGATCTTGGTTGACCCGCTCTGTCTGACCATTGGACTCAGGGTGGAACCCAGAAGATAAGCTGGCCGTGGCACCTATCAGTTGACAGAATGCTTTCCAGAACCGGGAGGAAAATTGGGGACCTCTGTCGGAAACAATGTCTTGCGGAATCCCAAAGATTCTAAAAACTTGGTCCATGATGAGTTGAGCGGTCTCTTTGGCTGAGGGCAACTTTTGTAGAAGAATAAAACGTGCAGTCTTGGAAAACCGGTCAACAACAACCAGAATAACCGTGTTACCTTGGGAGGGTGGGAGACCTGTGATGAAATCTAGAGAGATATGGGACCAAGGTCTATGAGGGATGGACAAGGGATGAAAACGTCTTTGAAGAAAGTTCAGAGTGCGGTCCATTCCTGGATGGCATGTTAAATGGGAGTCATGTCCCCACTGCAGAACTCTGGCTCGGACAGACTGAGAAACATAAAGGCAATGAGGAGGCCCCCCTCCAGGTCCAGGTTCATGAACAAGAGCATCAGTTATAATCTTTTCCAGCTGCCATCGTAAGGGTGCAACAATCTTAGATTGTGGGATGATAGTTACCCTGGGTTTCTCCTGTGTGTCAGGGCCATAGACTCGAGACAGGGCATCCGGCTTTGCATTCTTGGTGCCAGGCCTAAAAGAAAGACAAAACTGAAAACGGTTAAAAAAATAGGGACCATCGGGCTTGTCTTGGATTGAATCGCCTTGCTTGCTGGAGATATTCCAAGTTTTTGTGGTCGGTAAGCACTTGAAAAGGATGTTGAGCACCCTCTAGCCAATGATGCCACTCCTCCAAAGCCAGTTTAACCGCTAACAGCTCCCTGTCCCCTACATGGTAGTTCTGTTTCGCCTTAGAGAAGCGTCGAGACATGAAAGCGCAGGGATGTAGCTTCCCACCTTCATCTCTCTGGGAGAGAACTGCCCCAGCTCCCGTCTCAGAGGCATCTACTTCTACCACAAAAGGCTTGTCTGGATCTGGGACTGAAAGTATTGGAGCTGAAGTGAAGCGTCTCTTGAGTTCGTTGAATGCCTCGGATGCTTTCGAAGTCCAAGAAATCTTGGTCCTACCACCTTTAGTGAGAGCAGTTAAGGAGCAGCTACAGTGCTGAAGTCCAATAAATCGTTGAACTTGTTTCACTGTGGTGGGAATGGGCCAGTTACGAACATCCTTGACCTTCTTATGATCCATCTCTAAATGTCCAGGACTGACGATGAATCCGAGAAATTGTACTTGGGTAACATGAAACTCACATTTCTCTGGTTTAACGTAGAGATGGTTCTCACGGAGTAGTTGAAGGACTCTGGTCACATGTTTCTCGTGCTCCTGTCTAGACCTGGAAAAAATGAGAATATCATCAAGGTAGACAAACACATACTTGTTTAACTGGTCACGCAGAACATCATTAATAAGGGCTTGAAAAACTGCAGGGGCATTAGTGAGTCCAAAGGGCATGACCAAGTATTCGTAATGACCTGTTGGAGTGTTAAAGGCAGTCTTCCATTCATCGCCCTGTCGGATCCGAACTAGGTGGTAGGCATTTCGGAGGTCCAACTTGGTGAAGATGGAAGCACCTTGCAGTAACTCAAACGCTGTTGCCATGAGGGGAAGAGGGTACTGATTTCGTATTGTGATCTTGTTAAGCCCACGATAGTCAATGCATGGGCGAAGGCCTCCATCCTTCTTCTCAACAAAAAAAAATCCTGCGCCGGCCGGGGAAGTGGATTCACGGATGATGCCAGCTTCTAGGGACTCCTTGATGTATATGTCCATAGCAGTGCGCTCAGGAAGAGAGAGTGAAAAGATACTCCCTCGCGGCGGGCAGGTGCCAGGAAAGAGATCTATGGCACAATCATAAGCACGGTGGGGAGGTAAGGCTGTGGCATGATCCTTGCTGAACACTGATCTAAATGCATGGTAAACACTGGGGACTCGAGAGAGATCAATAGTTTCTTGGGACTCAGTGCTGGAGAAGGAAGTTTCTTTAAGGCAGGTGAGTTGACAGGTGGTATCCCAACCGAGAATGGTACTAGTAGGCCAGTCAATCTTTGGGTTATGTCTGCACAACCATGGATAACCTAAGATAATGGGAAACTCGGGTGCGTCAATCAGGTAAAAGTTCTCCTCCTGCTGGTGGTGGAAAATGGCTAGATGCAAGGGTTGGGTGATCTCCGTCACAGAACCTGGTTCCAGAGGCCTGCCATCCAGGGCGGTTATGGGCTGAGGGTGAGCGAGAGCTTGGCTAGGGATTGCAAATCTCTTTGCAAAAGAACGATCCAGGAAATTGCCTGCAGCTCCCGAGTCAATCATGGCTTGGGCTTGACAGCGATGCTTTCCCCATGATAACCTAGCTGGAACTACTAACACAGCATTTGTAGGAGGAGATCGGATGGCCCCTCTCACAGCCCTCCTAAAGCTGTGTGGGGCTTGTCTTTTCCCGACAGTTCAGGGCACCTAGAGCGAAAATGATCAGAAGCGCCACAGTACAGACAACAGCGTTCTCTCATGCGTCTCTCTCTCTCGCTCGCAGGAAGCCGAGAGCGGCCCAGTTGCATGTCTTCTGGAGGTTCCAATTGTGGTTTAGGGCAAAATGTAGGAGCACGACTAGAGAAATAACTCTGTGAGGACTTAGAGACATTGTGTTGTTGAGGAACTGCTTTCCTCTCTCTAAGTCGATTGTCTAGCCGAATAGCCAAGGCTATGAGGGACTCAAGGTTGTCCGCAGGATCGAGGGTTGCCAACTCATCCTTAAGAGGCTCAGATAGCCCCTCTTGAAAACAGACTTTCAAAGCTTCATCATTCCATCCACTTCTGGCAGCAAGGGTTCGGAATTCAATAGCGTACTCTGAGGTGCTACGCGGTCCCTGGCGAAGTGTGAGCAGCCGCTTGGATGCCTCCCGACCACTAACTGGGTGATCAAAAACCTTCTTGAATTCCTCCACAAAGGTAGCGTAGGAGTTGCAACAACTGTCTTGAGAGTTCCACAATGCAGAGGCCCAGGAGAGTGCTTTGTCTGTGAGGAGGGTAATAATAAAAGCAATCTTTGCGCGGTCTGTAGGAAAACTGGAAGTTTGAAGTTCCAAAATCAATGAGCATTGCGTTAAAAAACCTTGACAAGAACTGGGATCTCCTGCATATGATCTGGGAGGCGGCAGACGAGGTTCAACTAGCACGGGTTGTGGCGATATGCTTGATGGCGCTTCAGAACTTGTTCTTTGAGCAGGTAAAGTTTCTGAGAGCTGGCGTAGAGAGCTCAAAATGTCTGACAAAATCTGGGAATGTCTGACCATTAATTCTTCCTGACGGCTGAGCACAGCTTCATGGCGTTGAAACGAAGATTCATGGCGAGCAACCACATCAAACAACTCCTTGGAACTGAGTGTCTCTGGGTCCATTGTTGACTTGGTTTTTCTGTCACAGTCGGGATTCGAACCCCGATTGCTGGGTTGGCAGGTGAAGGTCTTAAGCTCTCGCCACACAAGGACTTGTTTGGACCCAACTGAGACAAGCACAATGTTTCCAGGCAAAAAAAAATCTTTAATAAAAAAAATATGTAAAGAAGGTTCCAGAAACTTCCCAAAAAATACAAATAAGATTCATCTCAATCGAGGCAAAAAGAGAAACTAACAAAAAACAGTTTGAGCAAAAAACAAACAAAAAGCTTCACGAGGGAAGAAAATCTAATAACCAAACAAACACTACAAAGCTAGAGAACTAGAGAAACAAAGGAACAACCGGTACTTCACCCCAAGAGACCGCCGATCTGTCACCTGACGACTTGCAAAAACCAAGTACTTGGACTAAAATGGCCAAGTTTATTTGGCCATAAGTCCGTGGGAGAGCATTATAAAATTATCAAGAGAAAAGATTAACTTAAATATAATAAATCAAACGAGGATTTGGAAACGGCAACAGAGCCACGTGCCCCTCGGTACGTTCATCCGTCTCACGCAAACACACATCGGCGTAGTGACGCATCCGCGCATTCTCTTTAAAATCTCACCATTCCGGCCTGTATTTTATTTGTGTTTTTACGTTATGTGTATGTTGTTTATTTGCAGTTGTAGTGTGTAAGACTACTGTGATCGGTTTGCCTAAAAAATTGTACTGTGAAACTATGCCTAAAAAAAAATTATATTAAAATATTTTATTATTTTTCGTCGAAATCACTTCACATTTATTGGGAATTTCGACCACAGGTAAGTGAATTATGGAGAAAGGTAAAAAAAAGAAAAAAATCTGAAGAAAATAGAACATTTATTAATGAACGGACAGATTCATTTGCATTTATCTCTGACGAGAGCAGGTTACCGGTATGCCTCATTTGTGGCGAAAAACTGGCCAACAATAACAGGTCAAATGTTGGAAGACATTTAAAAAATAAACACACAGCCTTTGCTATAAAATATCCTGAGGGAGAAGAGAGAAAAAAAGCTGTTTCGGAACTAATGAAGAAAGCTGATCTAATGAAAAATAAATTAAAGAAGTGGGTAAAGTCTTCAAATTTCACTACTTATGCAAGTTTTGTGGTGGCTCGAGAAATAGTCAGACATGGGAAGCTGTTCACAGACAGAGAATATATGAAAGAGTCATCCATTAAGATGTTCGAACATCTATTTGTAGACTTTAAAAGATCAACATAATTTCAGATGTCAAAAAGTGTTTGCAGCTCCCAGTGGGATGAATAAAGTCCTACATTTATATCTGTCTGTTTGTCTGTTTGCTTTTACATTTTTTAACATACACTGCAATATTATTAATATACATAAAAAATTACAACAGTCCAAAAACTACAACACAAAAGTTATCACTATTCTAAAGTACTATCGTTATTATACGTAACTTTTGAACGACTCGAGATAGTGGTTTAGCTGATTAAACCAACCTACAGCGCACAGCTTAAAAGTCTGTCGGAATAATCAATGTTATTCAAGAAACCGTTTAAACTATCTGAGTGTGATGAAAGCAAACATCAGATAGACCGTCACAGTATCTAAACTCACTGACACGCTGTGATCTCATTCCCGTCTCCTTTCTCCGAAGGAGCTACGTGAGATCATTCCCTGCTTACCTCAACGAGGAATGGGTCAATGGGGACACAGCTTCAGTTTGCCACTTTTATTAGTTAGTTAGTAATAGTAGTAGTAGCAGCAGCAGCAGCAACAGCAGTAGTAGTAGTAGTAGAACAACAACAACAAAAACAACAAGTAGTAGAAGAAGAAGATGAAGAAGAAGAAGAAAAGAACAACAAGAACAAGTAGTAGTATGTGTAGTAGAAGAAGAAGAAAAACAAGTAGTAGTAGTAGAAGAAGAATAAAAAAGAACAAGATGAACAAGTAGGAGCAGTAGTAGTATTAATATAAGTAGTATTAGTAGTAATAGCAGTAGTATTAATATAAGTAGTATTAGTAGCAGTAGAAGAACAAGCACAAGTAGTAGTAGTAGCAGTAGTAGTAATAGAAGAAGACAAAGAAGTAATAGTAGAAGAAGATGATGATGATGATGATGAATAAGAAGAAGAAGAAGTAGTAGTCCAAGTAGAAGAGTAGTAGTAGAAGAAGATGATGTAGTATTAGTAGTAGAAGAAGAATAAGAGGACAAGGAAGAGGGCAAGAAAGAAGAGAAAGAAGATTGATAAAATAGGAAGATCACAAAATTAATCAGATTTCAGAAATGCTTATTGTCAGACACCACATAATGCCATATTTATGAAGATTATAAAAAAAATAAAGTTTATATATCGACGTACCGTGTTTACATGAATATAAACACATGAATATAATTCAGTTTGCCACTTGAATATAATTCAGAATTTACATGAATATAAGCACCCTGTGAATATAAGAACCCCCCTGATTTTTTCAGGCACAAAAAAAAAATTCCAAAAAAAAAAGAGAATAATGGAGGGATTCATCTAAGGACTTATTTGATTTTGGATATGGAGTTTTAGCGCCCTCTGGAGGAACAACATTTTATTCATTTACAATCCATTTGAGCAAATGAAAGTACAGCAAACAGTACGTTTGAGTCCAATCATTCACAATAAACGTTGTGTCTATCCTAAAATATGTATCATTTAGACATTTGCATCCTTTCTTTAAATGTGTGCAAAGACTGCTCTAGAAAAAAGGCTAATTTGAAAGATAAGACGTCTCCACGCATTTGAGTGAAACACACATGCACACAAAACAACAATAAACCAACAATTCACATTTTTCGCTTCATATGCAAAACATCTACTGACTGTGACACTTGCTCTACTGACCAAAAAAAGCATGGCAGTTACAAGCCAACGAACGAACTCTGGCGCAAGCAAACAAACAGGCAGCACATCGGAGGAAGTTTTGCCCCGTCTCACCCTCCAAAGTACAAGAAACATGGCCCACACATTCTTCCCTGGTGTCCAAAAATAGAGCAGGGAGGTCCAGAGTTCTAGTGACCGGCTCAGATAATGCCTGTGTGCTCAGCCAACTAACCGGTCTCGCCAATGATGGACGGAGCAAAAATGCTAAATGTTTATATTTCAATACTGTATATGTACAATAACGCCTGTATAAACGTTTGCAAAAATATGTTGTTGCCACACAAACCACACTCATCTTCAACGACGTCAAATTTTCTGTTTTTTTCAATTTTATCTGGTTCAGATCTTTATCTGGCTATCATCTTTGAGTCTGTTGCCCATAAATTCACTTTTTATTTTTCTCTTTTTTTCTTTCTTTTTCCCCCTTTCTTTTTCTTTCATTTTTTCCTTCCCTTTTTTCCCCTTTCTTTTATTTTCCTTTCTTTTTTCTTCCTTTTTCCCTTTCTTTTCCTTTCTTTTTATTTCTTTTTTTCCTATATTTTCCCTTTCTTCCCTTATTTCTTCCTTTCTTTTTTCCCCTTCATTTTCTCTCTTTTACCTTTATTTTTTCCTTTTATTTCCCTTTTTTTCTTTTCTTTTTTTCTCCCTTCCATTCTTTTGCTTTTCTTTCCTTTCACTCTTGCCATAGACCAGTAGTTCAAAACAAAATAAAAAAAAAATCACAATCCTTCAACCATTTAGTATAGTTATCTACTTACAACAAAGAATTGTTCATAAACTACGTAACTACCAATGGATAACCTCGAAAATTGAACGCAACGTTGAACACCCCAACCTGGAGAGGCAGACAGCCATTCCATTCTACTCTTTATAAAACCACTTCTTTATAATAATCTTGCAGAGTTTATTGAGTATATATTTATCCCCACGTCTGTAGGTAAAAAAAAAAAACAAACAAAAAAAAACAACAAAAAAGTAATTTCAGAAGTCAAAATATCAATGTATAAATTGACGCAAATATGACCATGGTTTTTCAGGCCGAAAATGAAAAAGAAAAGGCTTAAATTTTAGGCTAAATACTTCTCTTAAAATACAAACCCAACTCGTATCACTTCAATGTTTTTTTACTTGAATAATAGTTAAAACAGAAGTGTGATCAGAACTCCGCCTCCCAGAAACGTACCTTATCACATGAGCTGTTGCACTCCAGTCAGCGCTGCTGCAGCTATTAGCCTTTCTTTATTTGAGGTTTAATGTTGTGAAGTATTGTTTTGCCCTGTGCAGCAGACTGCGATTTGATTGTGTTTGTTCCCTGGTTTTGACTCCTTGCCTGTGTTATTAATTTTCAACAGTTGATTAATGTTGGATTGGAATATTGAATCCAATATTAATTATTTGTATTTAGTTTCATTTGATTTCTAACACTTTATTTAGCCACTGGCAATATTTGAAATATGCGCATAAAAGCACTTGGGTGTGCTTATTTTTTGGATTAAAACTTAGGAAAAAATGGGTGCTTTTATCAGCATAAATACGGTAAAACAAATCCATTAAGTAGATAGATGGGGGGGGGGCGACGAATCCTTTGTACTTTATAACAAATTAAACACACCCACACAAAATAGGAATCGCTGCCTTTTCTTATTCTGGGTCACAAGAAGCCACCGTCTTTTTTGTGCCCTTCACAATAATTATCGTATCATCAACAATCAATGTAAAATATTGCACTACATATCCCCGAAAAATGTTCATACTTTTGGCCTAACAGTGTTTCTAAAAAATCTCTCCGTGCTTTGAGAATTATATTAAAGGTCAGGCCAACCCGCACACTCTGTTTACAGTGCTTTTTTTAGCGAGAATGAATAGGTTCAAGGCCCGACGCGGGTTCACTTTGGGTTCATCTCTGGGTAGAGTAACACACTGCTCTAGAGAAATAATCCATGGTCCCAAGTTTCCAGGAGGACATAGTCTAAGCATACACACGTAGTAATCGAACCATGCCTGATGAGGACATCTCAAAACAGGCCGTATTTGCTCTCAAACAAACGTTCCTGAGAAAAACAACACAGACTGCAGACGCAAACTGTGCTAAGTTCAAAAAATTAAAATGTATTTGGAAAATAAATTGCATTCCACTCTTCAGTTCAAAAGCTGGATGACAAGGGGAGTGTGGAAACACATGGAAATGAATGTTTAACACCATTATCTTACTTACGCAAACATAAGCATTCCCTAGAATTGTTTAAGCATAAAACAAAAGTAAAAACAAAAAATCTGTCTCTTCTTTGTGAGAACACACCTAACAACACACCTAACTTGAGACTGATATCATTTCGATGTTGCTTTACTTGAATATTAAAAACAAATTGTGCTAGTGATTGGAACTCCACCTCCCTGAATCCTCGGCGGGTCACCTCCCATGAACCTTCAGTCAGTGAACACTTCAGTCAGCGCTCTTTCGCCTGCATATGGAGTTTGTTTCTAGCCGTTAGCGGTGATCTAGCCGTTAGCCTATGCCTGCTATTTGGTTTGTCGTCTCTGTTCCAATACTAATTACTGTATTTGGTTTGTTTCAATTTCTAACAATTTTTTAATACTTTAAGTGTCGCTGCATGGAAAATGTTTCTTTAGTCAGGGTTACACTTTCTGAAATATACAATTCAAGCACTTGTAAGGACCAGGCTTTTTTTGCAGCACCATACAGTTGTGGTCAAATGTATATTTAAAACTATGCCTAAACACAATCAAAATGAAACGTTGCAATTTTGGGGGAAAGTTTTGTGGTATTGGTGGAAAAAAATGGACATTACATTTCAGTCGAACTTACTAGGGATAACTAGATTCTAACTATTAAAAGTAACACATTAGACATCTGCCATTTTTCTCCATTTTTAGCAAAGTGTTTTAGTGTAACAAACGCTGGAACACTGCAACAATAAAGGTGTTGATGCTTCCCACTTTCTGCACTTTTAATCAGACCTGGATTATAGTGTTCACGGTCTGTTTATTCACACACTCACTTTATTTATCTGTCTCTCTCTCTGTCTCACTCTCGGAGTCTGTGAATCAAAGTGACGTGAAACCAGACACAGAGCGGGAGAACCGCTTACGTTCTGATCCGCTCCAGAGGACGTGCACATATCCGGATTCCACTGCTGAATTTCAAGCATTTTCAAGGCCTTGAAAACACATTATGAAAATTCAAGCATTTTCAACAATTTCAAGAACCCATAAGAACCCTGTTTATGTCTGTTATTCAGCCAATAAAAGCTGAGATGCATGTTTGCCTCAAGAACCATCAATTAAAGAAACAAAAGAAAACACAACGCACACGCTGCATACAGACGTATTTCTATTAATTTGTGATTAAAATAGTCTGCTTCTGACTTAAAATATGGAAAATGGGCGCTTAAATTTATGTGCATTTTTGGTGCATTAAGCACCGCTCAATTTTTCGAGAGTCTAAAAATTGGAACAAAGAAAAAGGTATTCGCATAAATATGGTAAGTCACAAATCATCTTTTGAACATTTACAAATGACACGGTGACACAGGCAGTGATTTCGCCTCATCGTGCACACGTACAGACCACAGTCCAGTCGGAGCCAGATGTTTTAGTGTGAATAAGCATTCTCTCGAACCCCAAGTGCATTAACAGTCATAGGCACAATTTAATTAGCAGAGGAGAGCAGTGCCAGAAGCCATTGTTTGTCATCTAGGATCACTTTTGTATTGTTGTATTGTGTTGTATTAGTATTGTGATCCATTGATATATGTTGATGTCCAAAAAAAGAGAACAACCCACGTGGCATCGAGACAAATCCAGACTGGCTTTTCGAAGGTTGATGAACATGCTTTAATATATTTCTCATAAATATATTTCATAGTTCATACTTCTACATATGTTCTACATAAACAAAATA
>SOMO01000089.1:379234-410803 GCA_028128575.1 Paedocypris carbunculus
CACACACACACACACACACACACACACACACCATCCCTCAGTGTCACCTGATTCATTCCTTGAGAATTCATTTTAATATGTTTACTTGGTACTTCAGAAATCTTATTATTATCACACTTGATATTAGTTCTGCTTAATGAAATGTGAACATTGCAAAACATGACTTTTTCCCCTTGAAGAGCAGCATTAATTTGAAAAAGAAGTGTTTTGCAATATCTTGAATGTCATTACTGTCATTTTCTTGATTAATTTCATGAATCTTTCAGCAAGCTGAATTAACAACTAAAGTCATTTACATCTGTCTATAAGACTGTCTTTTCTGCCATCCCTCCATCCCTTTATCATCTATTCATCCATCTATATTTTGAAATATTTCTCCATCCGTATCTCATCTATCCAGTCATCCCTTCATCCTCCAAACATTCATCCATCCCTCCATTCATCATCCATCCATCTTTCATGCCTCCATCATCCATCCATCATCCAACCATTCATCCCTCCATCAATGATAAAGCTAGCCATGGAAAGAATTGCGTCCATGAAACCAAAAAAACTACATTCACTTAATTGGCCTCCATTTGTACGACTATCATTTTGACAAGTTTTTTAAGGAAAAAAAGCCCCTTTGCTGCTCTGAAAGCCAAAACGAGGCATTTAAGTGAATAGAGACTATGGTTATGAAGCCATTCCGGGCTCAGTTTTGTTCAAACTCACATGCATTCACTGCAGATTCAAAGCAGACCGTCCCATAGCATAATGGTTATCACAGCTGTCCAACAGCGTGAAAGAGACACTTTTCAGCATGAATTCCGTCGCCCGGAACCCTCGTGGATATTTTCTGCAGGAAATGTGTTTTCAAACCTCAATGAGTCATGAGTCAGACATTAGAGTTTGCTCAGAGATGATTAGACTGGATGTCATCAGGCCCTTGCTCCTACACTCACCTAGCTCTGTGCAAACTCCCAGGGAGACGGAAGGCAATGATAACCAGTTAGATGAATAAACACAGGCTGCAGGAAGCGTAGCCCGTGGACACGTTTATGCCCAAACATCATGGAGGAAATAACGTGGTGTGACTAGTTTGCCATCCCCACTCTGTAGGTTGGAAAAGGGTTTCGTTGTGCCCTGGGCAAACTGTCATGTTGCCTGGGTTCCCCTAAGATGCAAAGAAACATCCCGACGGTGAGGTATTTTTCTCGACAGCTGTCTTTAAGCTTCACTGTCATTGGCTCTTGAAAGCAACGAAAAAGCCCCGATGCAGATCTATCGTTTCGCTGCTTTTCTCCAACTCCCTACGAGAGTGTGAAGAACGTTCTCGCTGAAGAACTATCAAATAATACGCCCCATGAAGTCGCCCTGCGGTCTTGGTTATCTTTAATCTGCAGTTTTGTGCCGTAATCCCGTCTGATAAACTGCCTTTCTCTCATAATCTCTTTTCTTTTCCCATATGTCTTGTTGTCGTTTAATATGTCTCTACGGTTGTGATTGGCAAAAGCCAGAGGAGAAATAATAAAAAGCTCTTATCGCTTTTTCATTACCCTCCAATCAGACCTCCGGTCAGCGCTCGCAGGATAACAGATTGGCTCGTGTTATATAAGGCCATGGTTGTGGACAGCTAGTGGCCTGGGGTTGGATCTGATGCACTGTAGGTTATCAGTGAGATAGGGTTAGAGCTAGAAGATCGGTGGATCATTCGCTGGTTCACTGAGAATATCACACCAACGTTTGGTCTTGATGATCCAATCTGAAATAAAGACAACACGGAAAATGTACTCCATTTTTTAGAGTTGCCAGATGGGTGGAAGTCACCACCATGCCAGCCTTGAGAGCTTGTACCAGGCCCATGTGTAATGGGTCTTCCTCTGGACCTCCTCTTGGTGGGACATGTCCGCATCAACTCCCCTGGGAGACATTCCCATCACATCAGATGAAGCATTCTACGCATTTTTCCAGGGTGTCCAAGCTCCTGACCCTAACTCTTAGGGTGCAATCTTCCACTTATAGACAAAACCCGTTTCAGCCTCTTGTAACAAGAAATGGTCTTTTCAGTCATGACCCAAAGTTCATGACCATAGGTGAGGGTTGGAACGTAGATTGGCCAGTGTGAAATTCTTGCCCCAAACTGTGTNAAAGTAAGTGTCTATTGAACTTCAAAACAATCATTGGCGATAAAAATAATTTCACCTTTGCAAAATACTGTACACATGATACTTTTGTTCTATCTACGGATCTATCTGGCAAAGTTTCAAAGTGAAACTCTTCGTCTAAAAAAACTTTCTTGCTCTTACTCAATACATGTTGAACAAACAGCAGCCCCCGTAGGACAAAAACTGCAACTGCGTTAACCCTCGTTAAAAATAAATGTCGCGATAAAGTACTTAAAATGAACCGCTTGCATTAACGCACTAATTTTAACAGCCCTAATATATATATAATATACATACAGGAAAACATTTTTAGGCCACTACGATATAGTCATTGTTTTAAAAGTTTTTTTCAATTTAACAGTGTCCGCAGTTTCCGCAATGACTATTTTGTATGTCGTTACTGACTAATATATGTATATAATACCAAAATACATTTACATTATATACATCTCCCCGAAAAATTAAACGAGTTGTATTGATATGAGGACGTGAGTACAGTACGCCGGAATACACTCACATGAAGTGCATCCATGCAAAACTAATGACTACCTTCCCGAAAAGCCTTTTATTGCTGGGCCTTGCTAACTGATTGCCCTTGCTAAATGTTTGTTATTGCTGCTCATAAGAACCTAGCGACATATCGAGTCAGGTAAATCAGCATTGGAAAATTTCCACTAACTACAATCTTCAGTTGTCTCGCTCAACATTGCGAGTCGACAAGTCTCACCTTCATGCGCTTTGTCAGGTAGTCATGTAGAGACAGTCGGTTTTTTTTACTCGCTATGCATCTAAAAAGCGCAGGGAAATTTTTTTTTTTAAGTTTTACTCTATTTTACTGTACTTTTCTTTTAATAACCACACTATGTGACTGGTTTGTTGAACTTTTGGTAGAAATAAGTAAAATGCTTGTGTAAAAGGTCATACTCGGATACTCTCATACTCGTACATTCAAATTCTAGATTTTACCATGATACACACGCAGGTCGTGTATTTTGACATTTTACAATTTGAGAAAGCATTTTCTCAGGTTCATTTCTAAAAGCCTACTTTAATGATAAAAAAAAAATCAATTAAATTATGAAACTAGCTAAAAATAAAACTAACTATTTACAGATCCTTAAACAGTTTTACTGTAATTTTCTTCTTATAACCAAACTATGTGACTGGTTTTTGAGCTTTTGGTAAAATGAAATAAAATGTTTGCATAAAGGCTCATACTCTCTCGGATACTCTCTAAGTCGAGAAAACGTACCCTCAGGTTTCTTTCTGAAGGCCGACTTAAATTCAAATGAAAAAATAAATTAAATTAAGATAAAATGTCGCATATGTGCTTGCTCACTGGTCTTTGTCTTGTCATAGTCTTAGGGTGCTTTCACATATAGCTCGTTTTAAGCGAACCGAACCCAGATCGTTTAAAGTGAGCCAGAAAGAGAACCAGCGGAAAGTGATCCTAGTCCGTTTGCTGTTCACAACCTAGTGGACTCAGAAGAGAACCCAGTTCTGTTTTCGGTCCTCTTCAGCAGCGAAGAGATCCCAGACCCTTTCTTGTTCACACATAAATCGTTCATTCCGCGATCTATTTTTTAGATTTATTTTGCACCTTTGTTATACGTTTGTGATGACTGTGAGCAAGTCTCTCGAGCCAGCGCGCGTGCTGGTGCAGCTGGCGCGTGCATGCACTCTCTCTGCGCGGTGCGCGAGAGCGCACGTAAAGTGAATTCACCGCATTTGTTTTTTTTTATTTTTCGCTGGCAATTACGTTTGTTTTATTTTATTTTTCGTTCGTTTTCGTTTGGTTTTCTGACACTAATCTGATTCTAAAGTTTCCCCCTTAAGTATAACGGTGACGTGACGGATTTGCGGGTATGAAACCTCCGGGTGCGACGTGCGGAGCGAAACGAACAGTGAAGTGGACCGAGATCTCTTCGCTTTCACATAACACAAAGTAATCGAACCACAAACGGTCCCTCAAACGAACCGCTCTCAGACCACCTCCGGAGGTGGACCAGGCACGGATCGCATTTGGGACCGTTTAGGGGGGTCTGAGATCACTTGGTGTGTTCACATATACTCCCCGAACCGCTCCGAGTGCGTTTGAAAGGGTTAAACGAGCTAGGTGTGAAAGCACCCTTAGTGATAATCATAGCCATTTACTTAACACCACCAACCAGACGATCAATGAATATTCAAATGAATAAAAAGCTACAATTCTCTTATGCGCTTTGAGACAGTTAAAACTGTGAAAAACATCTTACAAATGCTCAGAACTTTAACTTGAACATAAAAAATAAAGCATAAACTAATTAAAGATCCATACAAAAAAATAAAAAAATGCACATTATTCCATAAAAAACGACACTGTTTAAAAAAAATAAATACATCTTCACAAGTCGCACTTTCTTAGTTAAGATTCTGTTTTAACCTTCAAAAATCTAACCTGGTAAATCATGGATCTTAAGCAAATAAAAAAAAATATTCAAACTTACAAACCACTTTGCAATAAACCAATGTGTGTGTGTGTGTGTGTGTGTGTGTGTGTGTGTGTGTGTGTGTGTGTGTGTGTGTGTGTGTGTGTGTGTGTGTGATAATCTATTAATCTAGGTTATCAGCCCTTTAAGATTCTGGAAAGTGCGTTATAAATAACATTTTTTATTATTGTTATTATTATTATTATTATTATTATTATTATTATTAATCTCTAAATTAACCTATTATCATAGCCTTTCCTCATTAGCTAACTTTAGATGTGCTAACATGGTTGCAGTTCATTTGAATATTTGTACTGAGCCGTTACCGCATTGTCAGAATCGCATGTTTTCACATTAGTGTGTTATAGTGTAGTGTGTTGTTCACAATTGCTCTTTTATTACATTGATCACAGATGTACAAAATGTGTTATACATTACTTTACAATTTACTGATATTTTCCTAAAAATACACTTTTTTCAACTCAGGAAACACTTCCGATCATAGATTGATATCAAAGAAAATAGGGTGGGGGACGGATGGCAGCGGAAATGAATAATAAGACTGTTGCTGGAACGCAGCCTGCATGACGCATGGGTTCTCGGGACGGCCAGACTGGAATTTTCCACTCCACACCACGGTAAAGACCAGCAAAACAATTAACGGATGACAGAATGCAAGCAGACGAAGTGTTTGTTTGCGTCTTTTTCTATAAAGACCAGTGGAAAATCCCCACAGTAAATAGCCCCTTTTTTTGTTTGAAGCGAGAAGAGTTTGTGAAGATAGTTCTGTTGTCAGGGCCGAATCAGATGTGTTCGTCCAAGCAGCACATTACACCTTTCTTAGAAATCTCCGTCCTATCTTTATTTGAAATGGGAATAACCAATGCTCATTTATTAAAAAAAAAAACTAAAACAGATAGATAGATAGATAGATAGATAGATAGATAGATAGATAGATAGATAGATAGATAGATAGATAGATAGATAGATAGATAGATAGATAGATAGATAGATAGAAAGAAAAAAAGAAACTACAAAATATTACAATGTATGTAATAATAAAGAACATTTAAATAAATAAACAAATGATGGATGGATGGACGGACGGTAAGTCAGATTGATAGACGGAAAGTTAGTTAGATAGACAGATAAAAGACCCGGACTTCCCATCACTGTATGGAAGTTCTTCTGTGCGAAAAACAATGCTGCGTGATGTGACGGACCAAACGGATCGTCGAATTCGCAATGATTGGATGAACTGACAAGGTCGCAAATAAATCGTGGGGTTTTGCTGAATTTGCTGAAATCAATTGCGAAATCCTGGAGGGACTGAATTATCGCGAATTAGAATCTCTATCGTAGGCCAATTCTACATGATAGTTATCTTAAAAATAACTAATAAAAAAATGTTTTAAAAAAATGTTTTACTGTTCTCCCACTAGAGCTGCACAAGTAATCGTTAAAAGATCGCAATTTCGATTCTACCCCTTCACGATCTTCATTCAGCATTTATACGATTCTGCCCAACTCTCTGATCTACGACGAGCAGTTTCTGTCAGACCGCTAGTCTGCTCGCGCGCGCATTGAGCGAAACTCGCGATCATTTAAATACCGTATTATAAAGGAAAGATGATCTTGCATTACTTCTGTCGTATATTGGGGCGCCTCTCGTGGGTGTGATGAAGGCAGACACACGTGGCGGCCACCTGCGCGATCACGCACGCTAATTAATTGCGCTATAGACAGTGTATGTGAGTCGACTCGAGCAGCGGTCGAGTTTAAAAAAAACTGAAAATAAACCGGGAGAACGAATGAGGATAACGGTAAAGTCTGCTATACACTCTGACATTTTACTACCTGAAAAAGGATTTTATTCTGAAGTGTGTGTGTTTACTGCAGTTTCAAACCAGAAGACGACACTCAGCAAACCACATACAGCAAACATCTACAGTTGAGGACAAAATTATTAGCCTAGCCTACAAAATAATCATTGTTTGATAGTATTTAAAAAGTGCTTTTAAACAGAGCCAATAATTTTGTCCTCAACAGTACATACTGTTCCTTGGAATGTTTATTTTTAAGATTAACGGTGATTTCTTTTTTCTTTACAACATTACTTTTAGATTACATTATGTTTTATTTCATTTATTTAAATTTAAAGTATTATAAGTCAAATGTGTTGTTATTATATTGCTGTTTGACAACCTGATTTTCAGGATTGAATATTAAAAATAATAAAAATTTCAAAAAGAAATGTGAAAAGAATCGTGATCTTTATTCTAAGCAAAAAAATTGTGATTCTCATTTTATCCAGAATCATGCAGCTCTATCACCCACATAGACTTCCAGAACAAATTTCTTTTTGAAAATTCGAAAAAAAAAAAAAAATAACGATGTTTCCAAAATTGGAGCAGCTCCCCTAGGGGTCACTGCAATTGAAACACCATGTGATGACTAATTGCTTCCACCTGGTGATCTAATTATATATCCAATTGTGTATGTAAGTGTATCCTTGTATCCGTTATGTTTTTTGACATTTTTTAGTCTCTGTAAACTGACGATATACATCAGCAGTGATACAAAAAGTAATAAGGGTAAAAATGACTAGGTGTAGAAGTACAGTACAGTGTTCTATTAAAATGTTTCCGTATGTAATTAAATTGCAAATTGTTGCATTTTGCTACAATACAAACGCATTAAAGAACTATATATGCACGATACTAAGCATTAACTGTTTCTGAATTGTTTTGTGTTACTATTGTTTTGTGTTCTTGCTATGTCCATTTTTTTTTTTTTATTATTTTCTTTTTGCAAAAGTGACAGCACAAGTTTGCCCCTAGTGGCAGCTTTGATTTGTAAAATCACATTTTCTCCAATAAAGGACAGTTTTTCTTGCAAATTTGTTTTCTCATGAGACTGAGTGCATCATATCTTAAATGTGGCAAAAAAATGACATGCTCTTACCTGAGACCCAAGGCAGGCAACCATCATGTGTGTGAGGAGTTTGGCCGCAAACATGAGGAATCTAGCACATAGGAAATGTGAGACGATAGCCAAAGAAAACCCTATGACGGGAAAAAGACAAGCATTATAGGTATTGCCGTAACTGCGGTTAAGCAGTTCGTACCTGAGATGCAAATGAAGCCAGCAGCGTAAAAGGCCTCGTTAAACGATGCTACACTTCCTGTGGTGGCGTGTGCAGTGTAGACGGACAGATGCGAGCAGGAACACTGCACAAAGTTCTGACTGTCGTCCACTACACGGCAAAACTGACCGTCAGACAGCCAGCTATAAAAAAGAACAACGATAGAAATACAAAATATCAGATTTATCAGATTTTATGGATGGATGGATGGGTGGTTGGATAAATAGATCCACTTCAATGTCCATCTGTCTGTCTATCTATCTGTCTATCTATCTATCTAAGACAGACAGACAGACAGAAAGAATGATAGATAGTAAGATAGATACATAGATAGACAGACAGACAGACAGACAGACAGACAGACAGACAGACAGACAGATAGATAGATAGACGGACAGACAGACAGACATAATGATAGATAGATAGATAGATAGATAGATAGATAGATAGATAGATAGATAGATAGATAGATAGATAGATAGATAGATAGATAGATATACAGACAGACAGACAGACAGATCACACTTCATGCTACACACTTCACATCAGGGTTTGCGCAAGGAGTGTTACCTCTCCGCAGCCTGATTCCACAGCAGACACAGAGAATCCAGAGGTTTCCCACTGCGAGCCGGAGTGTGTATGCGGTACACTACCTCCTGACCATCGGCCAAGGGTTTAGAGCCTCTACCCTGAAGACTGACGGAAAAAACCTACACACACACACACACAAAGACAATGATACGAACACTAGAAAACATTCACAATTGAAGAACTATATATATATATATATATATACATATATACATTTTTCACACACGATTAGCAAAACAGCAAATCAAATGCAAAATTGCAGTCCCGATGAAGCAATTGTAAAAAAAACATGTGAGCAAACATCCCAAAAGCATTCCAACAGCATCCTCTTCAGGCACTTGGTGGAGCTGAAAGCGCAAATGATTTGTTCTGTGCTTTCTAACAAAGTTGAGGATGTGTGAAGTGAACCTGAAAAAAGTACTTTGTTGTAAAAAATACTCCATTACAAGTTACAAGTCACCATTTCCAAGAAGACTTGAGTAAAAGTTGTGAAGCATCCAATTTTTAAAGCACTGAAGTATTTTAGCACCGCAATGTTTCAAAACAAGATAGAAAAAAAAACAACAAAAGTCAATCTGAGTGAAACTCAAATGTGTAAAAAAGCGCAACCGCTAATTTACGTTCACGTGATTGAGCTGATAAACATCATCCATATCACAACATCCGCCCAAGAAATTAACCACGGTAGAAAAAACCTACCCTTAGTTATCCAACCAATCTTGAATATTATAAATTCGTCACTAGTTCTAGGTCACGTGCCACAAGCGTTCATAAAGGCTGTCATAAAACCGCTTATTAAGAAGCCAGATCAGATGCCGACGTGATCGCTAAATATAGACCAATTTCAAACCTTCCATTTATATCTAAGATTCTTGAAAAAGTTATTTTAGGACAACTCTGTAAATTTCTGGAACAGAACGATAGATTTGAAAAATTTCAATCAGGCTTCAGATCGCACGACAGCACAAAAACAGCACAAAAACAGCACTAATCACCAATGATTTTCTAATGACATCAAATAAAGGAAACATTTCACTCTTAGTTCTATTAGATCTTAGCGCTGCATTCAACACTACTGTATAGACCATGACATTTTAATAGATAGAATTAATGACTACGCTGGTGATTCTGAATTAATGATTCTGCAACACGTTAGAATGGTTTAGGTCGTATCTGTCTGATCGCTATCATTTTGTCCAAGTAAATGTAGTCTCATCACCCAGTTTTAGTGTTAAATATAGAGTTCCACAAGGCTCAGTGCTCGGCCCAATCCTATTCTCACTTTATATGCTTCCTCTAGGGGACATAATCAGAAAGCATGGTCATAGCTTCCACTTTTACTCAAATGACACACAAATTTATATCTCTGCACGGCCTCACGAAATCTCAAAATATGCCAATATACTAGATTGCTTCAGCGACATTAGTGATTGGATGACAAGTAATTTTCTCATGCGAAACTCGGACAAAACCAAATTATTAGTTGTTGATTCAAACTTAAAGACTGATGCACCTGAATAAAGCATGAATCTTAACGGGCTTGAACTCTCATCCTCACCAAAAGTGAAAAACCTAGGTGTAATATTAGTAAACCCTTTTGAAAGTCACATACACAACGTCTGTAGAACTGCCTCAGTTTCACCTCAGGAATATCTCAAAGCTTCGTCACATGCTCTCACGACCAGATGCAGAAAGACTGATACATGCGTTTATGACATCACGGTTAGAAAACTGTAATGGTCTTCTAGGAGGTTCTCCTGCCAAACTAATAGATAAACTTCAGTTAGTTCAGAATGCAGCTGCTAGATTACTCACCAGAACAAAAAAAGTATAGCCATATTAGTCCAGTGTTAATGTCGCTACACAGGTTACCTGTTAAATATCGCATCCAGTTTAAAATTCTCTTAATCACTTAAAAAGCACTAAACGGTTTAGCTCCTCTATATCTCAGTGAGCTCATCACTTACTACAAGCCTACACGACTCCTGCGCTCTCAAAACTCTGGCCGGCTTAAAGAACAGCGAATCTCTAAAATCTACAAGGGAGGAAGATTCTTTGCATATTTAGCACCCAAATTATGGAATGCTCTGCCTAGTTAAATTCGAGACTCAGAATCAGTGAGTCAATTTAAGTCTAGACTGAAGACGCATCTATTCAACGAAGCATACCGGAATCTCCTAGGAGCTTCGGGTTCATCTTTTCTATGATGCCCCCTGGACTTCTGTAGTCCTGATGACGCTGTTTACGTCAAGAAATGGAGCCGCCTCTTTCTCCACCCAGGAGGGAAACATCTTCCAGAACCATCATTAAAATGGCGCGGAACAACCAATGCAGTGTTAGCATGCCAGAGGAACAATGGCACCAGTGAGTCTTTACCTGACCACTGTCGCATATGTGCTTGCTCACTGGTCTTTGTCTTGTCATAATCCTAGCCATTTACTTAACACCAACAATCAGGCGATCAAATGAATAAAAAGCATCAATTCTCTTACATATTCACACGTGTGCTTTGAGACAGTTACAGCTGTGAAAAGCGCCTTACAAATGCAAAAGTAGGGGAGTAAAGAGTGCAGATACTCAATCACAAATGTAGTCCAGTGGAGAGTAAAAGCTACTTATATTTTTGATACTCAGTACAAGTAGAAAGTAGCCACAAAAAGTAGAAATCGCAAAAAAAGTAAACTAACATTTACTCAAGTTCTCGAGACCACTGCAAGACAAGCGCTCACCTTGTGGTTTAAAGCATTAGCTTTGTTGTTGGTGAGGAACCAGTGCTCAGTGTTGTACTCAGTGAAGTGAACTTTCTGACAGGCGGACGGGGACAAGCTGTTAGCGGGAAGCGCAGGGACGTCCAGTAAAGCCTCGGGCAGGGCGAAGGTGTCGGAGTTCTTGCCTGTGAATGTGTGGCCGTTTATCTGAGTAGGGTACCAGTGGTGGGCAGCGATGCTAAAATACGGGCAGGTGTCCAGAACCGTTGTACCTCTGAAACACACACACAGTGAATCAAAGCATGAATTCGTTAAACGGCGAAAGGACTAACCTCTAGAGACCTGAGCTCTGAAATGAGCTCTTCTATTTCAAATTTGCTTTGCTAGTTGAGATTTTAGGAGCGCAATAAGTATAAAAATGAAGCATCGTGTTTTTTTTACATCATTTAATGTTGGCGATATTACATATGTTATTAGTAAATATTTACTTATTTTCATGATCTTTTGTGTCCTAACAAGAGGGACACGCCTTAGCTAAATATAGCGCTCATACTTTCCCGTAAATAATAAATGTAAAAAATTCCTTTGCAAAGACGCACTGCAGCTGACAGAACTTATGTCCTATTCACCATCATTTTCGCTATAACTGCAAAATGCACTTCAACAAACGGACGCCACTATAGAGCGCTCTAAGACCTTGGAAACATGGTTGATCGGTTTGAGCAGGTCATGGTGTTCAGGATCCCGTAATTTTCACTTGGACTCTTGACTACTGGTGAATATTTAGTTCTTTTATTGAAAGAAAAACATTGCATAACAAAAAAAACACTTTCAAAAATAAATCAAACCTTGCATAATCTCACCACCATAAGAGTTTTTTGCCTCTTACGGGTCCTGAGGCGACTCGTAAATCTCTTTCATCACATGACTAACACCGACAAAATACGCGCATTAAACCGGAAGTCCCAAAAACTCTTGTTCTCGTATCAAAATAAAGGTCCCCCTTTTCCAACACAAATACAAACGAAGATCGGTTAAATTACAAAATAAATTGCTTCGGGGTCCGTTACACATGGGTTAACAAGGAAATTCAGTGACGGTCAGTACACAGACGGGGCCATCATCAATTATGAGTTGGTAATTACTGTTGATATGATACCACTAATGATATGGTACCACTCTTTGTAATATTAGTTTGTGCAAACAGCAATTTCGAAAAATGGAAATTTCGTATCATGGTTCGCAATTTTCATGTACAGTATATGTGATAATTTGTCCCGTAATTTGATAAAACGTAATAACCAATACAAAACATGTTACATCCGCCATCTTGAATCTTGCTATAACTGTCGTAGCCGGATAAGTTGGGACCCTGATATCACCAGGATGTTAGCCAAGCATCTCACTTGGGTTGTACTTTACTGCGTAAACGTAATGAAATGGCAGACACTGTTCTAAACTTGTGTTGCGTTGCAAAATAATAATAAAATAACAATAAAGCGTCGCAGCTTCGCCAACAAAATTGACGTCAGCGGTTCCGGAAGTAAGATATCTGTAGCTGTCTTACTTCTGTAAAAGTGTTTTTTTTTGTTTACTGACATGCCTGAAGTATACAAAAAACTTGAATTGGGCTCATATAAGCGAAATAATTTCGTAAAAAGAGATGATATTTTTTCAACGACGCACTTTGTAAAAAGACATTTTTGTAAACAGTCATTCGTAAGTACCACTGTGTTAATGTAGAAACTGAATGGTCCTCACCTCTTTCCATCCAATCCACACTTGATGCCAGTGAGCAGACTAAAAGCGAAGCGCTCCGCCACCTCAGCCAGCTGACTCAAACCTCGGGTGTCCACACGGCTCGGGTTCGCCATGGCACACAAAAGGTCATAGGTCAAGCTGCGGCTGCTGTCTTTTTGTGCAGACTGCTCGGCATCATTTAGAATCTGCAGGACAATGAAAACCGTAAAACATCCATTGATTAAAAAAATGTCAAAAAACACATTTTTGTACAGTGTAAACAATCTGCCCCATGAAAAAAATATATTGTATAGAACATAAGCACACCCTATATTATTTTTATGTTTATTTTTATATGTATTTTATACTAAATTACAGGAATTTTCTCTGTAAAATACTCTTTTTTTCTTTATTTAACAAACCTAACTTGTATCATGTATGTGACTTGTATCACTTCAATGTCGTTTCAGTTAAAAATAATAAAGAATAATCTATTCTAGCCATTGAAACTACAGTTCCCATTATGATTTGCTGCTCACTGGTTCCCATGAGCCTTTGCACTAAAAGCGCATAGAGTAAAGCTGACGGAGCTCGGCTTATGTTAGAAGTAAATATTACAATAGTCATGTTTTTCTCGTGTATCAGACAGAGTGATTTGATGTTTGACTCCGGTTTTCTTCGCTTTGAACTGTTTCCTCTTTGAGTTTAAGCTTTTGCGTTCTTTTGAACTCGTTTCAATGCCAAAATGCTTTATGATGGTCACCTGACTCATTTTCTATCCATACAATTTAAAACACCTATTTGATCCACAAGTGATTAAGTTTTGGTAGTACAAGATTTCAACTGCTCTATTCGTAATAACCATTAATCAACATCAGATGTGTTCA
Source organism: Paedocypris carbunculus (assembly GCA_028128575.1). NCBI lineage: Eukaryota > Metazoa > Chordata > Actinopteri > Cypriniformes > Paedocypris > Paedocypris carbunculus. The sequence goes on from SOMO01000089.1 coordinate 392,921, forward strand.
GATTCAGTTTGTTGTGAAATAAGTATAATCACATTTTCAAGCACTTTAAAATGCAACCATTGAATTAAAAACCATGTTGTTGCTCCTCAGTGGAAAGGCTCCGGGTGTGGATGAAATTCGCCCTGAGTACCTCAAGTCTCTGGATGTTGTTGGGCTGTCATGGTTGACACGCTTATGCAACATTGCATGGAGGTCAGGGTCAGTACCCTTGGAGTGGCAAACCGGGGTGGTGGTTCCCATTTTTAAAAAAAGGTGACCACAGGGTGTGTTTCCAGCTATAGAGGGATCACACTCCTCAGCCTCCCTGGTAAAGTCTATGCCAGGGTGCTGGAGAGGAGGATTAGGCCGATAGTTGAAACTCAGATACAGGAGGAACAATGCGGTTTTCGTCCCGGCTGTGGAACATTGGACCTAACTCTATACCCTCACCAGGGTGCTTGAGGGCTCATGGGAATACGCCAATCCAGTCTACATGTGTTTTGTGGACATGGAGAAGGCGTTTGACGTAGTGCCTCGTGGCGCCCTGTGTGGGGTGCTTCGGGATTATGGAGTGCCGGACCCTCTAATAAGGGCTATCCGTTCTTTGTATGACCGGAGCAGGAGTCTGGTTCCCATTGCCGGCAACAAGTCAAACCTGTTCCCAGTGCATGTTGGGCTCCGTCAGGGCTGTCCTTTGTGACATTATCCCGGTCCTGTTCATTATTTTTATGGACAGAATTTCTAGGCGCAGCCAAGGAACAGAGAGGATCTGGTTTGGAGGCCATAGGATTTCGTCTCTTCTTTTTGCAGATGATGTGGTCTTGCTGGCCTCCACAGATTAGGACCTACAACATGCACTGGGGTGGTTTGCAGCTGAATGTGAAATGGCTGGGATGAAGATCAGCACCTCAAAATCCGAGGCCATAATCCTCGACCGGAAAAGGGTGGCTTGCTCTTTAGAGGTAGGAGAGGAGATCCTGCCTCAAGTGGAGGAGTTCAGGTATCTTGGGGTCTTGTTCACGAGTGAGGTAAAAAGGGACGTGAGATTGACAGACGGATTAATGCATCGGCAGCAGTATTGAGGTCAATGTACCAGTCTGTCCTGGTGAAAAAGAGCTGAGTCAAAAGGCAAAGCTCTCTATTTACTGGTCAATCTACGTTCCAACCCTCATCTATGGTAATGAGCTTTGGGTCATGACCGAAAGGACAAGGTCACGGATACAAGCAGCTGAAATGAGATTCCATCGCGGGGTGGCAGGGCGCACTCTAAGAGATAGGATGAGGAGCTCTGTCAACCAAGAGGAACTTGGAGTAAAGCCGCTTCTCCTCCATATTGAGAGGAGTCAGCTGAGGTGGCAAGAGCATCTATTTCAGATGCCCTCGGAGCGTCTCCCAGGGGAGATGTTCCGAGCATGTCCCACCGGGAGGAGACCTAGAGGAAGTCCCAGGACACGTTGGCGAGACTATGTCTCAAAGCTGGCCCGGGAACGCCTCGGTGTCCCCCTGGAGGAGCTAGAGGAGGTGGCGAAGGAGAGGGTAGTCTGGGCATCCCTCCTAAGGCTGCTGCCCTGGTCCCGGATAGCGGAACAGAATGGATGGATGAATGGACGAATTAAAAACCAAAGCCCTCAAAACATAGGCTACCATAAGAACACTGTACAATATGCTCACTTCCATGCTACATAGCAATACTTTTATCAAAAGGTTTCTGAATTGTACCAAATGAATACAATTTGACAGTCAAGGATTGATTACATGCAGGCTAATTAACAAGAAAAAAAAACATTTATATTTATACTAGGGCTGTAAAATTTTACGTATTAACGCATGCAATTAATGTTAAATGTTAATTTGCGTCAATTATTTTTAACACCGTTAATCACAGTTTTTCCATTTCCGGTTATGCACCGAGCTTTACAGACTACAAATGTTCAATTTCTCCTTTTCAATTGCAAAAAACTTTCTCGTCTGAATTTTCAGTCGGATTTTCAGACGGAATTTTCAGTCGGTTTTTTCCTCGTTAAAGAGGGTTTTTTACCTGGCCACTGTCGCGTATGTGCTTGCTCACTGCTCTTTGTCTTGTCATAACCACAGCCACATAGTTAACACCAACAATCCAGACGATGAATTGAATAAAAAGCAACAATTCTCTTACATATTTACACGTGCGCTTTGAGACAGTTAAAACAGTGAAAAGCGCCCTACAAATACTCATTATTATTATTATTATTATTATTATTATTATTATGAATATTATTATTATCAAATCTCTGATCTAAAAGTCGAAAGATTCATATCAATTAGACCAGGGGTGGCCAAACCCTGGCTCTTGAGCCTCATGCGGCTCTTTAACTAGTTTCATGCGGCTCTTTTGGAGCTTTCACATGACATGAGTCCAATATAACACAATGTTAACTGTTGAAAAATAACCAATATTATCATGTTGGTGTGGTTATTGTCATTAAATCTGTCTAAGCAGAGGCCTGTGTGTGTGTGCATACAAGATTAAGGAATTGGATGGTGTTTATGTGTGTGTGATGTGGCTCTTTGTGGCTCTAACACAGAAAAAAAGTGGCTCTTAGTGTCCGACTGGTTGGCCACCCCTGGATTAGACAAACAGACAATACTGTATTTACTTGCACTTATATTTAAAACGAGACATTCTAAGCTTTATGTAGACATATGTTTCACGTTAGAGTGATAAGTATTTATTAAGTTACAGTGCGTTTTCAGCTGACAAAGAGAGCGCAAAACGCGCTTAACGATTTAGTTTTATTATTATTTTTACAAAAAACACAACGCCCTGTTTTTATTAAGTGTAATATAAAAAAATAGGTACTTCAAACTTTCAATTGATGAATAACACACTTATATGTAAGGCCAAAATTGACTTTTTTTTGTGCGTTTTATCTTAAAAAAAAGTGTGAGTCGACCTCGGAGGGTAAAAAACAATGAACATATATTGCAAATTGAACAAAGATTTTACTAAATTATATTATAGTATTTAAACCAGGGTTTATTTAGCGTTGAGTTTACAACAGATCACAATTAATCGCAGTTATTTTGGTCACGGAAAGCGTGATTAATAAGTTGAAAAAAAAAATTATAATATGACAGCCCCAATTTATACTTTATATTTGAGTTGATTACCCCAGAACTAACCTATCTGTAGTAGACATACCTTACTCAGCGCTTCAAACACGGCCATGAGCTGCTCTTCAGTGACGTCCTTGCTAACTTTATTGATAAGGCCTTGCAGGACCCGGTTGATGATGCTCTCATCCAGAGACTGATAGAGTTGGTCCAGCAGGGCCCAAACCGCCTGAGCCTCGAAGTCTGAGACCTGGGTCACATTAGCTACTCCAAACAGTGGGTGAACACGAGCGCCACCGGTGGCATTGAAGAGCAGCACGCGGAAGCGTTTAGGCGTGGGGTTAGAAGAGCCGGAGGCAGGAGTGAGGGCGACCTCTATACCTGCACTTCTCTGACCCACCTCGAACGTCAGTGTGCCCTCGGCCATCACAAAGTCCTGGCCGGCTACCGATGGCCAGATCAGATTAGGTCCAATAGGTTCGGCCTTCTTCAGCTCCTGTCAATCAGAATGACAAATGCGTTAGTACCACATTTAACCATTAACGGCTGGGCTGCCCACTGCTCCAGGTTTGTGTGGATCTATCTACCTGTTTAATTAATTTATTATTTAGTTAATATTTTTTACTTTAGAAAAAAAATATATAAATATATATATTTTTATTTGTTACTTATTTTGATTTTGTAAAACACTACAAGATAAAATTGTTCTTTACTGTTTAACTTGCCGTGTCAACATTACTTGTCAAGTGCCATTTTATTTTTGTTTCGTACCTCAGCACTCTCTAAGGGTGCTTTCACACCTGTAGTTCGGTTCATTTGGTCCGGACCAAGGGACTATAATGATACATTGTTGCATTTCTCTGGCATTTTAGTCCCCTTTCACACCACACTTTTTGCTCTCATCCGAACCGAACCAAAATTCAGTCATGTGACAACATTCACGTCACTCATTGGCCAGATGTGTCCTTTTAATATTTCTACTTCTTTTCAACGAATCAGAATTAGTTATTAAGCGGGTGAATTCCATAAATAAAGCAAATAGACAACATGCCGTTATCTAGTCTGGAGAGACGACTTTGAGAGCGCGGGCTTTGTGCCTATATTATCCTGTATATAGCGTGTATTGATCACTTGAGACAAATGTTTATTATATACACACATTTATATTTCGAGAGTGTAGCGCGGATGCGACTGCAAAAAAAAATATTTTAACGTTGCACGCGGCGAAGACGCTTCGCACTTCACTTCAGGAGAAAGCGTGACACGGAATCGGAGATATTCCTCAGCGCAGCGTCACAACGGCAGCGGAAAAAATTCACTCATTGGCCAGATGTGTCCTTTAAATATTTCTTAAACTGCTTTTCAACTAATCAGAATTGTGGGTAAATTCTATAAATAAAGCAAATAGACAACATGCCGTTATTCAGTCTGGAGAGACGACTGCGCTGGCTTTCTGCCTGTATTAAACTATATAAGTATCGTATGTAGTTTGTATTGATCGCTTGAGACAAACGTTTATCATATACACACATTTATTCAGAGAATGTAGCGCGGATTCGACTGCAAAAAAGATTTGAATGCTGCACGCGCGAAGGCGCTTCGCACTTGCGTGAGACGGACATTTACCGGGGTTTTTCCTCCGCGCAACGTCACTACGGCAACGGAATTTAGTCAAAATGCGCAGTCGTTTTTGCATTTGGTGCGGTTCAAGTTCAAGCGCTCCGAGACCGCTTTCACACCAAAGGCGAACCGTAGCAGAGTTCGTTTGGAAGCGTACCGAGACCAGCTTTTTTCTTGGTCTCGGTACGCTTGTTTGGTCCGCTTTTGGTGCGGAACAGAGTTCGATTGCCGCTTTCACACCTGCCCAAACGAATCGTACCAAACAGGGAAACGAACTCTGGTGCGATTCAATCGAACTAAAAAAGGCAGGTGTGAAAGCACCCTAAGTTATCGTCATGTATTCATCATTAAATGTCTGTCTGATGTCACTTCGATCCCTGGCTCTGCATCTCGTCTTCCTCTACCGTCCGGATCATAACAATTTTATTAAAAAATGTTTTGTTCAATTTTTTTAAATGAAAAAAATAGATCAAATCGTTGGTTAAATCGTAAAATTGTAAATTGATCAATCATTGATATACATTGATTACATTGAATTGATTAAATACATGTCAAAAATGTTTTCATTGAATAAAAACAATCAGGCATCAATCAGGTTGGTTGAGTGATTGATTAACTAAAAACTGTCATTTTTAAAAGATGGTTGTTCAAATAAGACTGATATCTGTTTCTATAATTTATAGACAAAAATATCAAACATATTAGCACAATTAAAATGCTGTACTGTTTATCTGAAGGGATTAATATTGAAAATAAAACAATAACACTATTGGTATTTGCATTTAAGTATACACGTGTGTGTGTGTGTGTGTGTGTGTGTGTGTGTGTGTGTGTGTGTGTGTGTGCGTGTATGTGTGTGTGTGTGTGGAGAGCACAGGTGTGACTGGAAAATGAGAAAAAAGCATTTGAAAAATGACTGTGGAAAAAAGTCTAAATATGTGTGGAAATTAAACGTTTTAGGCTTATTTATTTGTCTAGCTCCTTCACTCACTTATTGAGAAACAAACAACCCCATTCTTAAAAAAAAAAAAAAATTCAATTATGCTTAAAAAATAATACATTGGATATTTGTTAGTCGATTCAGCACATTAGTTGTAAAAATTGAAAACTTTTGAAGAATCTTACCTGCATGCAGTACTTCACAGAAATGGCTGATGCTATGCTGGCATCCCTGTAGACTTGTAAACTGAGACTGGTGGCTTTACTGGTGACTATAGGTTGTCTAGAGCCTTGGGCGAAGTACACTAGTCCTCGTGGGTCATCACTCTCCATAATGGTGACGTTGGCAAACCGACTAGTCTGGTTTATGGCCGCGCCCTCGCCAACTTTGTAAACTTCAACCAGAAACCACACTTGATACTCTGGGTCCTGAGGAAAAAAAAGAAAAAAAAAATCATATTTACGCGAAAATAAGAACCCCCCCAATTTTTTTTTTTCAGCGGGAAAAATGTCAGGCTAAAAACTTCTCTTGAAATACTTCTTCTTTTAATAAACCTAATTTGTGACTCATATCAATTTGAAGTCGTTTTACTTGAAGTATTTTTTTTCCCTATGCAGCAGACCGAGAGTTTGATTGTGTTTCAACTGTTTAGCCTGCTTATGGACTTCTAGCAGTTAGCGCTGATCTACTTTCTGTTAGTGCTGCTATTCTCTGTCTGTTCATACATTAATTATTGTCTTTAGTTTAGTTTTTATTTAGTTACTGTCTTTTATTTTTACATCTAACACTTTATTTTGCCACAGTTAAGTGTTGCGGTCTGTCTAATGTTAACGTTTTCTGTTATTTAGCCAATAAAAGCTTGCACAACTGTTTACAGAACCATCATTTAAATAATGAAAAGAGAACACAACGCACACAAGGCACACGCGGACCGCTGCATAAAGACAACAGGGTTCAGTTTATTTGTGATTGATGCTGATTTGAAATGTGGGGAAATGGATGCTTATATTTACTTTCGTTTTTGAATGATGCGCATATAAGCACCGGCCAACATTTTGAGCATCTAAAATGGGATAAAAGGTGCGTAAACACAGTAGTATTACGGTGGTATTCAACTACTGTATTTACGCAAAAATAAGCACCCCCCTGATTTTTCAGGTACAAAAAAAAACTTTTTTGTAGCTCTAAGCGCTAAGCTAAGATACCCGGATGGGATTTGTAGTCTCTGTTATATAAATTATTGTATATAGTTAAATCTTACTTCTTCCAGTGTTATCTTGTCTCTGTTAAGTGTCGCGGCGTGTCTAATGTTTCTTAATTTCTGTTATTGAGCCTATAAAAGCTTATATTGTAGCACGTCTGCCTACGGACCATTGTTTAACATTATATAGACGTACACGCGCGCTGCTGCATAAAGACGACGTGTTTTCGTTTATTTGTGATTGCTCTTGACTTGAAATATGGAAAAACGGGTGCTTACTATTACACATATATGTTAAATCAGCGATTATAAGCACGATTTGCTCAAACTCACGTTAATATGGAAAATCTAATGAAAATTGTTGTTTTGAATTGAATGATGACTTAATTTCAAGCCAAACCGCAGAAACGTTCACTGTTAAAAGCAGTAAAAGCTGTAAAAGCACCTCGTCTGGCCGGACATCCAATCCGAGTGGACACAGCACGTCCCCTTTCCTACAGACGGATGTTCCTGACGTCTGCAGCAGCTCTTTGGTCAGATTGACACCGTGACTGACCAGCGAGGGGGACGCAGCGCTGAACGTCACCCGCCAAAACACCAGTACGTCTTCAAACGCTCTGAAAATAAACCATCATACATTCCATTTTTGAGCACCACGATGTTCTTACGCTCTTCTGGACTCCTTAAATGTGTCTCTACCTGTTCTCCTGCCTTTGTAAAAACAGCGTCACTGTCCTGTTGTCAGAGTCTTCATCAAGTATCTGACCGGTCTGTGAGCTTGAACTGAAGCCAACAATCCCATTCTGGAGATCACTTCCTGTGGCACACAACCAGTGGTATAAAGTACTTGAGTAAATTAACTTTGTTACTTTACTAATAATATTTAATGGCTACTTTGTATTTGTGCCGAGTATAAAAAAATATGAGCAACTCTTTACTCTATATTTGACTACATTTGTGATTGAGTGTCTGTACTCTTTACTCCACTACTTTTGAATGGTATTTAGGATGCTGAAGGTACTGGATGCTGTTTATCAGCAAAAAATCAATTAGCGGTGGCACTTTTTGCACATTTGAGTTTGACTGAGACCGACTTTTGTTCTTTTTTTAGCCATTATGGTGGGTGGAGGAAAATGGGTAAAGGTCCTGATATGCATGGACTCGCAGGCTGTATTAGCTAGTTTAAGATCACAACACTCAAAAGCCAGATGGGACATTCTGTTTGAGGTGCTACAAATAATAACAAGGATAGGAAACGGGGGAGCCAGGATTCGGTTCATCTTGGTACCACCTCATGTGGGAATAAGGGGCAACGAAAGAGCAGACAGGATAGCAAAGGAACCACTAAAACAAGAGCACATAGATATAGAGGTAAAAATCAGCACGGTGGAAGTAAAGAGTATAATATGGGGAAAAATGGCTCAAAAGTGGCAGGACAAATGGGACAGGGAAAGTAAAGGGAGACACTTTCACAGGATAAAGGGATAAAGAGTGGATAAGGGAAAAGTGACAGAAAATAAACAGATGAGGTAAAACTGACAAGACTAAGACTGGGACACTGTTCATTAAATAAAACTCTTAAGATGATAGGGAAACATCAAACAGGACTGTGTGAGGTATGTGGAGAAGTAGAAACTGTGGAACTTGTGCTCATGGACTGCAGGAGATATGAAGCGGAAAGAGAGGAAAGTAGAGAAAGAATGAGGGAAATAGGGGAGCAGTTAATAGAGGGAATACTAGGTGCAGAGAGGAGGGAAAAGAACAAAATAGTATTAAGGTATATAAAAGATACAAAACTAATAACAAGGATTTGAAAGATTAAAGGGAGGAATGCGTGTGAAGGAAGGGAGATTTTGCCATTCCTACAACCCGCACTCCGGAGCAGAGGTGGCAGTAATGCACCAGAAGTTGGATGCCAAACGGCGTAAAACAAAAGAGAAGCAGAAGAAGCAGAAGAAGAAGAAGAAGAAGAACTATCGTTGATAGATGAATATACATAAAAATGTTTTAGATTATCTACATATGTTTTAGTGGTACCCTGATTTACGAAATTAGTCCGTGCAGAGAGCCGAAAATTTCGTTAACTAAGCTTCATAAATTCAGCCAAAAAAATTATAAATGATAAAATATTGGTAATAAATGTAATAAAAACATGTTACATAGCAGTTGTTTAGTTTGCCCTTTGCGAGATGTTTTTTAAAGGTACAGTGTATAATGCCATATGGACAATCTCACAAGAACGGTTACCGCCATCTTGAACAGTCATCATTACGGAATTATGGAGATTACGGAAATCTGAACGGAAATTTGCACAACGTCCTTTCGAGATGGCGGCTCTACGGGAGTGAAAAATAACATTGTCATTCTGGGTGAATACAAGCTTATTTTTTATTTTATAAGCAAGACCTCTGAAACTAACTATTGTTTTGGTTGTTTTCTGTTTAATTGACACATAAAGAAGTTTAAACAACTGTTTTACACACGTCTAGACTCTCATCTCCCTGCATGCTAGCGGTAAGAAAAAGACAAGCTCCTTCGTACAGCAAAAATATTTCAGAACTCGGGACAACATTTTTGCGCCGATGCATTTTGTAACATAGGTTTTTCGTATCTAGGACATTCATAAGCCGGGGTACGATTGTATATTATTATGTACAGTCTATATATGTCTTGTTGTGTTTTTATTTTTGTGTGTCTCTTTTTAATCTATGTAGAACGTATTTGTAACATTACAAAACTTAATATTCTTGTTTGATTTAGCACCCTGAAGTAAATAGTTACACAATTTTAAAAACCCTTGGATGTTCACAGGTTCTTACCCAGAATAATGATTTTGGCAAAGGAGGTGAATCCCAGTTCGTCTGGCATGTTGACAATCTGCGCTCCCCCTTCGGTCTCACTGAGGTAGATGATGAAGATCTCCTGCCCCTCTGGCTCCTGGTCGTCCATTATTAATACATCCACCTGCACTTCACTCTGCCCATCCATCAACGTCATCATCCTGGTCTCTAAAACAAAGTCTTCCCCTTCGAGTGCCCACGTTCCATTCGACTCCATGTGAAACTGGGCCTCAGAGGTTGGGTGTCCCACGTAAGCTCTGATTTTGACACTCACTACTCCAGTGAGCCCAACAGTTCTTCGAATCCTCAGTGAAAGCTTCTGCTGTGGATCCTGTTGCTGGCTATCTTCTGAAATGTGTACCAGAGCAGGGCCGATACTCAAAAATCCATTGACCACATCATTGGCGCGAATCGTAATCTTGGAGATACTATACAGAGGAACAATGCGAGCGTGGGCTTCAATGGAAGGCAAAGTGGCACTGAGAACATCAATGCTGGTTAAATTCACAAAGAAATCTTCATTGGGTTCAGTAAGGGTGTCATCTAAAACCGACAGGCGGATGACAGCCGTGGTCTGATGAGAATCGAAGATCAGCTTCCCATCAGTTACAGATGTAAAGTCCTTGTCGGGAAGGGCAGTGCCAGGCGACGTCCTGTAGGAGACTCTGGAGCGATTGCTTCGGAAGCCGTAGAGACGCTGGACATAGAGCGTGATGGTCTGGACGTCCTCATCGATGAACATTTGCAAAGAATCGGGGTGAAACTGGTACAATCCTAGTGGCTCCACCTCAGCTACCGTAAAACCATTTCTACAAGTATGAAACAGTGATGAAAGGCCATGTTATGTGATAGAAGAAAAAGAAATGTTAAGGAGAACAGGTTTTCCAGGTTACCTGAGACGCGCTCCACCTGGAGAATCAGACTCCACCGAAGTCAAGTAAATAGCATGCGCAGTGACCACGGACATATTGTAAATGGCTTTAAGAGACAGTACCACACTCCGCTGACCGTGGGCAAGCATCACCATTCCTACAGAAGAAGAAGATCTCAATCAGGTTAGGGTACTGATCAACGCACAACAGCCCCATTCACACATACAGACTGACCGTTAGATTTGCGGTAAATTGGCAGTAAGCAGTCATGTGTGAACAGACAAATGCCAGCAAATTGCCAAAACGAATGGTAGCTGTAACATTGCCGGCAAACTGCCCTGTGTGAACGCAAAACGAAGATTGTCGGAAGCACACAGAACATTCTGACGAGGGCCGCGTGTGTTCACAGGTGCAGCCGTTCAAAACGTGCTGCCAGTTAATGATGTCACCGAAAATACCGTTGTTGGAAAACGCTGTGTGAATGGTGTTTTGCCAGTAAAATGCCGGAACGGCAGCGTTCGTGTGAACAGACTTTACCGGAAAAATTTTTGACGTAATTCTCCGCCATTGCTGTGTGAAAGGGGCCAATGCAAATTAGTGCCAACCTGATGCTAATGCAAATACAAAAAAGTGCCAACCTGATGTCGGTAAAACGTCTCCTGGCTGGTAGCCGGGTGGTGATTGGCCAGGAGGGAATCCAGCACTCCATCGCACTGACAGGTTTCCAAAAAGCCCAGTTCGACTCAACAGCACCTCGCAGTGGCCACTGCTTATATCTGACACTCGCAGCGTTAAAGAGTCGAAACCAACCTGCATGAGAAAAGCATTCAACAATGAGTGAAACACCACAGCATTAACACGTGGTTGTAAAACTGCCCTAAAACTGTTATTAATAATGAAAATAATACTAATGATAAACAATATTATCAATCTCTCTCTCTCATGACATCCACTAAACTAATAAATGTATTATAACTAGTGCTGTCAAACGATTACATTTTTTTTACTAGTTAATCGCACTTCCCTGACCAAATAAATCCTGATTAATGGCAATTAAACGACTAAAGCTTGGAATAATGGATAATAAGGTGTAATATGTAACTGAATGTAAACTCAACACTAAATATACACTAGTTTAAATACTGCAATATAATTTAGTATATTTTTTTGTTCAGATTGCAATATATTTTCTTTATAATATATGCAATATATTTTTTTTAACCCTCCGAGGTCGAGTCACTCTTTTTTCAAAATTAAACACACAAAAAAAGTTAATTTTGGACGTACAAATAAGTGTTATACATCAATGGATAGTTTGAAGTACCCATTTTCTAAGTTACACTCTTAAAAAAAACAAGACATTGTTTTTTGTAAAAATAAATAAAAACTTGAAGCACGTTCTTGCCTTCTTTTTGTGAGCTGAAAACAAAACAACTTATCACTCTAACATGAAACATATGTCTTAGAATGTACATAAAGAAATTACATAAAGCTTAGAATGTCTCCTGATGCCTTTTTAAATATAAGTGTAAGTAAATACAGTATTGTCTTTATCTAATCCCTATGAATCTAAAGTGGCGGCTTGTTGAACAAATATTTGAATCTGCACAAAAATGTGTAAATCAGTACATTCAAGAGAAGACATTCACAAAAAAAGAGAAAATAGTTCATAATGTTAAAATATTTTGTTATTTTGATTATTTATGGTTAAAATACATTCTTAAAAAAATATTACTTACAGTACAAATTTTCAGGACTTGTTTATCATGAATTTTAGTCAGCGGGTTAATTTGACCCCTGAACACAAAAGGCGTCTCTTTAATTTATCAACATCACTCCATAAAAAAAAAAAAAAAGAAAATACCCAAATATACATCATAAATCAATTGCATATAAAACAATAGTATTTCACATGTTGAAATTTTACTACAAATAAAAAAAAAAATAAAGACCTTATTAAACAAAAAACATGTGAACGTTTTTTAAAAGATGATGTGTGAACCATACATAATATCAATACATTAAGAATTCATTGAAATGGTTAGAACAAGAGTTATTGATGAGATATAAACTTTGTTTTTTGGAACTTATTGGTTTCAGAAGCTTTTATGCATGATAAATGGCTCTGGGTGCAAATTGACTCCGAACAATATTGATGTTTCTCTGAAATGAACATAACAGGAGGGTTATACACTTTCACCTGCTGCTATTTTGGCGCAAAGTAATCACTCTAAGCTTCTGATCATAATGAGCCACACCTGGGTGACACTAGTGCGGCCTCTCTGGGTCTATTCATTGCATTTTCACCAAACCGAAAGTGAAAAAACTGCAACTGTGATTAATGGCGTTAAAATAAATTGGTAACACCTTATAATAACTACACCTTATTTATCATTAACAAAAGCATGAATAAGAACTGTATTCATTATTAACAACGCATGAATTAGACATGACAAATACTTAGTAACACATTTGTTACTGATAAACACCTAATGAATAAGCTTCCCAGCAAACACAGTAATGTGGGGCCCACATGGGTTTTCAGATGGGCTACATGGGTACAGAGTGGGCATGGGCTCTAAATGGGCATCTTATCTGGGCCCCACTTGGGTAACCCATGTAAGACCCACATGGGTGAACCCAGGTGGGCAACTTTACTGGGCCCCACTTGGGTAACCCATGTAAGACCCACATGGGTGAGCCTAGATGGGCATCTTATTTGGGACCCACTTGGATGACCCTGCATAGGTGGGCTCTCCATGTGGTTCCCATTTGGGCAATGTGTTACGATACAGTATGTGCATTTTCTTTTTTAAATATACAAGTGCAAAGATGATTAAAGGAAGAGCCTACATTTAAAATCTGTATTTTAAAGTACTGTATTTATTTATTACTGATTGATGTCATTTTATTTTTTCCATTTTATTTGTGTTAAAAATAAAAATAAAGATATTTGAGAAGATTGGACTCTTTAAACAACACTTTTATATTTATGTATTTTTATATTAAATATTTAATTTATATATGTTAGAGTTATACATTTTTATAAGATCCTGAGTCCAAAATTTGAAATAAGAAAAAACTCATGGGCTGCTTCTGCAGCAGTCATTCATCGCAAAAACTCAAAGAATTCTCAATCAGCATTACAGGACCCACCCCCCCATCTGCGGTTGCGTGCCACTTTTGTCCATCCGTCTTGTGAGCTCGCTGACGGCTGAAACTAATCAAGGTAAGAACACTTTATAAATACTTTAAAATAAGTCGTTTTACGTGCTATATTGACAAACGTGTTATATCAGTTTGTTTTTACGTTGTCATGCGAACATTTACAGCTAAGTTTGAGGTATTTCATAAATGTTTCGTTCACCACGTGAAACTGTAAGAATCATAAAATTAGGAATGCCTTTTAAACCATATGCCTTCCAGGCTGGCGGTCCAGACACCTGTCGCAATGTCCGGACATACAGAGAGACCCCCGTTGGCAAGGTCCGGACTCCTGGAGAGACGTGCCGCACAGATATTTGCATTCACCTCCGTGCCATTTGCTATCTGAAAGACTTACACGTGACGCACCGGTGCTCTTTCGTCATTGGACAATTCAAACTATGCTAACAAACTATTCTCCCTCTTTGGCCATTGGACCGGGCGACCACCTCCCACCCGCTGTTCTTCCGTCATTGGACTTTCTTTGCAACAATGCATGTTTGTATCAGCATATAAGGATGCCATAACCTGTATGTACTTTAGTGGTGATGTTACGCAAGAGATGCAACAAAATGCTTGGATAAACCCATTTGTTACATTCTCCTGTTTTCGCGTCATCACTCCAGCCGTGTTCGTCATCATTTAGCAGCTGCATTGAGACACCGCTACATGAACAGAGAGAGAGGAGCAAACTGCGTGACCGCCGCGAAGATGTCTTTTCAAAGTATAATAATTCAGAAAGCCTCCAAAACATCGAAAACCTTACAAATACCTAAAATATGTTCCAGGTATTATGTTAAATGTGTACTGTTATCTCTCGTTATTTTAAAGACATAAGCAAAACACAGGCCATAGTATTTTTAGTGGAACACAATGTTTGGGCTATATATATTTTAAGTATATTTTTGCTAACTAAGATTAAGTTGAATTAAAGTTTGTCGTGCCATTTCTTTAAAATTCAATTTTTATCAGCACATATCGGAAATATTGAATTTCATACTTCCAAGAATCTCTACATTATGATCTATGTGTATAGGTTTCTCACAGGGAGTTTGAAGAAAAATGCCGAACCATCGAACCAAATTACTCAAAAAGACTCAGAAAAAGGTGGGTCAAAGTGGCTCATTGGTGCCAGTCTGTCAGAGACTGAAATGCGAGAGCACGTGCTGGACAGCAAAATGGGTAAGAGATGAGGAAAAACGTTTGGTTTCTAGTAATTAATAACGATTGCTTCAATCACAAATGCTAAAATATGATAATGATTTACAATTACATCATGAGGTGTCTTTAAAACTGTTCTTCTGACTTTGAGTAGTTACTAGGGGTGTGACGAGATCTCGTGGCACGAGATCTCGCGAGATCCAATGCTTCTCGCGAGATGCGATTGCATCTTGTGATATCACGAGAATTTTTGGCGCCATTTTTGGCTATATTTGCAATACCGTGGATACCGTGATAATTAATGGATTTGATTTTTATATGTATATAAACACTTTAATACAGTATTACACATTCGTTTCGTTACAAGTTGTAACTTACAACTATCAATGACGGCACGGACATTGCTAATCGAACACAGAAAGCAGTGTAACAGACTGAATTAATCGATCACACCCGCGACGCGCATATGCGCTGCTCCGTTTTCTGCGCTGTGCCTTTAAGAGAACAGCGGCTGTTTGACGCGCGCCAGAAAATCTGCTTGTTTTGTTTTGAACAAAGTCTGTTTTCGGTTGGAAGTCATGGTTTCACGTAAAAAAAGAAAAGAAAGCGACAAGAAAAGCGACGAATACCAGAAATAAAGCTACCGTAGGAAGCCCGCTCTCTCTCTCTGTCACTCTCCCGCTCTCACTCTCCCGCTCTGTCTCTCCCGCTCTCACTCTCTGTCTCTCTGTCTCTCTCTCTCCCGCTCTCTCTCTCTCTCTCTCTGTCTCTCTCTCTCTTCTCTCTATAATTGACTGGACAGTGACACTTTCAATAAATTTGGTTTATAGAGCTAAAATGAACACAGTGAATTTAATCATAATGAAGTACATTGATGTCGAGTTGAACTTGATGCCAAAATGATTCTTCCATTCTATACAATTAACGTATGGATTTTCTATACTATTGACAGTTAAAAGTTTTGTGAAATGACTTTGCAATTTATGGCATCATATTTTGTATGATCAATATTATGTTGGTTATCTGGTTATCACTGCATGCAATTGGTGAAAATAGAAAGAGCTAAATGCATCAACAGTTTTGAATGCTTTGGTTAAATAAAATACAGATAAAATATGGCTCTCCTTATATTTTATCTAAGGTTTTTTTTATTTAAAAAAAAAATCTAAATCTCGTCTCGTCTCGTTCTCGTGAGCCTAGTGTCTCGTCTCGTCTCGTCTCGTGGAAAAAGTGTCTCGTCCCACCCCTAGTAGTTACTATTTTAAAGTAATTGTTTACTTTGAAATTAAATGTTAATGTTTAATCTTACCCCAATGGCATTTAAGATGTAGGGCTCTTTGTTTCCACAGTATTCCATTTTTATATTTTTTTAATTCTCCTGAAGTGATTAAAAGGCTATTTCTTTTTGTTTCGTAAAAAATGATTATATAAAGCAGGGTGCAATATTAAACTACATGTTTGTATCATACATGTACTGACATACTGTATAACAATGTAATGTATTTTCCTACTCTTTATTAAAATATTTTATTACTCCTTTCAAAGGGGCAATAAGAGAGTGACTGAGCACTGAAGAGGTTTACTGTGGAAGCTCAAGAGTTTTTGTATTGTTGTGAGGTTGTATCAAAGCATAACTAAGTTGCTCAGTACATGTAAGATACATATGTAAATGTAGTTTAATATTGCCACCTGTTTTCTCCCATGTCTTAAGAGTGACATATGGTACAAAATGGGATGCAAATTTAAACTACATTTCTGTATCTTAGATGTACAGATGTATAACAATGTAATGTATTTTTCTACTTCTTATTAAAATATTTTTTTCTGTTCAAAGGGCCAATGAGAAAGTGACGGAGGACTGAAGAGGTGCACTGCGGAAGTTCAAGAGTACTGCGTGGGAGTTCAAGAGGTCTTGTGTTTTGAGTTTGAAAAAGTTCAAAAAATAAATGATTTAATTATCTATTGGCCTCTTTATTGAAGCAATACATTTCACATTTAATTGTATTTTAGTCTAGAACTTTAAATGTTCTATTGTAGTGTAAGGATTTTTATTTAGGGGTTAACTGTAAAATAAGGTTACCCCCCCGCCACTAAACTAGACGTGCTTCTTACTTTATGCACTTCAAATGCAGCACCGCATTACAGTACCGACTGTCGGTTTGGTTCACTATTTGCAATTTGTAAACCGTTTTATTTGCGCAAGCACTTAAAATGCACCGTATTTGGTCTGGTACTTTAGTCATTATTCATTTTGTGTTGACTATAATATACAGTGAGCCATGTTTCACCATATTTCGTTTTGTTTACAGTGTAAAAGTATTAATATATGGACTATGTTCTACATCAGTGTGTTGGTTTTGATCTTTCTACAGCTCAACAGGACACGAGACCCTTTCGGGGTTTTCTTCCACATTAGTTAATACTTAATAAACCATGAACAGCTTTCACTTTAGAAGAGGTCACAGAAAACCTTAACTATTAACTAGCTTCTGAACTCTTCAGCAATTACAGTATGAGGTAATCATATTTTCATGCATTGTTAAGTATTAATTACCAATGACTAAGCAGCTTCATGAGCATATTCACTAGATGTTCATCATTAACAAATGTGTTACTAAGCATATGTCATGCCCAGTGATGGGAATAACGGCGTTATAAATAAACGGCGTTACTAACGGCGTTACTGTTTTCAGTAACGAGTAACCTAACGCAATTACTTTTTCCTCCGTTACAACGCCGTTATCGTTACTGACAAAAATGCTGCGTTACTATAATCGCGGTCACCGAAGTGTTCCGCTCGGAGTCTGCAGTCTTTTTCCGTCTGGTGCGCTTGTGTTGGTGGGGCGGGACATAACTGGTGATTGGCGTGTCTGTGCACGTGGTGCGACCGAAAACTGATGATTGGCTTAGATTAAAAATGTCCATAATTTATCACCCGAAATCGTTGCGTCTGGTCAAGCGCTGGTCCGCGCG
>SOMO01000089.1:415458-471392 GCA_028128575.1 Paedocypris carbunculus
AAAAAAAAAAAAAAAAAAACAATTAATAAAGTTCTTATTCATGCTTAAACACTTAAAATTAATCACGTGCGTTAACTAGTTAAATTTGATAACCCTAATTAAAACATATCTAGAGGTCTAGATTTTTATTTATTCTTTAGAATATAATCTCATGGTGCAAAATGAACTGATATTTGGCCTGGCATTAGAAAATCTCTAACTTTCAACATTTGACACTTTCAACACTTACTGTAAAAAATACTTCATTACAAGACTTACAAGACTTGGGTAAAAGTCACAAGTATCCCATTTAAGTATTTTATATGCACTGAATTTTAGGCTCAAATAACACTAAGAAATGTGGGAAAAAAAGGTACAATATACAAAATGGCAATAAAAATAGGGAAAAAAAGATTAAAAGTCAGTCCAATTGAAATGTTAAATAAAGTGCCGTTGCTAATTCACGTTCAGGTGATTTAGCTGATAAACAGCATTCAGTACCTTCAGCATTCTGCAGATGGCATATCACCTCGTCCACCCAAGAAATTAACCATGGTAGAAAAGATGCCTACTTGTCGGGCACAATCACAATGTAATGAGTAACGGTAAGTGTCCGTTGAAATTTAGTGGGAGTAAAGAGTACAGATACTCTTTAAAATAGTATAAAAAATAAATGTAGTTAAATAGAGGGTGAAAATATTTTTCATACTTAGTACAAGTACAAGAAACAAAGTCCATTTATTCGAGTACTTTACACCACTTCTGTCTGGCGAACGAAGAACAACTTTATGACAAGTATAAATTAATGCATTATTTGTATTCGAATATAAATTATACTAATCGAATATAAATGCATTACTTTATTTGTATTTAATATCATGTACAGTCCTAACAGCATTAAATAATAAAAAAAATAACTATTTGCACTTGCAATATCTTACCTCGGAATTTGCCGCCACTTCAGGAATGGTGACAGCTGACACTTTGGACTCCAGCTGAATTCTGGGAGGCGAGCTGAGCAGGGGACCAATCAGAGTGACGTTTGTCAGCTCCACACTGAAATTAAAGCCCGTGGCAAAAAACACCTGCGACAGAACGTGCCCAAAATATTACTACATATCTTTAGGCCCAAGTGTGGAGTAAAACGTACAACGCACCTGGCTACTCAAAGGCACTCGCACACTGCTTTCATTTTCCCCGTCTTTGACCAGAATGCTTCCGGTTATGGTGTCTTCGGTGAAGATCTGTCCCGGCGTGGTGAAGCTGATTCGGTAACCCACGCTGGCATTGCCAAACGCCCCTGCCAGCCTCCTAACACGGATAACGATGTGCCTGCTTTGGTCGGCCACGTTGATTACAACGGACTGGTGGAGGGCGTCAAGGGCAAACACTCCGTGTGGCTCATCATTGGCTCGGACCTTCAGATGTGTACTGCTGCGGTTCCGGTCCAAGTCTGCGCCACCTTCCACCGTGGTCAAACGGAGAACGTACGTTTCTTCCAACTCGGGTACAGAGTCGGGCAGCAGGTGGAGGAGGATTTCTGACCCACGCTGCCCCGCCAGGATGACGGCGGAACCTTTAAGCGCATCGAAGTCTCCTGACATGTCGTCATCGCTGAAGATTTCCCAGAAAACCTGGAGGAAAACGGTGGGGTGGGTCTTTTAACTAACGACTTTCTTAACAAAATTTCCATGTAATAAATGTCTGTGTCGATAAATTGTCGTCTCATTTAACGAAACTAATTCACAAAACAAAAGGCGACAAGATAAAAAAAATACATATTTTTCTCATCGCAAAAACAAGTTTTGTTCCTCTGCTGCGCGATCACAATCAAAACTTGTAAAAAATACATTCTTTACGAGCTAAAAAATCTTAAAATTGGACAATAAACCTTGTTATTTTTTCTTACAAGATAAAGGAACTATGTTTGGATTAGGAGTGAGAGCAAATTACTTTGCTTATTTCAAGAAAATAGGGCTTGAATTTTCTCGCTTCGAAAAAAATCCTCATTTTGATGATATTTTACACTAAATCGGGACATTTTTCGAAAATGAGACATTCAAAAGTAGACATTATGTTTCAACACCTTCATGAAACAAGAAATGTCAAGTAAAATTTTTTTATTTTAAGAACACGATGTTTAAAAAAATTTAAGAAACTAGCTACTTTTTATATTAAAGCCAATGAACTGAAATGCAGAAACAAATCCACCGTGTAACAGGATTTTTTTGCCTTAATCTGTCTCACCAAGTAAATTTTTCTCAATCCATTGGCAGTTAATTTTACTTGATTTAATTTTCTTTTACTCATTTTGTTTTTCATTTTCTTATTTTTTCATGTGGATTTTTTGCAGTGAACCCTGTATGGTCTTCTCTGCCTGTTAATGCTGTTTCCCCTCAAATAAGATGTGAAAAAGTGTGGACTAGTTCCTGCCGCAAATTTATTTTATTGTAGGGAAGCGTGCCGCTCGGACTAGGGCTGAGAGTAAACCAGAACTGCACTACAAAAAATAAATTTGAGAAATTATGTGCGGTCCATACAGTATAACGAAACTTCCTTTTAACGAAAATGCTGTCGACACAGTTTAACTTTTGTTAAGGGAGGTACCACTGTTTTTAAATTGAAGGAGTGTCGTGTTGGTGGGTCAGCTGATCTCTTACTGTAATGTTGCCCATCACGCCCTCTCTGCGTGTAAGGAGGAAAGAAACTTTAAAGGGTCCATCGCTGTCCAGTGGCTCACTGTAAATGCGTTCTTGCAAGTCCTGCTCAGTGAACTGCACAATGCCATTGGGGTCGCCGAACTTCTCAATCTACACAAACACAGAACATACTGTGTGTTCACTTAACTGTGTGTATGTGTACTTCACTTGGATGGGTTAAAAGCTGAGCACCAATTTCGATATGGTTCGCCATATTACTTACTTTGCCTTTACTTTACTTTAAACCAATTAACACGACAACAACAAAAAGAAATCCAGATTCTATTTGTGCTTTTACAGACACCATCTATAGGCTGCAAATAAGACAAGTATAAGCTCCAAAATGCCCTACGTATGTGTTGTATATTTCATAAAATGCAGGACCATCTCCATACTGTAAATTAGTAATTGAAAAGTTCATTTACAGTAACTTTTCAACAGCAAAATATTGTTTTGATGCATTTCTTTTAAATGTTCATGCAATTCTTTTCTACTGTTTTCAATTTATGTATTATGCAACTCGATTTGAGTGAGCGCAACCTGTGAATTGAGCGCAAGCGTCTAGAAGCGCGCGCACGTATCTATGCACTCCCGCTCAAATCTACACACGCCCATGCTCAGTTCTCGTCTGCTCGACTACAAATCTTTATGGCACAAACTTGACGCCTTGCTCTGATTGGTCAAAGCGAACAATCGTGGAGCAGACCACCGCCATTGTCCCGCCCACCATGACAGGTCCTGAAAAATTAAAGCAACAAACGTATTACTTTTGCCGAGCAATAGTCAAGGCACAAATAGTCGAGGTCTGATTAGTCACAGCTACATTTGCAGATATATGTAAAGTTGGAGATAATGGACAGCATTCATTTTACTACTAGTACAAATGTATTAGCACTATTAACAATATATTTGAAGATTAACAGGAGTAGGCGTACATTTACGCTAATATAAGCACCCACAACACTGCTTGTGCGAGTGTGCACCAAGCTTTTCACTCTCATAATAATTCATATCATATTATCATATCATCATATTATGATGTCATAATAAAGTGATTTGATTTGACATTTCTATATGTAATTAAAAATTCAATTAGTGACTAGGAGAAACTCATTTAGAGATATCTTCAAAAAGTTAGTCTATCGAGCAATGTGACTAGTCGAAGTAGATTTGTTGTGACTCTGAAATCAGAGTCAGAAATGTTTTATGACTAGTTGCCGCGACTAATGTTAATTCCGATCTCTGTAAGCTGATATGAATTTTAGGATCTGTAATGGTGAGCGGGACAATGGCGGAGGTCTGCTCCACGATTGGTTCGCTTTGACCAATCAGAGCAAGGCATCAAGTTTGTGTCATAAAAATTTGTATTCGAGCAGCTGAGAACTGAGCGTGTGTGTAGATTCAAGCGCGAGTGCATAGATACGTGTGCGCGCTTCTAGACGCATGCGCTCAAATCAAGCTGCGCTCGATAAATTCGCTGGTTGTGCTCACTCAATTCGAGTTGTGCTCACTCAAATCGAGGTTTCTCGCGCGCAAACCTTTTTGGCACTACACTGATTCCATAAATAATGCGGGACAATTTCCACACTGTAAAATGGCTGTTAATCTACTTTTACTAATTTGGCTAATTTAGTCAATATAAAAGTTAATTTACTAATTAACTTTTTAACAGTAAATTATTGTTTTGATGCATTTTTTAATTGTTTCATGCATTTCTATCTACTAAAAAAAACTGTGTGTTGTTTTATAAAATGTGGGACCATTTCCACACCATAAAATGATTGCTAATTGTATTAAATTTTCATCAGCAAATGTTTAATAACCACACACAGCCAACAGTGACTGTGATTCGTTGCTTTTTTAATACATTTTGTTAATTGCTTATTTATTTTTGTTAAGCACTTCCATGCAGAAAATAGTTAATTTGTGCTTCACTCATATGGTAAAAAGGAGAAAATTGTTTCACAGGAAGGCTACTTTAAAATAATTCTGGCAATTCTTTTGCCTGCTATTAATTGTGAGTTGGTACAAAACAAAAATGTGTTTTTTCCCCTATTTAAAAATACATTTGTATTGTCATCTAAGCAATGCTTGTCTAACAAAGCAACTTTTAATCAGAGGTATACCATCAATGTGACGGAGCCAGCTCTCGAATCGACCCCCATCTCTCCAGAGAGGATGCTGAGCACCACCACAAACTTCTCAGCTACCTCCACCTCTCCATGAGGAAGGACTAGCAGCTCAATACTGCGAACGCCTCCCTCTCCATCTCTGAAAGCGAACGATCCATTTACCGGCTCTCCAAAGTCAGTGTTGATCGTCGGCAAAATCTCTTTTGAGTTGGGCCCGAGAATATGCCACCTTACCTGGGCACAGGTGATGGGAATAAATGGTGTTAATGACGGCATTACTTTTTATGTAACAAGTGATTTGTTACAACATCGTTACCGATAAAAATATGGAGTTACTATAATTGTGTCACCGAAGCGGTTTTTCGTCCGAGTGTAGGGTATGCTGACACCAACAGATATACACTCGGACACATATTGCTGACACCAAAAACCAGGAGTCAGCAATGAGACAAAGAGATGAGCCATGGAGTTTAATTTACTACCAGTTTACATCTCATTTTAATTTGCATTAGGAGTGTACATTTTTGTGATTATTGTTTATTTTTGGTACATTGTTAAGTATTATATTGAGTGCAGAACACTTAAACTGTTTACTTTTGTCAGAAAGAAAATACTTTAGGATACAATACATCTACCAGTTGAGTGACGGTTTAATTTCATTTATTTTTGGTACGTTCCTTAAGAACCATCATTTATATTTGGACTTATTTGTTGGCCAGTTGTGGTCTGTGCAATAAATATTAAAAGTTATAAACCATCTATTGGGTTTTATTATTTACTATACTAATGTGCATATTTACAAGAATATAGTGAATTTGATAGGTGTCTCTCACATCGTCCCATAGCAATATTAATGTAGTGTAGATTAATGTACAGTGCTTTATAATAATAATATTTTTTTATGTTTAGTGTCCATTTAATTCGTTTAACATATTTATTATTGAGAGCAGTCAAGTTACATATTCAACAAATAAAAGAAAACGTAATAACGTATTTTCTGGACTATAAGCCGCATCCGCTCTATTTAAAAAAAAAAAAAAAAAAAAAGATAAACAAGCTGCACCTGCAGCCAAGCCGCATCCACTCAATTAAAAAAGGTTTCCTTTCCAGTTGTTCACTTGACACTACGGATGGGAACAACATTACCTGACAGGGAACAAGGGTTTTAGTCGAAACCTGGAGAGTTTTGCAAGCTAATGTATGAATATGTATGTTTATGGAGTCGATTTTTTTTTTTATGTTCGCGGATCACGGCTTCGTGGGTTTTTTTATTAGGTATGCATACATTTTAAAAGAAATATATTTGAAATATTCCTGCGCGACCGCGAGGTCTGCTGATGTCGATTCTTGAGCCGTTACCCCGAACGACCCGCCCGCGTCGGGTAGCGGCTGGAGAAGTGCCTCTGCAGACGCGTCTCGGCGAGCAGATGCGAATGCAGGACGTCCGCAATGTCGGACGTCGCCCGTGACCACAGCACGAGCCCCAGCGCTTGCGCCTGATATTCCCCCATTGTCATGTTATGAGGAAGGACGGAAGCTCAGACTTAAATGCAAAGGATGCTTTTTAATAATGAAATAAACAAAAACACAACAGAAACGGGTCACGTGGGACCAAAAACAGGACTAGTATAAATTAAACCGCCACAGGTGGCAAACTTAACCAAACTACTCACTGAAGCATCATTCAGGAACAAGGCACAGATAAACCACGGATTACAATCCGGATAGCAGACGCGGGGCACAACAGAACGTGACATAAAGTGACGGACTCCAACGAACACAGAAAACACAGGGCTTAAATATTGAGACAATCAGAGAACACAAACCAGGGAACAGGTGACAGAACTTAACCAATAAAAAGCAATAATCAAGCAATTAAACAATCAATCAGAACAAGCCAAAACAGCTGAAACCAAAACAGAAACTGACTGAAAGTAAACAAACCAAAGTTCCAGGTGACATTTAAAGTAATACTCGGAAAATGTTTAAAATAAAAGTCTCATTGTGAACATCACTGCCAGCGTAGATCCTGACACCCTTTCAAACACTTTGAAAATTCATATTTCCGCGGACGCATGCTAGCGAGAAGCAGGGTATATTATATATGAATATTTCGTTCCGTTACTGTACACATAACTACATACTGTGCAATTATTGTTTTTTTGCTTGCATTCGTTAAATGAATGAATGTATGAAATTTTATAGTACGGGTAGCATGATAATTTTTCGTGAAACAAAGTGTTTTAAAAGTCTGAATAAGTGTTAAATAAATACGTAAATTTTCACCTATGGTGGTCAAACTTGGAACTTATCTACCGCGATAAACCAGGGTTCACTGTATTTACTACAGGAACAGAACGCTTTTGAATTGTAAATGTACATGTGTGTAACTAAATAGACCATTTCCTAAACTTTATTTTAACACCAGCAATTTTGCTGAAACTTGAAATAAAAATCTATCTGCTTAGAGCGGCCCTAGCGGTGGAAAAAAATCAGCAGAATAGCCGCACCTTTGTATAAGCCGCATGGTTCAAAACCTATGAAAAAAGTAGCTGCTTATAGTCCGGAAAATACTGTAGTTACTTTCCCAGGTGATTAGTTACTTTTATTGCAATGTAACTCAATTACTAACTCAGTTACAATTAGTGAGAAGTAACTAGTAAAGGTAACTAACTGATTTTTTAAAGGAACATTCTAAAAATAACGTAAAGAAATGTATTGAAGACAAAGAAAAGAAATAATTCACATTTTTGTTTTATTTTTATTATCATTTTCGTTTTGCAATCTTCACATATTGTGATACACATGTCTCTTCTTATCTAAATCGCACGCGCTCTTGTAGCATTGACTTTACTCACACACCGTTGTAGTAATGGCAAAACTGGCTGTGACGTCTGTCAGTCAAAAATCAGTCAAACCTATGAAGAATCTCGTATTTGTTACACTCTTTCTAAGTCATCCCGTGATCTCAGTCTCCAAGGAATCCTGAGTATTCTCCCGAGCCCCATCTCCTCGTTGTTCCTGCATTCGTTCCTGTATTATGTTATCCTCCATTAAACCCCTTTGTTTCACCGTCACTGTGTTTTGGAGTCTACGTCACTCACGCTTGTCACCAAGAGCGTGAGTTATGACAGAACAACAGACCAATACAACACTGGAGTGGAGAAGTCGAGCCGGCAGACCCATGAACCATCTCAGGTCAGAAACATTGCCCCCTCTTTTCCCCCCAGCCTCGTCACCTGGACTGTTACGACGTCGCTGCTCTCCATACGTTGCCGCTCGCCGAACATCGCCGCGGACCCTCGTCGCTCACCGGACGGCGGCGAGGCTCCAAACCGTCCTCCTGGCGTTGCGGCGGCTCTACGCCGCCCTCTGAAGTTTGCCAGCGGACCACCGGGCCGCCCTCCGGAGTTCGTCAGCGGTCCACCCGGCCGCCCTCCGGAGTTCGTCCACGGCCCACTCGATCGCCCTCCGGATGCCGTCGAGTGACTATGTGGGGCAGTCCTCCCTGTCAGAGGTCAGGACCGTGGGGGACGCTCGGAGCTCGCCCCCCCTGGGAGGGGGGTTCTGTTACACTCTGCCTGCCCTGCTTGTCCGGACTCCGCCCCTTGTCTTGTCTCCTCGTTTGTCGCGCACACCTATCTCGTGTTGTTGGTTAATCACCCACCCTATTTAGTTCTCCTCAGTGCGTCTCCCTTTGTCTGTTGTCGTCAGCACTCCTTCGTGTGTACTTCCAGACCCTCCGTGACCTACCTGTATCTCCGTGATCAAGTAGTCTCCTAGTGACTCTTCTAAGTCATCCCGTGATCTCAGTCTCCAAGGAATCCTGAGTATTCTCCCGAGCCCCGTCTCCTCGTTGTTCCTGCCCTCGTTCCTGTATTATGTTATCCTCCATTAAACCCCTTTGTTTCACCGTCACTGTGTTTTGGAGTCTACGTCACTCACGCTCGTCACCAAGAGCGTGAGTTATGACGGTATTAATGAATATTTATTTTTGCAATGTTAAGTACAATGAAATCTGACGCTTTAGAGATTATTTTCTCTAAATGTAAAGTTCAATAAAACATCATGTTTTAGCGGTTACTTCTCTAAATTAAGTATTTAAGTAAATAAGCAAACTTCTACTACTATCTCAGAATCAGAATCAAGTTTATTGCCATGTTCTGTTGTTACAGAGCTAGGAATTTGTCTTGGTGTCAACCACCGAGGCAGCCATCTGCGGCGCCAACGTAGTCTTCCTCAAGAAANTCCCTTCTCCACTGATTAAGTTTGAGTTCATTTAAATCGCACAAAGAAATCAACGTATTATATAAAATCACCTTGCATTGTGTGTGAGCGACAAGTCAAGAAGCTGATCTTGAAAGACGTCGAGCCAGAAGTGAGCCAAACCCTGACTTAGACCTTCACCATACAGAAGGTGCAAGTTGCAGTCTCGGTCCAGAACTTCCAACATCTGGGCCAGAGATGGTGTACACACAGCCTGAAGTTTACGCCACAACGTGTGCCTGAACGCAGAAGCATCGTTTGAACATTTCTGCTTGGAAGTCTAAGTTAGTTATACAATCTCCAATACTACAATCGGTATTCAACACTCTCTATGGAATCAGATTAGTGCCAAAAATATCGAACGTGAAAACATTGTTTGAAAAAAATAAATAATAAATTAATTAAAAAAAAAAACTAAAGGATATTATTCACATTTTTGTTCCGTATTTATTATCATTTTCGTTTAACGNGTTCCCCGGGTGATTCCTTTTTTTGGGTGAAAATCTTGTCCAAAGCGCTCAGTGACCAATTTAGAATTTCCATCTTCCTTCGAAAGCAGAACCAGCAGAGCTCCGAAAAAAAAGGGAGTAGACAAAAAGCTTGCTAAAGATAAAGCAGAGCGGAGAGCAAGAAGACACGTCTGCTCAAGTCAGAGTCCGGAAGAGCTATCATAGGTATAGTAGAAATGCTTTTTTATCAACCAGTAAAAGAGTGAAGTGGCTCAGCGCATTATACGTTGCTAGCACACTGAGCCCCAAAATGACAGAACGAAAAAAACGAGACAGCTATTTGACCATCTTTTTCAGAGACGCAGCTGGTTTGACCGCAGTCAACATTCTTGGCACATTATTTTCTAATGTTTCTTGATAATGTTCAAGTTCAAGTTTATTTATATAGCGCTTTTCTTAGTTCCAGACCAACGCAAAGTCGCTATGCGTAATTAGGAAAAAAATAGTCTTTAAAGAAGAAAAATGTCCATTGTTCATGCTAATGTTAATGCTTTCAATGTTTCTTGATAATGTTACTGCTTCTAATTTTTCTTGAGATGCTGCATGACGTGTACTCCCGAAGAAGAGATGCGATGATAACGACAACGTTAATTTTTGGTTTCTAAGCTGTAGAACTTACCACAAGTATAAGCCACAAAGCATGAACAAGGAAATTTAATTAAGTCTAATTTCCAAAAGGTGTTTGACATTTTAAAACCAAAAAAAGTGAATACAGATTTTTTTTTTTTTAAATAAACTGAAACTTCAAATATCATAAAGTAGGTACCATAGTTAAAAATGTTAAATCATTTTATTTTCATATATCAGGTATATTGATGTTTTTTTTAAATTATTGCTTATTTTTAATGAATGAAAAAATACTAATAAACACTATTATATGTTAAACACTAAATAAAGAATTATTAAAATAGAAATAAAAAGTGTAATCAGTGATGTGGGCCTGAAAGGGTGGCGCTGAGACTGCTCACCGTGGCATTTCCGATCAGTCCGTCCGCTCTCTCTGCGAGCAGGGTCACTCTGAGGGTACCGTTGGGGTTTGGAATGGTGATGCCACTTTGGTTGAGGAATCGTACGACACCGTTTGGCGAATCGCTCTTGGCGATTGTGACCCGAGCAGTTAGTCGGGTTCCGAGTATGGCACCGCCTGTGGCACCCGTGAGTCGCAGCTCGAAAATCTCATTCGGTTCACTTGGAAAATAAAAGCCATCGATAATCAGCTCAGAATTACGAGTGAACTAAGAGGATGAATCGTATCGTTACTGAGACTTACCTCTCTGTATCGTCCACTATAGAAACGTTTATGTAGGTGATGGTTTGGCCATACTGAAAGGCGAGGGAACCGTTGAGAAGAACGTAGTCTGAATTAGGCTGAGCACTCAAGCCTCTGGAGATAAAGTCCACTGTGATGTTGCCATAGGAACCAGCATGCCTCAGCACCGGGACGGACACGAGCCCTACCTCTTCTTCAACTGACACATAAAATGCACACTTTTTAAAATGTAACACTAGAGATGTACACAATATGTGACATATTTCCCCACTGTGCAATATTCAAAGGCAATATTCATTCATTCATTAATATTAATCAGGTTCAAATATTTTTATTTATACTTCCAATTTTTAGATAATTAACTGTTAGATAATTAACAGAATAGTTTAGTTTAAATTTTACTAAATTAACAAAAAATTTCATATCGAGATAATATTGTCTCTCGTTACAAATTAATTTCACGATACGATAGGGCAAATGTGTCATTATTTTTACGCTCAAAAGTTAGGCGAGATGCTTGGCTAACGTCCTGGTGATGCCAGGTTCCAGTCTGACAAGGCGACGTCAAGACAATCCAAAAAGGCTTATGTAACAAGTTTTTTTTTTGTTTTTTTTATCACAGTTATTACGATATTTTATCACATTATAAAAATGTTTTGTCTGAATTTACGGAATCTCAGAAAGAATTAGCAGATTTATAAGCAAAGTGCAACGTATTTTTCACTTTACAAAACCACTATTGGCACAAATTAAGTGAGGTAGCTGTCCTGAACTCTGGTTCATGTTCTGTCTGGACTTTTATTTAGACGCGGACTCTGGGTCATGACGCGCACTCTTTTGAAAAGACCTCCGGGATCGTGTCACTTCCGTGTTCCCGCTGTATGTTTGTTTTTGTGCCCAGCTGTTTCTCGCTTTTCCTCTTGTGTTTCCCAATCGCGTTAATTGTCTCGTTTGCCCTGAACAGCTGTTTGTCATTTGTCATGTCATTATGTCTTGTATTTATGTACCGTCTTGTTCACCATGTCTGTCTCAGATCGTCAGATGTGATTGTCTGTCATCTTGCCGTTAAGTCGTGTCTTGATTTATCCAGTCTTGATTTTTGTTAATCTAGTCTTGTCCTGTAAAGTTTTTGCTTCCTTATTTTCATGCGGAAAGAATTAGCGGATTTTTATGCACATTTTACAACATTTTCATTTACGAAAACCGCTATCGGCACAAATTATTTTTGTAAGGTGAGGTACCACTGTACCTCACTTTATTATAATAATGAAAAATAATAAATTACAATTTACATTATTTCAGTCATGCAATGCATGTGCAATTATTTGGCTCCGCAACCTTAAAGGAAAAATAAGTGTACCAGTAATGTTGATGAAATTTGGATCAAACTCAAGGATGCCTTCAGCGTTGTCGTTTTTCTGGATAATCACCATAAGAGACGATAGATTGCCAATAGCTGGAGGCTGGTCAATTTGAAGACCATAATCCCTCATTGTGAAATCCATTGAACTGTAACCAGAAAACAGAAAATTACCGTACGTATTTTTCCATAATAAATTCAATACTACTCTGCTGGACTATTATCAATTACTAAATTTGATCTTTCAAGTGATAGCTGAACCTTACCTGCCATTCAGAAGTTCTACTAAAGTAATGTTTAGGAAGAACTCCTCTGGTCCTTCTGGTAAGTCATCATCAAGTATGGTCAGAGTTACGACCCTTGAACTTTCCTCAGGTCGGAAAAGCAGTCGACCAGACGACTGTCCAAAGTCTAGTCCACTAACTGCAGTTCTGCCTTCGGTGTGGTAACTGACCCACACGCTTCCGAAAAGACCCATAGACCGGACGATAGACACATTCACCTAGTAAAATACACATTGTTGGATTACGGCTTTGAATTATGCATTATGGCTGATATCAGCCAGACAAGAATTGCAAATTCCGGGCAAAAAAAATGTGGCTATCACTTTAACATAGACTTTTACATTTTTATATCAGCAAAATTGGTTGTTCAGGTATAATAAAACATGTTTTTAAGCCTTCAGACAGTCTAT
This sequence comes from Paedocypris carbunculus, assembly GCA_028128575.1. Lineage (NCBI taxonomy): Eukaryota > Metazoa > Chordata > Actinopteri > Cypriniformes > Paedocypris > Paedocypris carbunculus. Next base: position 428,368 of record SOMO01000089.1, read on the forward strand.
CAGAACTTCAGTCTATCATGCTAAACAAGAACTTGTCTTGGGTTTTCTGTTTGATTAACATCACCACTTTGTCAAAAATCATCAAAAAAAAGTGTTAAGAAGCAAAAAGTAGAGGCCGGACAATGTCTACACCTATTCCATTTGCGCAGAAGTATCTAATTTATAGATTAACATTAAGCAAGACGCTCTAGATCAGTGTTTTTCAACCGGGGTGCCGCAAAATATTGTCAGGGGTGGCGTGGGAGATTCTTCAGTTTGTGTGCCTGTGCGGAGTAGCGCCCGGCAGAGTAATCATGTAGTACTCTTTCATATCTGAAGGTGGCAGCACCAGCGATTTGCCTTGTACTTGCAGACGAGAAAATTGCATCGTTTTTACACCGCGACGCCCTTTACCGGTGTAGGAATGCAAAGGGCAGACCTCGTTCCTGTTTTGGATGTTGTGGCATTGGAAAACTTTGTAAAAAGTTTTGGAATGTTTGGAAAGTCACGACCTGTGAAAACTTGCATATTTACGGCTTTGTGTGAGGAAATGAGAGTGGAGCATAAAACCTTTCTGTTTCATACGGAGGTCCGATGATTGTCGTGCTGCTTTAGTTTTAAAACTAAAAGCAGAGAAAGACTGAGAGCTGTGGAGGAAGAGCTTTGTGTCATTTTCATCGGTTCCTGCCAGGACATTTGCTCTGTGTTCATCCAGTGAACTCTTATAAATATAAATTGCGCTTATATTAACAATATAACACTTAGATAAATATTAGGCTTTTTTCCACTTTTTCAGCTGGTGGTGTGCTGCGGGATTTTTTCAATGAAAAAAGTGTGCCTTGGCCTGAAAAAGGTTGAAAAACACTGCTCTAGATGATAACTCCTAACGTCTAACTCAGGGTTGTCCAAACTTTTTTACAGAGGGACAGATTAGGTAAGGTGAAAAGGTGTGCGGGCCAACCATTACGCCAGACATTTTGAAAAACAATAACTATTATATAAATTTGTTATTTCAAATTCATACTGTTTGGAACTTTTTTTTNAAGGTGAAAAGGTGTGCGGGCCAACCATTACGCCAGACATTTTGAAAAACAATAACTATTATATAAATACGTTATTTCAAATTCATATTGTTTGGAACTTTTTTTTTTAATTTTCAAGTTTCTACCAAAATCAACTAAATCATATTTGAACACCACAACAAATTAGAAACATGGTATATTATTCACTTCATATCAGAGGTTCACAGAGGTTGCGGGCCGGTGAAAATTTGAACATTTTTGTTTCAGAAATAATTTAAAAAAATGAAAAAGCAAAATGCTGTGTAAAGCCCCAACCGCCATTCGGCAAATCGGATCACTCCTCGATTCTACTTCTGCCCGCTTACAGGCAGAAACTAAAACAGGAAACACCCATTCTCAGGACATTCCAAAGCTGGTCAGACCAATCAGATGCCATACTTCAGGATTGTTTTGATCACGTGGACTGTGATATGTTTCGGGCCGCGTCTGATGACGACATCGAACACAGTAATTTGAATAATAATTTAAGCATTACGGGAAAACATCCAAGTGGATTGTGTGGGGCATGTAGGGCGCCAGAAACAGTGGATCGTGTCATGCTGAGGTGTAAAAGATATGAGAGACAAAAAATGGAGATGATGGAAGAATTAAAAAAGGTTGGAACGAGTGGAAATTGGAATTAAAGATATAATGACGCAAATGGGGAGCAAGCGGGGCAGAACAATAGTATTTGAATATTTGACAAAGACAGGACTGGTGAATAGGATATAGACGGGACAAGAGAAGGTGTAGATATGCAATGAACATAAGGAGGCGGTAGTGCGGCATACGTGGACGCAAACCGACATTAAAAACCAAAGAAGACAATGAAGAAGAAGATGACATCGAAGCTTACTCAGACTCTGTGACAAGCTTTATCAGGAAGTGTACAGAAGACGTGGTACTGATTAAAACGGTACAAATCTACCTTAATTCTCCGCCTTCAAATCCGTAAATGCGGAGGAGCAGAACCTCGCCAGCTATTACCTCTGCCAAACAATAAAAATTGACAAAAGAAAAAATAAAGACAGAATCGAAGGACAGTTTCATACCAACAATGCAAGATGCATGTGGCAAGGTATCAATAACATCTCGGACTTTAAAAGAAAAGTTATCACTGCAAACACTGCCGCCTCTCTCCCGGACGAGCTGAATCACTTTTACGCCCGTTTCGAGACCCACGACACACCCCGCCCAAAGCAAACTCCTGCAGCCGACACAGAGCAGCACACTCTGTCACTGTAGCGGAAGTAACTCGGTCTTTCAGCAAGTGAACATTCGCACAGCTGCGGGTCCTGACGGGTCCAGGACGTGTGCTTAAAGTATGCGCGCACCAACTAGCGGGGGTTTTTACGGACATATTTAATCTCTCCCTCTCTATGTCTGTAGTGCCCTCATGCTTCAAAACCTCAACCATAGTCCCAATACCGAAATCAGCCAAAACCACTTGTTTAATGATTGGCGTCCTGTCCACATCTGCCTGCTTCACTAGACCCACTGCAGTTTGCATACAGGAGCAACCGCTCCACTGACGATGCCATCGCCTTCACCCTCCACACTGCTCTCCCACCTGGACAAGAACAACACTTATGTGAGAATGCTGTTTGTTGATTACAGCTCTGCATTCAACACCATGGTCCCTGCCAAGCTCATCTCCAAGCTCCAGTCTCTGGGCTTAAACACATTATTGTGTAGCTGGATCTTGGACTTTTTGACAGGCAGACGCCAAGTGCTCAGAATGGGCAACATCACCCGTTTTTTTTCCCTAGCCACTGTTGCGATCTAGCTTGCTCTTCTGGTCATAGCCCATAGTCTGAACCACAATGGAGATATTTTTCCTTTTTAACTGACTCTTTTTTTCCCCAAAATTTTTTTTAAAACTCATATTAAGAATCGACATTTTTTCTTTTTAAAGACTTTTTCACATAGCGTCTTTGCGTTGGTCTCGGACTAAGAAAAGCGCTATAAAATGAACTTGAAACTCATCCGCGCTGACCCTCAACACGGGTGCTCCGCAGGGGTGCGAAGGGGGCAAAGACGTAGTCTTTCACACCACTGTATTTCAGTTTATTTGTGGAAAAAAGGACGCTTATATTTCTATAATGGGCGCTTTTTTCAAAAATTGGAAAAAAGGGGGTGCTTATATGTGCGTAAGTACGATTTAATAAGTAAATAATTAAAAACCGAATCCGAATGCTGCTTGGGGTAATAATAATATATTAGCAATCTTAATAATCTAAATTTCTATATTGGTTGTGGTTTAAATGTCTTTGTAACATTGCTCTCACAGCTTTTTCCTCTTCTGTGGCACGTAGAAAAGCTTGCGAGAAGGAGAAAAGGCCGTGGGGACGGTCACTGGCCGCCATGGTGATGGTGGCAAGCTGTCGGTCTGGGTTGATGGATGAACCAGTGGTTAAAGAGACCAGTCTTAACTCATACACCTTCCTTTCCTCTGGAACACTGTCGTCCAGTGCCTGCAAGGACAAAGACGTCAGAAAACAACGCTGGTTTACGCATTGGACACCATATTTGGACAGGGTGTGCTTTAATTTAATTTAATAATGCAAAACCAAAGGGTTGTTGCAGTTTTTCCGTAGCCGCTCCAAAACTTTTTTTGTATTTTTTTTTAAACAATTTTTATTTGAACAATTTATATCCGTATCCCTCTACATCAGAGCCTCCGCATCATTAGATGTTTAAAATCTAATTAAAAAACGTATTTTTACTCATTGGCTTTCGATTGACGCTGTGTATATGTTTCAGATCTGTGAATTGGTATTGAATTGTTTTATCTATTTTTTTAACTGTTCTTATTTGTACCCTTGTTTTATGAGTTTTATTACTCTAATATGAATTATTTTATTGTTTGTTATTTTACCATTGTACAGCACTTTGAATCAACTATAGTTGTGTAAAATCTGTGCAATATAAATACATTTGAGAAAATAAAATAAATTAAGGCACACTATTCAAAAATTTCTCATTTAAAAAATGTGAGCATATTTATTGCAAAACAAACTTGTCAGTGAACTGTGTTGGCTATAAATAATTAAAATAATCGTTCATTAATCGTAATCTAATTAAAACGTTCAATTAATCGAGATTTTTGGCATAATCGCCCAGCCCTAGAATATACCTTCAGCGGTATTGTGGCGGCAGACTGGCGGTCTCTCATGATCACTCTGCCCGAGGTCTCCTCAAACTCCGACTTGACAGCGGGAGTGATGTTCCAGTAAATCTCGATTTCTCCAAAAAGACCGGGGCCTCTAACTAGGCTGCGTTCAACAGGACATAGTCAAATATATTCATGAATGAGTGTTATTACAATCAACAAACGTAGAGACCAGGGGTGACCAGTACTTGAGTAAATGGACTTTGTTGATTTACTTAGGTTTTTTTTGGCTACTTTATACTTGTACCGAGTATCAAAAATAGAAGCATCTTTTTTTCTTTTGGCAACTCTCTACCTGACTACATTAGTAGGGTGATCATATTTTGATTTCCAAAAAAGAGGACAACCAGTGCGGCCTCGAGACACATTCGGACAAGCTTCTGGGGGGTCATATGCTTAAATGGTGCAAAACTAACTTCTGTAATAAAAAAAAGGTAATTTATAAAAACTTATATTTGTAACAAAATAATAGTCCTAGACTCTTTTCGAATAAATAAATAATTTGAATAATTAATTATTAATATGAAATAGTGTTCTACAAATCAGCTCTACTGTTATAAAATCCCGCTTCAACAATATATATATAATAATAACCGTAATATCTATCTATTAGTGAGCAATAGCAGTGGGAAGTTTTTATACGACAGATAATTTAATAATATAGAAAGTTTCAAATTTATTAGCTAATTTTTGTTACATGTTGTTGCATTGTTACATGTTGTTTATTTATATATTAATTATAACGATTCAGGTAATAAATTAATATTTATGTGGCTGACCTAACGAAACAAGCTCTGAAACTTCTGAGAATTCTCTCTCTCTCTTTCTCTCTCTCTCTAAGCCCCGCCCCTCACAGACAGTTACAAAGACCAATCAAACTAATGATGACATCGGGTATTACCCAATCAAAGGTTGAAAAGTGCGTGAGAGGATTTGAATGAAAAAACAATAGCCGTCTGGTACTGTTTCAAAACTGGACGCGCGATTCCATTATCAAATAATTTAAAGCACGGTAAGCGAACGTGAAATGGTCCTATGAAGAAGCGTGAAACCCGGACATTTTCGTGAATTTATAAAACACCTCCGAACACCCCAGACACGAGGTAAAAAGAGGACTTGTCCGGGGAAAAGAGGACTTGTCCGGGGAAAAGAGGACGGTTGGTCATTCTAACATTAGTGATTGAGTATCTGTATCTTTACTACACTACATTTGAATGGACACATCACTCGTTACATTGTGATTGTACGCGACAAGTCGAGACATTTTTTGGTACCGCGGTTCATTTTCTAGGTCGAACGAGACAATATCGCCATTTTTTTTAGCTAAATTGTTGCACTTTTTGTGCGACTGACATTTAGTTCTTCTTTCTTTTGCTCTGCCTTTTTAAAACATTGAGGTGTTAAATTTATTTCTATATAAGGAATGAAGCCCTCATAAATAAAGAGTTTCTTGTTTTTCACATGTCTTGGTGTTTTTGAGCTTAAATTCAGTACGGGTAAAATACTCAAGTTCTTTTCAAATTAAATACTTTACAACTTTTACTCAACTTTTTTTTTACTCTTGTTGGAATTGGTGACTTGTAACTTGTAAATGAATAATTTTTACAGCAAAGTACTCATACATTTACTCAAGTATTGTTTTCAGGTACTCTCTACACCTCTAAATTTTTACAGATTCAGAAAGAACATTCTTAAAACATTACCAATGTTACTTAATTGCTCAGAGCACGTCTGCCAAACCTGATAAGAGCTGTTCCGTTGTAAGTGCCTTGTGGTTCACCAATCAGAACATTTCTGCTGGAATCTGCTACTCCGACAGTTCCCAGAGCTCCAATGTCCGCTTGGATAACTACAGTAGCCACACCTAATGAAAAGACAGAATAAATACACATTTTCCCTCTTACATAATAGTAAAACTTCAGCGGGATCTCTAAAAGAAGCCCTTGGCTTTATTGGGCCATCGTTTAATTTTTGGGCCAAATCCTAAAGACACAAAACAAATTGTATCTCATAATGCAAATTTACGCCACTTAATGGGGCAAAAAAGTCGCTTTATTGAGTCAAATTTGATGAAGAATGAGAACATTTTGCCGTAAACTGCCAGCATTTAACAAAGTGAAACCGAAGAAAATCGCAGATAAATCCGTGGCAGTGAGTGTGCTCAACAGTCTCTTTTTTACTCAAGCGCTGTCACTAAACATAAGGCACTTATCAGCATCAGCAATGATCTTCCATGTTGTTATGAATAAATGAGCAGGTGAGTGTTTTCAAAGGCAAATGTTTAATGATGTCCACCAGACACATGTTAAATCAGGGCGAGCAGAGATCAATACAGACGAAACCCAGGATCCAGAAAATAATCTTGTCTAATGATAGAATATAATACATTCTAATGAGGAATATAAATACAATCTAATGATTCACATTGATGCACGAACATTTGTTTTTCCCTGAGTAATTCACATACAGTCCACGAAGACGGGATTTTGATATACTGCTTTGCTTTTCCCATGTTTGTAATGACTTCATTCAGAAGAGATAGCGTGAAGAGAACGCATCTAGGCAGATCTTTCTATGCTAAAATGTACGCTAAAGTTGCACCGTCATAAGATATGGTGCGTAAGTGTGTTTGTGTTGGGAAAATTAGATGTTTATTATTATTTAAATGTTACTTCTCGTCTTGTTTCGGCTAACAATTAAAGCGGTGTAATCAATGGTATTACAGTAATCCCTCGTTTATCGCGGTAGATACATTCCAAGCCCGACTCCGATAAGTGAATTTCCGCGAAGTGGAGGCACAGCATTTACGTATTTATTTAACACTTATTCAGACTTTTAAAACACTTTTTTCGCGTAGTATTCTTTATTAAAGTAATGTTAACAAACATCTCCTCACCGCACGCATCGTCCACGCGGAGATATTAATTTTCAAAATGTTTGAATGGGGGGATCGGGCAGGAGCGCTGGGGATCGTGCGGTAATGTCCCCTGTAGCCGTAGTGACGTGATGACGTTGACGAGTGACGTCAGACCGAAACCGAAAGGACGAGAATGTAGCTCCGACGCTGTTTGGTCATCTCTTTGGTTTGCTGTTGTTTTATTTAAATGTTTTGTAACGCTCTCACCGGGTTTCCCGGACGGGAAATAACACAGCCCATTAAAGGTTTTGGTGAGCTTCCCATCCTCTGCCTTTTTATTTTTGGCGAGATACCCGTGCCAGGGACGACGCGTTACATCGGGAAAAAATAAATCCGCAAAATTCTGCGATGCAGTGAATCCGCGATAGTCAAACCGCGAAGTAGCGAGGGATTACTGTACACCCTCGCTTAGGGAGCGGGGCGTGTCCGGCGCCGCTTTATTGTGGTAAAATGGTCACGTTCTGATGTGGCCCGATTAACTGGAGTCGACTGTATTTACAAGAATTCTTTTGGCACTGTAAAGCTGGAAATTTAACCCACAACCTTGGTGTTGTTATCATCAACTCTTTTGATTTACCAACAGAAAACACTAAAACTAAAAGCTATTACTAAAAATATAATGGTGCTTAAACAACAAATACAAGATACACTACCGTTCAAAGATTTGGGGTCACCTAGACAATTTTGCATGTTCCATGAAAAGTCGCACTTTATTTTCTAAGAACAAGTATAGACTGTAAAGTTTCACGGGAAAGTTCTCTATTTCTGGTCATTTTGAGCGTTGGATTGACTCCACAAATGTGATGCTCTAGATTCTCAAACTGCAAAAAGGAAGGTCAGTTATAGGTTCTTTAACCAGCTAAACAGTTTCTAGCAGTGCTAACATGATCAAACACGGGTTTTACAATCATCCATTATCCTTCTGACACAATTATCAAACACATTATACCATAAAACAATGGAGTGACAGTTGCTGAAAATGTTCCTCTATATCAGGGGTCGGGAACCTTTTTGGCCGAGAGAGCCATAAACACGGCATATTGGTAAAAATTAAGTCCAAAAGAGCCATACCTGTTTAAAACTAAATACAAGTGCATTTTTGTAAAACCAATATGAAATGCAGGACAACAAGTCTCTCAACTCATTTTGATAACGCTGTATATTATATATTATATGTAAAATGTCTTTACACTCTTTACAAATGTGGCTTTTTCAACTTTTAATTCTGACAAAAACAAACGTGCCGTCAAGTCCAGAAACACGGTGCACATCCAGCGGTTGTTTCAACTCTTTCAGGACACCCGCGTCGCTGCTCCACCCGTGCCTGAGCATTATTCTTCTAATAAACGCTAAAGCCTTACCAAAAATTAAGATGACTCAATAGTTGTAAAACATTGTAAAATAGGAAATATATTTGTAAATGTCTGAGTTTTTTTTCTGTACTTATTTTACCCCACATTAAGCGGTCACTGAATGTAACCCCCACAACAAGTGGCTTGGAAAAGAAAATACATCTTGCAAACACACGCGAACACGCAAACCCCGGTGTTTGTACAGGGACATTCAAAAATCTGAAACAGAACGGATAAAAGTTTTTATAGTGGAGATTTCGGAAGAACCGCCCGCCCCCACACCCCCTCACTATCAACAACAACGCAGTGTGTACTGTGGACACATTCAGGTTCCTGGGGTCCACAATATCACGGAACCTGAAGTGGTCTGCCCACATAGACACTGTCCGGAAGAAGGCTCACCAGAGGCTTTACCTCCTCAGACAGCTCAGGAAGTTCAACCTGCCCCAAGAGCTGCTGATCCTCTTCTACACGGCCATCATCCAGTCTGTCCTCTGGGCCTCCATCACCGTGTGGTTTGGCTCATCCACCAAACAGGACAGACACGGACTGCAGCGGGTGGTCCGGTCAGCAGAGAGGATCATTGGGACTAAACTTCCATCGATCGAGCATCTGTACCGGACCAGACTCAGGAAAAGAGCCGTCAGCATCACCGCTGACCCCACACACCCCGCCCACAGACTGTTTAAACTCCTCCCCTCTGGCAGGCGTCACAGAGCCATAAGCACCAGAACCACCAGACACAGAGACAGCTTCTTTCCTCAGGCCGTGTTTGAGCTGAACTCTACAAGACACACAATCTGAACCATGTGCAAAATCTGCTGCAAGAAATGTGCAATAACGTTATTTATGTTTCCCTTATTTCATGCCACTGTTTTTATTTTCCTTTTTCTTGTTTCTTTTATTTTCTTTTATTCATATATTTATGTTTATTTCCGAAAGAGGGGAAAAGACGGAGTCAGTCAAATTCAATTCCCTGTTGTCATCGCAACTTGGCCAATAAAGTTTTCTGATTCTGATTCTGATTCACCTGTTGGATCCGCTGCAGTTTGCCTACTGTGCTGGCAGAGGAGTCGACAATGCCAAAAACTATATCCTGGACACTGCACACAAACACTTGGAACAGTCAGACTCCTGTTTGCTGACTTCTCCTCTGCCTTTAACACCCTACAGCCCCACCTACTGGCCTCTAAGCTCCACACACACTTTGGCCTTGAAGACCAGCTCATTCTATGGTTGCTTGACTTTTTGACCAACAGGACACAGAAAGTTCTGGTCAATAGCACTCTGTCGAACCTCAAACACACCTCGACAGGTTCCACTCAGGGCTGTGTACTCTCACCACTCCTCTTCATCCTCTACACAGATGACTGCATGACCCACTCTACCATCACTTGGTAAAATACACAGACAACACTGTTTTCTAAGTTTCCGGTTCCTCATATCACCATGGAGCAAGCTTGCAGGAGTTTCTGGATTGGTGTGACAAGTTCCACCTGGATCTAAACACAGCCAAAACCAAAGAGATGGTGATGACACTTTCCAATAAGCAAAAAAACCTGGCCACTCTATCCACCACAACCATTCATGGGGAGCTTGTTGAGGAATACAAATATCTAGGTACCATCTTTGACAAACAATTCGAGTTCTCTTGACTCTTGTTCTCTCTAGTTCTCTTCAAACACAGAAAACATCCTGCTAACCTTCTCTTACGCCTTCATTGAAAGCATCATGTCTTTCTCCATAACTGGACAGTTCCACTCCATTACACTACAGAACAGCACTAGGCTACAGAACTGCAGTAAAATCTGTTCGAACTCTATCTCACTTTCACGACTCGCGGCCTGCGAGCAAGATCACAGAAGACTCCTTGCGGTAGAGGACGTACCCAGCATTTGAACTGCTACCGTCTGGACAAAGGTTCCGATGCACCGCATGTAGGACTCAGAGTAGGAGAGCCACCTTCGTGCCTAAAGCCATACTGCTTCTGAACGCCAGCATTAAGTAGCCATGACCTCTCCCTCACTGTACCCTTTCTACCCTTTTACTCTCTTATTGTCTCTTACTGTCTACTGATCATTTGCATAGCGCATTGCACTTTATTTTTCTTTATTTACTGTTACACTCCTGCTTTGTACTGTCTCGTTAATTGCCCCTCGGGGACAAATAAAGTTTCTTTGACTTTGATACACTTATGTAGATATTGCACCAAAAACCAGACATTTACAGCTAGAGTAGTTATTCACCACATAACAAATAGAGTGCATTTCTGATTAGTTTAGCGTTATTTTCATTGACGAAAACAGTGCTTTTCTTTAAAAAATAAGGACATTTCAAAGTCACCCCAAACTTTTGAACGGCAGTGTAAATAAATGTAATAAAATATATTTTAAAAGAATTTACACTTTCTGTTAGAAATATTCACAGATCATTATTTATATTTAATAAACGTAATAGTGTCATTCTAGTGTTTGGTACTAATCGTGATGTGACTACTGACCTCTAACTGGATCAATGACCGGCTCGTTTTTTGGCGACATGAGCTGGATGGTAAATCGTTCCTCTCCCTCCAGAACAGCATCAGCCAAAGCTTGAAAGACAAATGTTTTCTTCGACTCGGTCTGTAAATTATTACAATTGTTTTAGGAAAATAGCACAGTCTGAAATACCATGATACTCAGTAAACGCAGTTTTATGGGTTGAGGAGCAAAAATATATTTATATAAATTAGTGCTGTCTAACGTTTAAATTTTTTTTTAACTAGTTAATCGCACTTCCTCAACCAAAATCTCAATTAAGCGATAATCACAAATAATAATAATAATAATAATAATTTATTATTAATAACTCTTTAGTATTAACAATTATTAATAACATGAGTATAGAATTGTGTAATATTGAATATTGAAGTGTAAAATGTAAACTAAAGTAAAGTCAACACAAAATAGCCACTGGTTTAAATACTGTAATATACCGGTTTGACTAAAGAAAACAATGGGTAAGCCAGTCATAATAATTAAAAAAGAAATAAGTAATTATTTTTTAGGAAAAGAGACAACGGATATGTATTTGTATATTTGGCTGGCAAAAGTATGGCACTGATAATTAGTCTAGCTGAAAAGGCTGATCACACATTCTTAACTAAAGGAACAAAAGTCCGACATATGGTCTGTGCGCAGTGCGCATGCGCACGCAGTCGTCTGAGAGACTGCAAATAATTGAATTTCTCTCTATTCTTTCTATAAGTGTGCCATGATTTCAGTTTTGCAAAAAACTGTGCACATAATAGAAGTGCAAATAATGGCGTTAATAAAATTTGACGTGATTAAACAAATGTAATTAATCCCGTGAGTTAACGCATTAACTTTGACACAGCCCTAATTTTTATGCTATTTTTTGTTTATTTAACAAACCCAACTTCATCATTTTTATGTAGTTTGCTTGAATAATAGATTAAAAAAATCTTAATCTATTAACAAAAAATCGGTTCTAGTGGTGATGACTTCTTTTTAGCTCAGGCCTGTTTCAAGCTCTCTGTTTATTTGACGCTGTATGAAGAGGAATGAATATTATCCCATGTGCAGCGACCAAGCATTTTGATTGTGTCTGTTCCTTGGATTTTTTTTAATTACTTGCCCGGGTTCTTCATTTCTGACTGTTTCGACTCGTTTTGCAATGACACGTTGGACTCATTTGTAGCTGGTTGCGCTAAGCTAAGCTGATCGTGGTTTGTAGTCTCTATTTGTTGTAATATAAATTATTGTACTGTATTTAATTTAATCTTACTTCTTCCAGTGTTATTCCAGTGCTTCTGTTAAGTGTTGCGGCGTGTTTAATGTTTCTTTATTTCTGTTGTGCTGTTCAAACGTTCTTATTTTTCTTGTGTGCGCAATTGTTTCACGCGACACCCGGTGGCCGAAATTGGTAGTGCATGCGCACAACTATGTTGATGACGTGATTGTCGCGACAGAGACCGAAAGCAGCCAGAGATGCCATGCACGCGATCATTTGTTTCCCGATTTTAAGTTCTCCGAAGGCACAGTCGGTATGTATAAGTGGATTTTTACCGGTTATTTGTTGTTGTTAAACTTTAAGTTGATATGTTTAGCTGCTGGTGGAAAGTTAAGTTTATTGTGTGTAAATTACATGCGCTAGCATTATGCTCGTCGGGATGACACAGTTATTATTGTGTGCATAACTTTAGATTGTTGAAGCGTAATGAATATTTATTTTATATGCTTAATGTGTACAATGACTTTTGTATACAAGCCTAAGTTTTATTTTGTGTTTGCAGTTTTACGTTATTTCTAATTAAAGAACAAGGAAGAAGATTCTGTCTGATTTTTTTCAAGTTCTTTTTTTTGAAAGACGTTATCTGTCTGCCGAACCCAGCGCGACTTTTGGGAAGAGGGCAGAACATCTGTTATTGAGCTAATAAAAGCACGTCTGCCTACGGACCATTGTTTAACATTATATAGACGCACACGTGCCGCTGCATAAAGACGACGTGTTTCCGTTTATATCCGATTGTTCCTGACTTGAAATTAGACATGTAAAAAATAATTATTTTACGCACATATTTGAAATTGGCGATTATAAGCACCCTGCAAGTTTTTTCTTATAATCTGTAAAAATTTTTTTTTTTTTTTTTTTTTACATTTCTCTTAGATATATTTATTTTCATTTATTTTCAAACATAACTTGTTACTTGTATCACTTTGATGTCAAAAAAATAATATATTCTAGCGATTGGAACAACAACTCTCATAATTCATTGGGATCCAGACCTTTAGCAATTCAGTCAGGGCTGTGTGGAAATGATTTTAGCAAAATATTGTGTTGACTGAGTGTTTTGATTGTTTCTGTCCCTTGGATTTTTTTACTCCTGTTCTTTATTTTGGACTGTTCTCTTTCTGCAATGGTGCTTTGAACTCCGTTTGTAGCCGTTAGCCCTGAGTTACCCTGATGTGGTTTGTAGTCTTAGTTTGTTGCAAAATAAATGATTGTATTTAGTTTAATCTTACTTCTGCCAGTGTTATTTTGTCTCTGTTAAGTGTCACAACGTGTCTAATGTTTCTTTATACCTGTTTGCCTCCAGAACCATTATTTAAAAGACACGCACGGCTGCAAAAAGATGACGTGTATTTGGGATTTTTTGTGACTGGAAATATGGAAAAATGCATATTTCAAATCTGCGATTATAAGCACCGCTCAAGTTTATTAGCGTTCGAATAAACTTTCGAAAAAAAATGAGTGCTTATCGTAAATACAATAATTGAATAGTACCACAAACAAACCGCTTTGCTTTTTTGTTTCTTTAATGAGCGTCTAGGATCACTTGGTTTATTTTTCACATATGTACATACTGGTTCACTTGAAACAAACTGGTTTCTATGGATCTCCAAAGTTCATGTCCCCTTAGAATCATCGCTCTGTTGACTTCTGTTATTTACGTCTAACAAAAACTGTGCTCAGCTTTAGTGTGGCGTGCAAAGGCTCATTTTTAAAAAATGCGCATATGAGCTCTACCAAGTTTATGAGTTAAAATTTAAATAAAGGGTTAGGGGTTAGGGTGCTTTTATTCACGTAAATACGGAAAATGAAATTTGCAGGCTTACCCCATTGAAAACCAGAGTACCATTACGAGGGCTAATGTCACTTCTTCCATCTTCCTGCAAAACCCAGATTAACTGAACCAGTCCTTCACCTCCGGAGCTACGAGTTACAATCAGAGCAGCGATGGAAGCGGGATCGTTCGCAAACTGAGGCTCAGACACAGAAACCTAAAAAAATAAAAGTATGACCATTTCAGCACTGACTTGATGGTTAAGCTGTTACTATAAATGTAAAATTTATATTTTTATAAGTGAACCTACCACTAGTTCATCAAACCCAAACCGACCAAGGGGTGAATCATTGGGTGGGATACTGATAAGAGCCGTTGCGTCCAAACCCAATCTGGCCCCTCCTACGACTCGAACCAGTTTAACCATAAACGTTTCCACAGACTCCACAATGGTGTCATCAATAATCTTTATTTCAATATATGCCACTTATTGTAAAAAAAAAAAATATATATATATATATACAGTGGTTCCTCCACTTACAAATTACTCTTTTAATTAGTTTAACGAACATTTCCTTTAACGAAGAGCGTTGTTGAGAAATTTTTGTCTCTTTTTACGAAATGTTTTCACTGTACGATAGGCCAAATGTTGTAGCGACAAGAGTGTTAAGCAAGTTTTTTTCTCACGTTTTTTTCTTATTTTACAAAGCTGCTGTCGCCACAAATTAATTTCTTAAAGTGAGGTACCCCTGTATTGCAATTTAAAGTGTGTACAGTTTCTATCAGAACATCGAATGTGCTGAAACCACACACATAAATGTAACTACAAATAAAGCATTCATAAATCACCCACTACTGCTCTCGTTCTTACCTGTCCATCCTGAAAGGTGAGGTTTCCAGAGGAAGGAGTAAAGTCCTCATTACTCGCAGTTACAGTTTGGGCCTCCCAGTAAAGCACCACTTTTCCAGCTCTCCCAGCCATTCGAGTGACTGCTAATCGGAGAACGTTTCCTGGAGACGGAACCTCAAATGCCAATACTGCGCCTGAGATATCCTAACAAAAGGTTAAAAATAATTAATAATGACAATAAGAGTAACAGTGTTGTTGTTTTTACATTGAATAATGTTCAGAATAAAAACCATAATAACATTGTATCGCATGCTAATCCCTAACGTTACACGTGGCCTGCTCATTTATTTCTACAGTATAACCCCAGGCACTTTTTAAATCAATTTGGAAGAAAAGGTTATGACTGTACTCTAAGATCAGAGTAACTTTTAATCAGAGACGGCCTTGAAATGTCTCTGAAAAACAAATGTAGAGAAAAATCTCCAATAGAGTTGAGGCTGAACTGTATGTATATCCTTACTTTAATACCTTATAATGCACCAATCCATATTTAACTTTCCTAATGCTGGTGGCTTGTGAAATTCACAGCAAGGTCAAGTCTGGCCTCCACAATAATGACATTATGGGCACCAATGACCACTTATTAGAATTAGTTTAGTGCCAAAAATATCAAACAAACTGAAAAGCGTTAGACTTAAGTTTGGTTTTTATTTTTCCGCTTGCCATCGTTACATTTTCATTTGAAACTATTTTTTCAGCTTCAGATTTTTAGCTAGTTTCATTTTTTTTCAGTTTGAATTTCTGGCACAACCTTACTCTTACTTCTCTTATTGGTCATAGCCCATAGTCTGAACAACAATGGACATATTCTTCCTTTTTAACAGACTCTTTTTTTCCCCAAACTCATAAAAAGAATCAACATTTTTATTTTTAAAGACTTTTTCACATAGCGTCTTTACGTTGTTCTCGGACTAAGAAAAGCGCTATATGAATGAACTTGAGCTTGAACTACTCTGATTGGCTGGTGTTATACACTCTGCAGAGAAGATACTTGGCTGTCACCTCCCATCTATCCAAGAGCTGCATACCTACAGGACTTGGAAACAGGCAGCCAGGATAGTGGCCGACCCCTCACACCCCATAATGAACACTTTCAGCTCCTCCCCTCAGGCAAGAGGCTCCGTAACCATCAAGACCAGAACCTCACGCCACCGCAACAGCTTCTTCCACACCGCAGTCAACCTATTGAACTGTGTCCCAACTCCCCCCAGCTGAGCCCCCCCTCACCTCAATACAATGACTTCTACTGCCACTTAGACCAACACACTGTACAGATTTGTTTGTTTGTTTATTTTTGTTTATGTTATATGTTTATATCTCCCTTTCCCCTTTGTCGTGAAGCACCAATTACACCAAGACACATTCCAAGTTCTATAAAGTGCTCTTTATGGAACCTGGCAATAAAGATCTTTCTGACTTCTGATAATGTGATTGGCAGCTGCTTGACCAGGAAGTGTGGGAGGAGTGTCCTTCACTGGTTTTTTGATATTTGCAGACTACAAATTGTGATTAAAGTGTTAGTTTTGCACAATATTTTAAAAAAATATATATATATTATTTATCGGGGGTGGGACGAGACACTTGTCCCGCGAGACGAGACACTAGGTTCACGAGAACGAGACAAGACGAGATTTAGATCTTTTTAAAATAAAATAAAAATCATTGATAAAATATAAGGAGAGAAATATTTTATCTGTATTTTATTTAACAAAAACGTTCAAAACTGTGAAAATGCATTTCACTCTTTCTATTTTCATCAATTGCATGCAGTGATAACCAGATAACCAACATAATATTAATCGTACAAAATATGATGCCTTAAATTGCCATGCAAGTCATTTCACAAAACATTTAAATTGTCAATAGTATAGAAAAAAAACATTAAGCGCAGACATTAAACACACTATTTATAGACAAAGGCAAGTCTTCCAGTAACTTGAAAAGAATGGTACATAGAATCATTTCGCATCAAGTTCAACTCAACATCAATGTACTTCATTATGATTAAATTCACTGTGTTCATTTTAGCTCTAAAAAACATATTTATTGAAAGTGTCCAATCAATTATTGTCTAGAACAAGTGAAGGACGTGAGGTTCTTTCCCTTCATGTCGCTGGTGAGACTCACATCATCTGAATGAGTTTTACTGCAGTAATCAGCTGGTTTTCTCTCATATTTCTGCTCTACTGCAGTGAGAGTGAATAGTTTCAATAGTAATGTAATACACGTGTATTAGACACATTAGATTAAACTCACATGTGCAACTAATGACAGTTTGAAATAATCAGTTTTATTTTACAAAAATATTTTATTAAAGTTGAACTCGCTCACTATATCATCACAAACGATCTTGTAGTGTGAGCTGTTGCGGTGGGCGGGGCAATGGCGGAGATCCGCTCACTCAGAGGGAGGAGTCCACGGTTGTTTGAGCGCAAGGATTTGTGCGCTCAACTCGAGCTGCTCATGCCAGCACGAAAATTGGGACGCTCGTGCACATAACCTTTAAAAAATTTAAATTCCCCAGACTGTAGCAAAGATGGCGCCAAATTCTCGCGATATCACGAGATGCAATCGCATCTCGCGAGAAGCATCGGATCTCGCGAGTAGCCACGAGATCTCGTCACACCCCTACTATTCTTAAATCATATCTCTTGCCGTTATGTGGATCATGTCGTCATGTTGGTCTAGATCTCATCACTACAAATGGATAAATACTCGCCAACAGGGGTAAGGCCCGCCTCCACGTGAAGCTTGTGCCAGAATTCAAATGAAAAAAAAAATGAAACGAGCGATAGAAAAAAAAGTTTCAAACTAAGACGTGAAGTTTGCCAGGGGTTACACAAAAAACAAACATAAGTGTGAAGCATTTTTGTTTGCTTCTTAGAAATTTAAATTTGATATTTTTTGGCACTGATCTGATTACACAACCGTTCAGATTATATATAAAGACCGATAAAACCAACCTTTGACAAATTGAAACTCAGGACTCCTCTCGGGTCGTCGTTCTCTTGAATTGTGACCTCAGCAATCTCCAGTCCAGGTCTTCTAACACTAGGCTGAACCGGTCCAGGTTCATTACCCAGAACCTCAACCTGTGTGATGTTTACAAGGAACGTCTCAGCCAGTTCGGGAATCTCATCCTAGTAAACAGCAAAATGCCAAATGATCAGAGGCTATCTTATGCTATAATCTTGTAGTCTTAGGTAGATGAAAATTCCAAGAGCATTAATAACAATAAGCTACAATCCAAAAAAATGCATTGTATGATTTCTGAGGCTAAATATGTGAAGAAAATGTATTCCAAGAAGAGAAAGAATAAATATCTAGTTAGGTAGGTATACATACATAACTACATACATACATACATACATACAGACAGACGATCAGACAGACAGACAGACTGAAAAACAGACGGACAGATTGTAAAGTCGACGTATTTTTTGCTGATTGCTCCAGAGTTAAAATATAAAAAAACAATTTGCACAAAGATTTTTGAGCATCTAAATTGACAAAAAGGCAGGCTTATATTAATGTAAATACAGTAATTACAATTATTCTTAGCTATTATTGCATAAAAATGCTTTTGGACTACAGTCGACTCCAATTAATCGGGACACGACCATTTTGCCCCAATAAAGCGATCGAAGATCATTGTTGATGCTGATAAATGCCTCAGCATTTGACTAAGAGAGGCGAGCGGGTGTATTTTTTTATTATTATTCAAATTTCTGGTTTAATTACGTTAATATTCTCTTAAACACACTATTTTTCTTTTATTTAACAAACCTTAGTCCAAAAAATTGGGAATCAAATCATTTTGATCAGTGTTGGGCAAGATACTTATAAAATGTAGTAAGCTAAGCTACTCGCTAACCTGCATTAAATGTAGTTTTCACTACAGTGAAGCTATCCTCTGGGAACAGTAGCGAAGCTAAGCTACAACAACATGGCAAAGTAGCTTAACTACATTCAAACTACTTCTATACATTTATAAATTGACCTTCATTTCAAGTCAGTGCTTCAGTAATCACTAAAACTCGACTTTGACTTAGGAAACTATGACTTCTCCCTCACTGTACCCTTCTACCCTCTTACTCTCTTATTGTCTATTATCTTATGTCTACCATCTTTTGCACAGCGCCTTGCACTTTATTTTTCTTTTCTTTTTTCTTTTCTTTATTTACTGTCTTTCTTATTTACTGTTACACTGCTGCTTTGTACTGTCTCGTTAATTGCCTCTCAGGGAAAAATAAAGTTCCTTTGACTTTGACTTGAAACTGCCAATGAAACAGCAGGAATAACCATCCCATTTAATTATTTACTGTATTTAATAACCCCAACAGTTTAAATAAATTGTATTGTATATGACAAAAAAAACAACAATAAACATGTTCCACACAATTAAACAAAGGGCTGTTGCACAAAAGTAGAATAAAGAAATCCAGAATTTCAGAAGAAGCCTGGTTTAACATAACTTCGTCAGTTCTGGGTTAGTCGTTGCACAAACGCTAAGCTGGGATAAAAACTTTCCGATAACTTAACCCATGTGTGGATAGTTGGGATAAGTGCTCGTTCACGGCAGACTGAAACAGACCATGGAATCGCTCACAGAATCACAGAGTCGACAATGGATATGACACGTGCAGCACTTCTCACCAGCAGAACAGCGCCTCCTCATGACCAATTCAAATGCGTAAGTAGTCCAAATAACCAGCGAATTAATTATAGTTAGTTAATAGAAAATAATAATAATTAGTTAATAATGAATGCAATTATTTGGTGACGTGCAATATTTCGTAATTTATTTTATTCCCCCCCTCCTTATAAAAGAACAAGCTTGTCTGACAAAAAAATAACCTGACAGCAAGTCAAGATTAAGTACAAGAATATCTTGCACGCTGGCAAGTAACTTGATGGAAGAACATACAGTGGCTTGCAAAAGTATTCATACCCCCTGAACTTTTCCACATTTTCTCACATTTCTCACAAACATGAATATATTTTAACGGAATGTCTAATGAAAAAACAAGACAAAGTGGCATACAACTGTGTAGCAGAAAGAAAATAATAAAGGAGTTCTTTTCTTTTTTTTTTTTTAACAAATAACAAAACTAAAAAGTGCAGTGTGCATAAGTATTCATCCCCAGTTTTGAATTTGTAAAAAAAAAAATTGAGCTCATGTATAAGTTTCTTTTCATGACTGAACATTGTATTAATCATGGTTTGTTTATTCAAAAAGCTGTAAACTGACTAGTGACGAACCATGAATAAACAACAATGTCCACCAACACTGTGGTCTACCTCCTTTCCATGAATGTCCAATATAGTTTTTGATCCAGTGTTGTTTTGGGATAAAGAAAGGACAGCATTTTCAAAAAATGCATGCCTTATGAAAGTTATAAACATTGTTTATTAAATAATGTTATAGCCAAAAAAAGTATTTGTTCGGCAAATACTCCTTTATTTGGGTATTCGGATAACTGTGGGTCACTTTCAGCTGGTTATTGGACACTTTAAACATCTTTACTTTACATGGATCACTTGAGTCCCTTTTTTGTATTTTGCACATTTTATTGTATTTTTATCGGGTCTTTTTCATCTTGATTTCCTTGTTCATAATTTATCTTTATCTATTTATTTATTTGGTATTTATTTGTAATTTTATCTCTTATCTTTTTATTGCATTTCTTTCTCGTTTGCACCCCTCACCCTCCATGTTTAAATGCTGGACGATTGTAAAAATACAATTCATTGCATGTTGTACCATGTATAATGTGTATAAGACGATTAAAATTTTAATTTGCTTGCCTGAGTATGAATACTTCTTCGTCCACAACTTCATCTAACAAAGGGCATGCCATGATTAGTAAATGTGAATGGGACCGTAGCCAATATATTCTACATATTGACCTCCTTATGGACTATGAAATCACCTTTGTAACTTCACCAGCCATTTCCTAAAATCTCAAGACCTGCAATGTTATGTATTCATCAAACATCTGAAATAACATTTTATGAACTTTATAATATTTTAAGTTACGTTAAAGTTATATTATAACTTTATAGTAATATTTTACTACATGATTAAAATGATGCCATATGTTTACAGAAGACCACTTAATCATTGTAAATCACAAACATTCAGTAGAGCTCATTGTGGAACAGACCAGGATTAATCTTAGCCTGGCTGTTAGGCTGGTCCGGGGCAGGCTAGCTTCTCAGAATAAATCTCCATGGTAACATGCCTTACCTGGCTTTATCCTACATTCATGCAACAGAGTCGGGGCTAAATTGAGCCAGGATAAGTGGAAAATCCTAGATTAATCCCTTATCTCGTTTTGTGCAACAGCCCTCCGGTGTAAATGGAAACCCTTAGGCATCACTGCAATGCAGTATAAATATATAAAATGGATGGGATTTTATATTTTTACTGACACAGGAAAGTGTACTGGAAATTTCAGATATTTCCATTACCTTAATCATTCAAATTAACCTTAAAGAATTCAAATTCAGATTTATGTCATAAATACACTGTATTTAATCCTGAATTACTTAACTCCTCCATTTGTTGACTTATGGTATTATTTTTGAAAATCAATTACTCAATATAACTTAAAGTATCATATATTCAATTTGAGTTGTCTCTCGATATTTATCTTGGTGCTATCTTAAGTTTAGCGAAAAAACATAAGTCATGTAGCAATCATAAATAGTTTGTGCGTTTATAATTTTTTATTCCGTCTTTTTATACAATTCATACAATTCTTATATTAATACAGTTTTCTTATATTATATTCTTATATTAATACAAAAAATAGAAGTAGAATCAAGCTTTTAATTTAACAATAGAAAGTTCGCTTGCCCTCTCTCCTCCAGCCAAAGGGCATTAATGGGCGATTCTTACATGGCTGTGCGTGTGCGTGGTTGTGCTTGTTGAGCTTTATAGTCGCCACTTTCACTGAAATGCGGCCAGATGCTGCTTCTTTTTTGGTTTCGCTCCTATCATTTTCCGGACGCGCTTCGTTCTGGCTCGCAGTTTGCGGAGTTTCTGGCACCACCCTCTTCATTCGCATGAGTTTATTCTGTCCTCACACGTGATTGGCCGAATTGTACGACCATCAAAAAAGTCTCAACAGATCTGACCAATAGCAACTGATGATCTCTTATGGGAGTCGGTTTTTGTCATTTGCCAAAAAGCATAGACTCTTAAAGCATCGGCTCGTCCGCGAGACGCGAACTAGTGCAGCGCCAAGAATGTGAAACTTTAACGTAACTGTAGCTTTAGTGAAATGTAGCTTGTGCGGACGCTACTCTGCTACTTGAGCTAAAAATAGCTTTGCTACTGAAAAGCCATTTGAATCATAAAATAGCTTCGCTACCACCAAGCTACTGAAAGATGTAGTTAAGCTAATAGCTTCGCTGCTTGTAGGTAGACATTTCGTGGTTTGTAGTCTCTGTTTGTTGTAACATAAATTATTGTACTGTGGAGTGACGAGGTTGGACAGAATAAGGAACAAGCACATCAGAGGAACAGCCCACGTTACATGTGTTAGCAACAAAGTCAGAGAGGCCAGACTGAGATGGTTTGGACATGTGCAGAGGAGGGATAGTGAATATATTGGTAGAAGGATGTTGAAGATGGAGCTGCCAGGGAAGAGGGCAAGAGGACGACCCAGGAGGAGATATTTGGATGTTGTAAGAGAGGACATGAGGTTGGCTGGGGTCAGGGTTGAAGATACTCAGGATAGAATGAGGTGGAAAGGAATGATTCGCTGTGGCGACCCCTGAAAAGGGACAAGCCGAAAGAAAAGTAGTAGATTTGGTTTAATCTTACTTACTTTAATCTTTCAGTGTTATTTTCTCTCTGTTAAGTGTCGCAGCATGTCTAACGTTTCTTTATTTCTGTTATTGAGCCAATAAAAGCTTATACTGTAGCACGTCTGCCTACGGACCATTGTTTAACATTATATAGACGTACACGCGCGCCGCTGCATAAAGACGACGTGTTTCCGTTTATTTGTGATTTCTCTTGAGTAAAAATATGGAAAAATGGGGGTTTATATTTACATGCATATTTTAAATTGCCAATTATAAGCACCACTGTAAGCCCACTGTAGTTGAAAAGACTAAAATCTAAAAATACTAATCCAAATAATTAAGTCAGATACTCACTGGTAGAATGGTGATGGCAACCAAAACAACAGTCGCATTCTCCCTCATGACAACCGTTGCGTCTTTTGCTACGTAGTCAAGGCCTTCTATAGCCTGATTGACAGGCGGGAGATGAAGGGCAGGTTTAGTTGTGTAGTAGACCAACAGATCACCAGATGAACCTTGATCTCGCACAATACTCAGTGTGATATTAGATGGGCTCTCTGGATTCGAAAAAAAGGCAAGAATTAATTTTATCGGTACATATTGTGTTCATATAAACAAAAGTTATTTATTAAAAAACACACTTGATATTTCCTGTCTGTACTGTAACCTCAACATGAATAAACCAATTTGAATAGCAATCTTCTAGACATAACACTATTTAAACTAACACAATTGTTTGCTCTTCCTCAAATATGATCCTATTTGTGCGTTTGGCAAAGCACATTGCCTTTTCAATACATTTACTCTCAAAAATAAGAAAATAAAAAACTAAATGAGTACTGCCAATGGGGTGAGAAAATGTTAATTAGTAAGACAGATTAAAACAAGACAAAGAATCTTGTTAAACGGTGGATTTGTTTCTGCATTTCAGTTCTTGTTCTCATTAGCTTTAATGTAAAAAAAAAAAAGTAGCAAGTTTCTTAAATTTACAAACATTGTCTTCTTAAAATAAAAAACATTTCACCCGACATTTCTTGTTTCAGGAAGTTTGGTGTTAAAACATAATGTCAACTTTGAAAAATGTCTCGATATAGTGTAAAATATCATCAAAATTAGCAAGAAATTCAAGCCCCATTTTCTTGATTTAAGCAAAGTACCATATTTACACAATTATTTTTGTTAACATTAATTGTTAATATTTATTAACGTTTCTGGTTCAATTACCTTCATATTCTCTTAAAAATACTATTTTTTCTTTACTTAACAAACCTAACTTGTGATATGTATAAAGACGACGTGTTTCCGTTTATTTGTGATTGTTTCTGACTTGAAATACGGAAAATTGGGGGCTTATATTTACGCACATAATTGAAATCGGCGATTATAAGCACCCCACAAGTTTTTGAGCGTCTAAAATCCGAAAAAAAGGGCTGCTTATATTTTCATAAATACGGTAGTCTGTCACTCTTAATCCTAACATTTTTTGCAGTGTAGAATAATTTAAATAGACAAGAAAAATCCCAGAAAATGAATTACTCTGAGGTTCTGCTGTGATGAAATACTGGGAATCCAGGTGCCAACCAACTACTCCATATGGAGAACCATTGGCTCTGATGGTGAGGTTCGCCCGGCCACGCTGGGAATCGATCACGGCTCCCTTGGATGGATCGGTTATTCCAACCGTCGTGACTCTGGTCAGAACTATTGTGATTTTCTCGTCTAGCTCTGGAATATCATCAGCCAATACAGTCAGAGAAATGATGGCTAGAGCTTGACTTTCGGAAAACGTCACCTATTAGAGAGAGAAAAACACCCAACAACATCAAATGCATGAAATAAAAAAGAACGGCTTTGTACAATCGTGGCTGGGAAAGTGTTTTGTGCCTTTTATGGAATCCTAACGAAATGAAACGTAAATTTCTAATAAACGAACGAAAATGCTTCACATTGTCAGTTGTTTTTTTTTTTTACATTTCTTGCGTGCTATCTTCATGTTTTCGTTTCTTCACATTTTATGCGTTTTTTTCACATCAGATTTTTTTGGTTTAATTTTTGTTTGTTTGGACTTCTGGCACAAGCTTCACGTGGAGTTCACTCTGATTGGCTTGTGAGAATTTGATTGGCAGCTGTTGACCAGAAACTGTGGAAGGAGTTTAGTAGGCGCTAAAAGAATCCTATTCAGAATCGGAACACCTTCATCTTCTGAGTATTTGTCCGTTTTGTAACAGCCACTGTCACTGGGACAAGGCAGGGTGGACTCACGTGCGCTTCCAGGAAGAGATGGTACTCAAGGAGTTAACTTTCCAAAAAGGGTTTAATCCGAAATTGTCATCATGAGAAGGCAAGGGTTGATGTACAAGAGAATTCAAACACACATCAACGAGAACATAAACTGGACAAGACTAGGGGCGAGAGTGACAGGTACAATGACTGACAAACTGGCAAAGAAACAAAGACAGGGGTGAAGTTAAATACACAGCCTAATTAACAATGATTGCAGACACGAAACACCTGGTACCAGAAACATGAAGCAGCAACAAACAACACAGAAGAAAACTTCAAAATAAGAGGAAAGAGAACTTCAAAATAAAAGTTCAGCCCAGCTTCAGCCGGGATCCGTGACACGTTTGTAGTGATGAATTCTGAACCAACACCATCCCCACGACATGCATTCGCTATTTAGTGTGTTATTTCCCATTTAAAACAAACGGAACATTTAAATCGTTATTTTTTTAATAATAACAATAAAAACAACAATATCACCATTAATTTGTTAGGCACCTATCGATAGCACCAACAGTTTCATAATACTGTATTAACACTATAACACTATATGTGAAGAAACAAAAATGTCTGCTATTTATCTGAAGTATCTGCCAACACAAAAGTTTAGCAATATTGTGCAAAAATAACACTTTAATCACAGTTTATTGTGTGCTCAGATTAGAAAAGAGGTGAATGACGCAGTGTACGGCCGCTGAACTCCTCACACACTTCCTGGTCAAGCAGCTGCCAATCACATTCTCAGTAGCCAATCAGAGTAAGGGAAAACCACGTGAAACTAGTGCTAGAAGTCCAAAAGAAAAAAAACTAAATGAAACAATCAAAAAATCAGGATTGGAAAAAAAGTGAAGATAATATATTTAACAAAAAGGTGAAGATAATATAATAAAATAATTAAACAAACAAACGTTAATGTGAAGCATTTTTGTTCGTTTCATAGAAATTTATGTTTTTGGCACTAATCTGATTCCATAGTTTTTATGATTGTGAATATTAGCTAATGGTATTGTTTCATTCAGGTAAAAAGCAATGTGTCATTGTCACTGGATATTACAAAAATGCTATTAAACCAACGGCAAACTAAACTTAAGAAAATATATACTGTATATGTTTTCTCACCACTCCTGATGTAGGAAAAATGTCGTCCAAACTTCCATAAGCGTTCCAGTGCACGGTTAGTCTCCCAAACAGGCCTTTCCTTCTCTCAATGCTTAAAGTCACCGGGTTATTGTACTCCAGCTCATCAACTTCTTGTACTAAAGAGTTCTTAATACAAAAAACACAATTTAGAAATAAAAGTCAATTTTGAATGTACAGGTTTTGGAAAAAACACAGACAGAATACCTGTGTGAAGCCTATAATTCCATGCGAATCATCATTGGCTGGAATGAATATGGTGACTTGACCACCAAAGCCAATCTCTGCGCCTCCTTTAGGGTTCTTCAGACTGACACGGAATTGTTCTTCCTCCTCGGGGACTTCGTCATCAATTACGTTCACAGCTATTTCTAGCTCACGCATTCCAGGCTGGAATAGTAGCTCTCCTGAGCTGAGGATATGAGAATGAGATACCCATGAGCATCAGATTTGAATGGAAAGACATACAGTATTTATGCAAATATAAGCACCCTCGTAATTTTTTCAGCAAAAAATCTAAAGTTCCAAATAATAAAAAAAAAAAAAATCCAGAAAAACTAACATTTCTGGCTATGTAAAAAAATTAAAATGTGTCTTCTTCAGTTCAACGAAGTTGAACGCTGATTCACAACTTTTTCACTTTTCTTCTAGCACATAAAACACTTTATACTCGGTCACTTTAAAACTTTTTTGGTCACTTATACTTTTGGGACACTTCAACCACTTGTTGCAGCTTTTGTATTTTTGTATGTTTATTATATCATATCATATTATATTGAACTTACTACTGTATCTTTTTTTTTTATTATTGTATAGCACGTTTGACTTCGTCCCTTGCCCCGCATCCCCACTCACTAAACATTGGACGTCGGCATGACGTGCAGATTAAGTTGATATCGCATCCGTCGGTCCTCGACCTGATCTCCACGTCGCATCAACATGTAATGTTTGGCCGTCGAAAGATGACTAAATTTTAACGTCGGTACAACAATGAATTTATGATGTCACTGGTATGTGTCTTGCGCGACGTCTTGAAATATATTTATAAAATATACAGTAGTAATTTTTTTAAACAAATATGGTTCTATGTCAATTTACATCATGAAAAAACTTCATTTTAGGTGATTTCGACATGGTTTAGGTTTTTTTCGTCCAATTTTGCTTATTTTCTAACAATGTGCCAATAGTCCACCCAGGCCGCTAGGTGGCGCTAAGTAAACCATTTCTCGGTTTGCCTGCACACTATGCCATGAAGAATCAACGGTCTTTTGCGCGCGCGGCAAGTTTCGGTGTTGGAAACACGTCACTAAACCTAAAAGCTATACTGCGTTCTACTCGTTTTAATCCATCATATCAACGTTTGATTTGAGGTAAGTTTGGTTCATTCTATGTGCTGAAAAGTGTTAACGTTTGAAATTACTGTTGTCATTTTAATATTTTTTAATTCAATAAGTTATTTAAGAGTTAGCACTGCAAACATGAATGATCACATAATCCTTGTTCCAATCTTTCCTCCAGGTCCTGGAGACCTCTGGTGAAAGGCCCATCCACGGTGAGTTTGTCAGCAGACGCAGATTTACACTGCAATGTATTGAATCGCCTTAAATTGCTAAAAGTGTGTTATTAGCCAGTTAGTAACACGAACCAAAGTTTTTTGTTTTAAAATTTTAAAACAAGATTAAAATTGTCTTTTGGTAATAAACTAGGTTTTGTGACACAGGGGCTGCAGATGGAAGATGTTGCTCTGGACTGGTGAGTTTGCTTTATTCAGACTTTGTTTCCTCACTAACTCTCACTATCTTCTCAGACGCAGGAGCCGCTGCTGTACTAATGCTGAAGTGTGATTTCTAACAGGTGAGAGTATGTACACGCTTTTTTCTCTTACACTATTGTGTAAAATAAAAACACTGAAGCAGACGTTAACCCGTTTTCTCAAATGTTCATTCAGCGTCCCAGGAAAATGTTATAAATTGCTGGAATTGCCTCCATCTGGAATGGCCTCAACAAACACTCAGAGGAATGGGCACAATGGAGGATGGAGCTTTTCCTCTGTGTTACACCTGTCTCCTGGTAGTTTTTCATATTCTGCAAGTAATGAATGGATCAGGATAGTATTTGAGCTCCTGTGGGGAGTTTAGTACTATTGTACATTCTTTTCAACAGGTTGAAAGGATTGGAGGAAAAGACCACAAGTCCGTTCACAATCCTTGATTGGTACGTTTCTGTGTACATTACTGTTGCTGTGTGTGTGTGTGTGTGTGTGCTGGTCTGCGCTATGTTTTCTGTTTTATTGTCTACTCTTCTGTTTTCCAGAGCTCTGCTGGTCCTGTTTTTACAGGATTACGGATTTAATATTAATATTAGTTTCAAACAAATCTGAGCTTTTCTCAGAGTTGATTACAATGTGTATATCTATTAACTTTTTAATATTTTTTTTTTTTGTTTAGGCTCTTCAATGATGACATGATGGTGCATTTCAATATCAATAGAAGAATAAAGGCAAGAGGAGTAAAAGGTAAATCCCAAATGTGTAATTTCTACAAAGAAAAACTCTTTCAATCTATAAAAGACTTGGACGGGAACATTTTCACATAGAACATTAAAAATTCAACAATATTTAAGAATAGGGTAAATTTAAATGAATAAAGTTTAATAACTTGTCTTCCGTGGCAATAGTAACTTAAAATAATGGACTTAAAAAGATAAACATGGACTTGGTGTATTGTCTAAGATTTTTAATTCTTTCTTTTTGTACCTGTGCAGGTCCAGTCATGAAGTTCCAGGCTGTACTGAGGACTTCATCAGGCCAACGGCTGCACAAACACTTGCAACGTGCACCAGAGGATTCAGGACACCAACTCATTTTATTAATATCTTTTGCATATAGATTAGATTTTTCTTTATTTACTGTATATCACTGAAATTGTATATAATGTTTGATAATGCAGAGTTCTACATAGGTTTATTTTTAAACTGTTTAATTTGTTTTGATGTGATGAGTTAAGAAAGATTTTTTTTTACACTGCTTTATAAAGTTGTATAAACTGTATGATATATGTATGCTATTTGTAAATAATAAATTAATAATTTTTGATTTTGTTGTTCTTGTCTGTGCCTGTAGTTAAATACATAACAGTAGTAATCTACTGTAGTTAAAATATAGTATCGAATGAAACGTCCATAACGTCCCAATTTCAACTATATTTAGACCATGTATACGCGTCGACGTTAATACGTCACATGGACGCGACGTCGGAAAAATCACGTCGTCTGGAGTAACGTTCCTCACCATCTGAGCCACCCGATCGCGACGTCGAATAATAACTTAGTTTTCACGTCGCGTCAACGTGTTTTTGCGCAGTGGGGCATGTTCAAATGCTGGAGGATTATTAAAAGCATTTGACTGCATGTGATAAAAAAATGTGAATTTTCCTTTTTTAACAAACCTAAATTGTGAGACGTATAACTTCGATGTTGTTTTACGCGAATAATGTGAATACATGAAAAAACCTATTCTACCGATTAAAACCGCACCATCCAGAATCCTATGCGGCTTTCTCCCATGATCTTTTGCATGCCTGTCAGAGACTCCGCGCAGCCATTTTTATACAGTCTTTATCAGATGTATTGATGAGGAGTATTGTTTTACCCTGTGCAGCAGACTAAGCGTTTTGATTTGAACCTGCATTTATTACTCGCTGCCTGTGTGTGACTTCATTTGTAGCTGTTAGCGCTGATCTACCCTATGCTCTTTGGTTTGCCATCTTTGCCTGTTGCAATATTAATAACTGTGTTTAGTTTATTTTTATTTCTTCGAGTGTTATTTAGCCACTGCCAAGTGTCGCTGCGTGGATATTGTTTCTTTATCACTGTTATCGAGCCATAAGCTAAATAAGCTAAAGCTTATATGCACATCTGCCTCCGAAACCATTATTTAACCTCTTGAGTTCTGATGTCCTCGTCTGTGTACTGACCGTCACGGAATTTTCCCACTTGTTGCGTTAACCCCTGACGTGGTAAAACGGATTGACCATGTTGTCGTGGTTTTAGAGCGCCCTCTAGTGGTGTCTGATCCTCGAAGTGCATTTTGCAGTTATTGCGAAAATGTCGCTGAATAGGACTAAGTTCTGTCGGCTGCAGTGCGAGATGCAAGTCTTTGCAGAGGAAGTATTTAAATGTATTATTTATGGAAAATTATGAGCGCAATGTTTAGGTAAGACGTGTCCCCTTTGTGAGGACACAAAAGATCTATTAAAGGAAGTAAATATTTTGTAGTAACATATGTAATATCTCCAACACTAAATCATGTAAAAAAATGGACGTTTCAATTTTACATTGTGCTACCAAAAGCTCGACTAGCAAAGCAAATTTATGAATGCTCCTGAAATTAAATGTGTAAAAATGGGTGCTTATATTTACGTGCATTTATGAGCATCTACAATTGGAAAAAATGGGGTTCTTATATTCTAGTAAATACGTTATACTGTATATTGTGTATACAAATATAGGCACACAATGGACACAATCTGCAACCTACGTTGGGATAAAATCCGACTGGTTGGAAACAGAGGTCAGCTCATAAAAGACAGTGCTCGACTGCCTGGTGGCTACCAGGATCATCTTTGAGGAATTGAGAGAGCGAACAGGGAGATACAGGAACCCTTGAGCTGATGGTGCCTTCAACACTTCGACAAACTGCTTGACGTCAGATCTCCAAGAGAACAGCGCTGAGCCATTCGCACCAGCGAGCAACAACTGAGCTGAGAAGTGAATAGTCAATTAAAACACTTAATCAACACTAAGTCGCTCAGTAAATTGTGCAGTAACTCACTTATGCCAGAAGGAGGAGTGAAAGGGTGAATGGAAATCAGGCCTGGGAATGAAATGGTCTGGGTCTTCTGAAAGAAGCTCTGCTGAGAGCCCCACACAAACACCTCACAGGACGATCTCAGACCTTCACAATGGGAAACGAAAAAAAATGTAAGTTTAAAAGTAGGGATGCTCTGATACCGACATCATTTTTGGGTAATCAGCCTCGATTCCACATTTTCTAAAGTACTTGTACTTGTTAAAAGTCCGGGATCAATACCACAGTCTGAAGACTGTCTATGTCTGAGCGGCGTGTAACAGGTTAATCACAAGAGCCGAGTGTCCCGTCCCCAAGCCACGCCTGCCTGTAGCTCAGAGCGCCGGTGAGAATGCAAGATCACGTCAGTCGCGTGGAACTATGCATTTTAAAATGAATGAATACTTTTAAAAAAATGTATTTTGTGACGACATCCAGTCATAATCAGAGGTTGTGGAGAAAGGCGGGCGCAAGCGCAAAGAGAATCAATCAGGACACAGAGTCTTTCCTATAGAGGTTATAGAGGCGCGAGCTTCTTAAAAAATGTATTCTCCCGACAAGAAAAAAACGGTCAGAAAAAATGGATTAAATTCACATTCATTGCAAACTTAAAAAAAAAAAAACATCTGTACGCAAAAATACAACACACCTGAAACGCCATCTGCAGAAAAAAAAAAAAACTTCTTTTTTCTTACAGCGTGAAATCATTTGATACTTATAAACAAGATATGTAAGAATTTTTTTTTTTATGTATTTCATTTCCTCTTTGTTGAGGTTTCATTTATGAGAACAAATTTATTTTGATTTAAAAAAAAGATTGAAAAAGGTTGAAAAAAACGAAAGATTGTTAAGCAGTACTAAAAATTTGAAGGTATTTTAGATACATACAATGGAATACAACTGAACAAATGTCAAGCAATAAAATAGTAAGTGTTTTATTGTTTTATGCACCACGTAAAAAACAAAAGTACTATAAAATTTCAAAGTATTGTGAGATGAATCACATGTTTTATGCACCACGTAAAAACGAAAAATTGTTATGCGTACAGTAACGAAACAAAACATTAATTAATAATATACCTAAAAAGCGTCGTCGTGGAGATATTAATTTTCAAAATGTTTGATTGGGAGAATATCAGGCGCGAGCGTGCTGTTTCCTGCTGCTGGGGGAGGGAAGTCCGACATAGACGCGCTGTATTGTGCACGAATATTTCAATATATTTCTTTTATAATTTATGCATATGTAATAAAAAAATCCAGGAAGCCGTGAATCCATGAACATACCAAATAAAGAAAATGAATCCGCAAAGCCGTGAATCCGCGATAGTCGAACCTCGAAGTAGCGAAGGAACACTGTATCTAATCCAAAAACATACATATCTGTGGCTTGCAAAACTCTCCAGGTTTCACTGAAACCCTTGTTCCCTGAGAGGAGGGAGCACTACAAGTAATGTTGTCCCCATCGAATGACTAGAAAGGGAACATTTTTAATAGAGTGGATGCGGCTTGTATGCAGGTGCGGCTTGTTTATGTTTTTTTTTGTTTTTTTTTTTCAAAAATAGAGCGGATGCAGCTTATATACAGGTGCGGCATATAGTCCAGAAAATACGGTATATATAGCACATATATAACATATTACAAAATGAACACTGCTACACACACAATAGTAAAATTAAACAACCCTGTTTTAAAAGAAAATTAAAATAAAAAAAACCACAAAAAATAAAACCTGTCACCTTCAGTAACGGCGAAAAGAATGGCCTCTTCTCCCACTTGAAAGGACTGGACTTGCTTGACTCGAGCAGTGAAGACTAGAGACTGAGGGTTCAGGAAGCGTCCAGCACTCCATTGGTAGATGAAGCAGGTGGCAGACATGTTCCCGCACACAGCCAAGTGTGGCATGATGCCGCCTCGCCGGAAGGGCACAGCGGAAGTCACATCTTGCACATCCAGACTTTGATAACGGTTGAACGAGGCTCCAGACCACACCAAAATCTTAAAAGGCAAAGGATATTGTTACTAATCCACTTGTACAGTATACACTACCTGTAATAGTATTAATATTATTAATACTGTAAATATATTCTGTATACACTACCGTATACTGTAAATATAATAATTTACAGTATACACTCCCGTTCAAAGTTTGGCCTACGGAAAGGAAGGTCAGTTGAATAGCTTCTTTAACCAGCTAAACAGTTTCCAGCAGTGCTAACGGGATCAAACAAGGGTTTTACAATCATCCATTATCCTTCTGATCAGTGGTGTAAAGTAATTGAGTAAATTTACTTTGTTACTTTACTTACTTTTTTTTTTTGTTTTGTTTCTAGCATAATTACTTATATTTTCTCATAAAAAAATACTATTATTTCTTTATTTAACAAACCTCACTTTGTATCACTTCAATGTTGTTTTACTTAAAAATAATGAAACAATAAACTATTATAGCGGTCGAAACTACAGCTCCCATCATGCTTTGCTGCTCACTGGTTCTCATGAGCTTTTGCGCTAAAACAGAGTAAAGCTGACTGAGCAGGGTTTTAGTTAGACGTAAATTTCAGAACAGTAGTGTTTTTTTCTGTGCAGCAGACAGCAGAGCGATTTGAATGTGTTTGACTTCGGTGTTCTTCATTTTCAAATCAAATCAAATTCAAATTTATTTGTCACATACAGCATATACGTGGTACAACATGTAGTGAAATGTGTTTTTTGGTTGTTCCAGCATTAAACCTAGGGATGGGGGAGGTACAGCTAAATGTGCAAGGGGGGATTTACAATAAAAAGATAAAGAATAGAAATACAATAAAACAGGGTATAAAGAAAAATATGCTATTCAAAATGTGCAAAGGGAATACCAAAAAGGTAAAAAAAAAAAAAAAACTATAGAAATACAATAAAAACAAGATATGAAGATAACATATTAAATATGAATAATAATACAAAATTTCCGAGATAAAAAAGTACAACTGAATAACGCCGAAGTGAGTAGAAGACAAATGTACAAAAGTGACTTGATTTAAAGTGTCTAGAAAGTGGTGACTAAAAGTGATCCGGAAGTGTTGTAAACGTGACCGGTTAAGGTCAAAGTGTCCCGTATCCAGGTAAAGTGAACAGTGCAGGGATGATTAAAGTGCAGTCAGCGAGAGAGATAGAGAGACAGTTCCGGTGGTAGTTGCTGGGACACCCAGGTTTAGACTCCGTATGGCCTGCGGGAAGAAGCTCCTCCTCATTTTCTCTGTGTTTGCTCTTAGGGAACAGAAGCGTTTTCCTGAGCGCAGCAGAGAGAAGAGTCCATTGTTGGGATGGCTGAGGTCTTCTACGATCTTCCTGGCCCTGGACCAGCACCACTTGTTGTAGATGTCCTGCAGTACAGGGAGACCGGTGCGTATGGTGCATTCAGCAGACCGCACCACCTTCTGGAGGGCTAGACTGTCCTGCACGGTGCTGTTCCCGAACCAGGAGGTGATGTTTCCCGTCAGGATGCTCTCAATGGTGCAGGTGTAAAGGTTCCTGAGCACCTGAGAGGGGAGTCTGAAGTAGGGCTGGGCAATTAATCAAAAAATAATCAAAATTGAAATTCAAATTTATAATCGTTATTGTTATAGGGTAAGGGAGCCCTCAGCCAGTTCCTGACGCCGGCTCGTTTCCCCCGTGGACGTCGGTGCGGGTCGCGTCCCTTTGTTCTTCTTCAGGATCTCGCTCGGCCAGCTTGGATCTGGAGTTAAAACTGACGCAATGTGGGTGCATTGTACACCAATAGATAAAAGAGTAGACGATCATATTTAATGATGGCCATCCAGTGCAAATATAACAGTAAGAGTAATTAAAAGTGCAGAAAATAAACAAAAAAGGGAAAAGATTTTTTTTGCTAAACTTTTACTCGAGTTTTTTTTTTTAATCTTGGTGACTTGTTACTTGTAATGGAGTAATTTTTACAGTAAGTATCTGTACTTTTAATCAAGTGTGTTTGTCTGGTACTCTTTGCACCTCTGCTTCTGACACAATTAGCACTTAATTTTAGAATTAAAACACTGGAGTGACAGTAGCTGGAAATGTATTTTTTGCCATATAAGACGCACTTTTTCTTCCCCAAAAGTGAGGGGGGAAAGTTGGTGCGTCTTATACGGCAAATGCAGAGATCCTCGGAGCGGAGCACGGTAACCGCCATATAAAAGGCTACGAGGTGTACTCACATTGGGCGATCTTCGGTACGAATGTCCCCCCTCTCTACTCCCCCGCTGGCCTACGCTCACACTGACAAATTTGCAATCGCGATTCTGTATGCTTACGTTGCGATGTATTAAGTAATACTAGTAGTTGCCGGTAGATGGCGTAGGTTTTCATCTTGCTTTGTCACTGAAATAATGTGGGAAAAGTTAGTAAAAATGCGAACGAAATAAAAACAGATTTGTGCGTTTTCTTGGAATCTAAATGAGTCGAAATGTATATGTTATTAAGCATATAGATGGGGACAAAACATTCATTATTATGGTCCAAAGGTTTCAAGATGAACAGGAAGAGCTGCGCTTTCACTGAAGCAGTAGATTCTGTCGCTCTGGTGAGTTTGTGGCTTATCATTTTTAAATCGTCTGGTTTGTGGAGCTCCACAGCCTCGCAAAATCACTTGATTAATAGATTGATCAAAAATTGATTGTTTGAAAAAATTCTATTGTTGCACAAAAATGTGCTGCTCGTTTGAGGAGGCTCGCGCATTTTCCTGTTTGAAACATGACGCCACGCCGCCTGATCCGCGCTCGGGCACACTTCGCACTTCCACTACAAGCAAACCGTGCTTTTGTACCCGGGCGCGGATCTGAGTACACCTCTTCCAAATGTACAGCGCCCAGGCATGGATAGGAGCGCTCACACTGCCAAACAAACCGTGCTTTGGTACCCGGGAAAGGACCCGAGTCCCTATTGTGAGTAAGCCCTTAGTACACCCGGCGGTGTGCGCTGACGTCATCACGCTCTCTGCTTGTCGATCCTACCATAGCGAGGTGATACCATCCGATCATCAGCGAGGTGAGGAGCGGCGATGCTTTGTTACTCGTTATTCTTGCTAATGTGGGGGCAGTGTTACTGGCTATTTCACTGTTTACTGACTGGTCATGTTACATTTTTGGCATACAATTGTTCTCAAACTGCTGTTAACTTTTATACAGTTGATATAACATATTTTACAACAGTGTTTGGTTCAGAATCTTTTTTTTCTAGATTTTCCTCCTTTAAAATTGGGTGCGTCTTATATGGCGATAAAATCCGGTATGTGGATTTTGCACCAAAAACCAGACATTTACAGCTGGAATAGTTATTCACCACATTAGCAATGTATAGAGTGTATTTTTGATTAGTTTAAAGTTATTTCCATCAACAAAAACGGTGGTTTTCTTTAAAAAATACGGACATTTCAAAATCACCCCAAACCTTTGAACGGTAGTGTATATAGAACTAAATATAAATTGACGCTTGTAGGTTCACCTGGCCCGATGCCAGCAGGTATTCTTGAAGCCCAGTTGAAAAGTGTTTAAGACTGAATTCCATTGTGAGATTGTTCATACTCAGTGTCTGTCTTAGTGTTAGTACCTTGAAGAGGAAAAAAAAACAGATCAAACACAATACTAAAAACAGCTAAAAAACTATTTTAAAAGGTGATTTTACACCAAACTTACCTGAGTGAGGTTTAGATCTACGTGAAGCTGAAATGTACTGATCACGGCAGATGCTGACATGTTATTTGTATGAGAAATCACCACAAAAGTGCTGCCGTTTACTTTGAAACAGACACAAGAGCTCGGACTCGGGATGTTCAGAACCTATTAAATCAGAGGCAATAAAGAAAGAAAGAAAGAAATAAAAGAAAGAAAACATTAATGAATAAAAAGAACAAAATAAAGAGAGAAAGAAAGAAAAGAAGGAAGGTACAAAATTGACAAATTAACAGAAATGGAGATGGAAAGAAGAAATTAACGATTAAAGTGTAGTAAAGATAGAAATAAATTATTAGGATAAATAAAGAATGAAACAAAGAGAAAAAGAAAGCAATACATGAATTAAGAGTTGGACGAAGAAAGAAATAAAGAAAGAAATAAAAGT
Source organism: Paedocypris carbunculus (assembly GCA_028128575.1). Classification (NCBI taxonomy): domain Eukaryota; kingdom Metazoa; phylum Chordata; class Actinopteri; order Cypriniformes; genus Paedocypris; species Paedocypris carbunculus. The sequence goes on from SOMO01000089.1 coordinate 465,502, forward strand.
AAAAAAAGGGGGAAGGAAGGAATTGTTGGTTAATAATAAAAGAAAGAAAGAAAGAAAAGAGGGAAAGAAAGAAAAAATTAAGAGAAAGAAAAAAAGGAAAGAAAGATAGAAAAAGAGAAAGACAAAACAAAGAAATAAAGAAAGGGAAAAATAATAATAAATAAATAAATAAAAAAGACCAAAAGGAAATAACGAATTAAGAAAAAGAAAGAAAGCCATTTAAAAGGTAAAAAAAAATACAAATAAAAATGAAATGAGGGAAAGAAGGAATTTAGGAATTAATTATTTAATAAATGGAATGAATGAATAGAGGAAAGAATGAAATGAACAAAAGAAAGAAACACAGAAGATTGGATGGATGGATAGATGGTAGGGTAGAACAGACAGACAGACAGATAGATAGATAAAAAGAAAAAAAAAGAAAGAGCAATAATAGTGATTTCCTTAGTATTGATTTTCTAGTATCGGACTTTTAGTTTCTGAAGTGAGATTATTACAGAAAATGAGTTCAGCTTCGTACCGCTGTGGCGATGAACGCTCCATGCCAGCTGTAGAGCGCCACCTGGTTCTGACCTCGAATCAGTCTCAGTAGAACAGACTCTTCATCCGACACCACACACCACACTGACTCCGCCTCATCACTCAGAGTCTGATACACCGCCAGTACTGGACGCTCACCTCCTACAAATACATGTCTAATGTAAATGTTCATTTCGTTTGGAACTTTCTATTTTTATTTCATCGTACTCATGCCAAACGCTGTTCCCGACAGTGTCTCCCATTCCACACTGACGGATGATTCCAGGCCATTACTACGGGAGACCGTCAGATACACAGTGTTGCTGCGCTCCTCCATCGTTATGGTGTCCAGGCTCCTTAATAGAATAGAATAGAAAAGAATAGAACAGGATAGAATAGAATAGAAAAGAATAGAATGCATTTATTGTCGTGTGACTAGGATACAATGAAATTATTAGCACTACTCCAGTTAGTGCAAAGAGAAAAATGTAATACAATATTTACGCAAATATAAGCATAATATTAATTTTCAGGCAGAAAATAACCCCCCGCCCATATATATAGGGTTAAAACTATGCACATTTTCTCTTATTGTAAAAATACTATTCTTTCTTTTTTTTTTTTTTTAACAAACCTGACTTGTGACTCGTATCACTTCAATGTTGTTTTTACTTGAATAATCACTTAAAAAAATCTATTCTAGTCTTTAAAACTCAAACTCCAATAATCCTCCATTGAGGCCTTAGGCTCCCATAAGCCTTTGCACGGCAGACTAAAGCTGAGATCGGTCTTTGTTAGACATAAATGTTAGAACAGTCACGTTTTTCTCTGTGCAGCAGACAGAGAGAATAGATTGTGTTTGACTCCAGTGTTCTTTGTTCAGTATTCTTACAACTGTTTTCTGTTTGCACCAAAGCTTTTGGAGTCGTTTTTAGGCGTTGGCGGAGATGAATCGGATGCAATATGGTCTGTCTGTTCAAATAATAATGATTGTATTTAGTTTAATGTTTTAATCTCAATCTCACCAGTGTTACTTTGTCTCTGTTAAGTGTTGTGGCGTCATTAATGTTTCTTTTTTCACTTATTGAACCAATAGAAGCTCAATACACGTCTGCCTACGCATTATTTAAAGACGCACACGCGCGCCGCTGCATAAAGACAACATGTTTCCGTTTGTTTGTGATCGCTCGTGACTTGAATTATGGAAAAATGGGCGCATATTTGAAATCGGCGATTATATGCACCCCCCAAGCTTTTTAGCGTTGAAAAATCAAAACAAAGGGGGCAGTATATTTGCGTAAATACGATATTAAAAGTAAAAATATACACACTGAGCAAAACCAATATAAATAGCTACAATATATCAGATTATAGTACAACACACATCGATGTGTATTGGCATGAGTTGACTGGCATTTGACTGTACCTGTTCATCGACAGTGCTATTCTGAAGAGTCCTAGCGGAGCCTGGTTCTGCAGTACAGTGATGAACGTTTGCAGAACTTCACCTACCCGAGCTCCTCCACTCGCTCTTGAAAGAGTCACGGTGAAAGTCTCGTTCATCTCTGGCTCGGCATCCAGAACGGCCCAGATCTTCAATGTCTAGAGGGCGAAATCACACCGTTCAAATTTTGCGTCAGTAAAAAAATCTGTAGCGCCCCACTTCTGTGCACGAAATTAACTGACGCCTGAGCATTCGTAACAGAGATGCATGTACATACGTTTTCCCACACCCAACTGTGTTCAAATGAGTCAAAAAGACTGAAAGCTGTGAAGTAATTTCAAGGTAAGAGCCATAGCACAGGAGTACAATGTTAGTGAACGCGCAGAGAAAAAAAGAAAGAAAGGAAGAAAAGAAAAGAAAGACAAAAGAAAAATATGGAAAGAAAATAATTAATGGATTAAGAGAAAGAAAGAAAAGGAAAAAAATGAAGAAAGAAAGGAAGGGAGGGAGGAAGGTAGGAAAGAAAATAATAAGAAGAATAAGAAAATAAGAAAGCAATCAGAAAAAAAAAAAATTAAGACAAAAGAAATGTCTTTTTCCAAGAAAATATGGAAAGAAATAATAAATGAATGAACTAAGAGAATAAAAAGGAAAAAGAAAGAAAGAAAGAATTTATGGAAAAAATAATTAATGACTTAAGAGAAAAATCAAAGAAAGAAAGAAAGAAAAAAAAAGGAAAGAAGGAAGGAAGGAAATTAAGAAAGAAAAAACAAAGAAAGACAAAAGCTAGAAAATGGGGTATGAAAGAATTAATGAATTAAGAGAAAGAAAGAAAGAAAGAATTGAATTGAATCATTGCAAAGCAAGATTTGGTGTAAATTGCCCTCAACACAAATGCAACTTTGAAGCTTTTAAGATTAATTAACTAGCCATTTTTAATTATTGAAATGGGATTAACGGCTTTTTTTATGTAATGAGTAGAAAGTACAAATATCTGCATAGAAATGTAAGGAGTAAAAGTAAAAAAAAATATATACCAAAGTAAAGTATAATTAAAACAACATTTTAAAGTATGTTTACTTCGCTACTCGACATCTCTGCATTCTGCTGGCCTACCTTAAATCTCTCGCCATCTTCCAGAACAACAAAGCCAGAGGAAGGTGTCAGATCCTCAGTGTTCAGAGAGCCATTGGCATCTGTGATGGTGAACTCAACCATTACAGTGCCAAAGATGCCCAGCGGTGGCTCTCTGACAATATAGATGGTGGCCACACTCTGGCCCAGACCGGACACTGAGGTGGGCTCTCTCAGGAGGAAGTGCTCGCTGCTATTGAAGGACAGGATTCCGTGACCATCATCATTCGCCATAATCTTCACCGTAGCTAGAAAGCCCATCAAACACACAATGCAATACACACTCCAGGAAAATGGCACATAACACTGTGTCACAAAGATTTTGCTACTTGAACAAAAATATGTGCCGTATAGTAAATCGAGTAAGCTAATCTGAAGTCAGAGTTAACGCAGCACGTACACTTTTTAAGTTAAACGCATAATTAAGCATAATATTATAATAATAGCGATTACAGTGATTAGGCGATGTATTTCTACTGTACTGTACTGTACATGCGCACACTTGCTGTGCACTAGCTATTCTTGGTGGGAGGATGAATGTTGCATAGCAGGACATGCCAGGGGCACGTATGTCTGGGCAAAATCAAATCAAATCAAATCGGACTACAGGCATATAAAGCGAATGAGACTTCGAGCGCCTGTAGATACGTTTTCTTGAAAGTGTTGCTATGCTAAGATGAAGAGGCGCAGCAGTGTTAACAGTCCAGACAGTTTTTGTTACATTTGCTGTAAATATACTCTCTCTGATCAGCGCAAGAATCTGACAAAGAGGGTGAAGACTGCTTACAAGTACAGGATAATGATTACAAGTAGATTGGAGATCAGGATAAAAGTTGGGCACAATTTGGGTGATGTAAGTGATTTACATGGGGAGAGATTCCATCTGGATATTTCAGTCATTGAAAGAAGATATCAAGGTCATTGCAACCCCAGCATGTTGGGAGAATACTGTTGGTTTTTGCAGAGGGCCACGACGACACTTTGAAAACACTTTGAACAGTACTGAATGAACCTTAAGATGATTTTTTTAACATATGTTGATTTTTTTTTATTGATGGTAATCTGTCATGCTGACTTGCTTACACGTGTGCCAAACAGTTCTGAAATCAAACTATTTCTGTAATCAGATTCTGTATAATAGCGTATTATAATTTTACTTAAAGTTATTTTACATAACTTGAGTTCTGGACGTGCTAGACTAAATCTGAGATCTTGTGATTCGGATTGATCATACTTGATTCATTATAGAAGACATGACAAATGCTCAGTAGCAAAATTTACCAAAACTTTGTGAAAAAATATTTGTGACTGTGTAATGAGTGTGAGAAGACAGACCGGTGGTGTTCTCTCCCAGCTGCAATCCAGCTGAAGGATTGGCAAGGATTAGCTGGAAGGTCTCGTCGCCTTCAGGAATGGCGTCGTCCCAAATCTGCACCTCTATAATCTTGAGCCTTTCTCCACTCGCAAAGTGGATCATCTGTGTGACACACGTTTCCAAGAAACATTGTGAGCTTCTAATTGCTTATCAGTGTTGGGTGTAACGCAAAAGAAAGAAAGAACGAAAGAAAGAAAGGGAAGGAAGAAGAAAGAACAAATAAAAAGACAAAACCAAGAAAATAGGGTAAAAAAGAATTAATGAATTAAGAAAAAGAAATAAGTAAGAAAGAAAGCTATAGAGGGAGGAAGGAAAGAAATAAAGAAAGAAAAAAATAATAAAAAGAAAGAAAAAAGAATTAAAGAAACAAAGAAAGGAAGGAATGGAGAGAGAACTGGATGTGTGACTAAACGTGAGCGAGTTTTCACTGCAGATTGTTGGTTCTCAACTTCCTTCTGGGCCTTAAAAAATATTATATTTGAAAAAATTTTCTGTTTTAGTTTTTGTTAGATCAAGTCTTGAGTAAGCGTACCTCTCAAACATGTATTAATTCACTGTTAGTACATTGTGGTAGGGATCTGCCTAAATCATTTGATGAACGCGAGTTGAACAGCAGTATATATTAGGGGTGTGACGTGGCACGAGATCTCGCGAGATCAGGTGCTTATCGCGAGATGCGATTGGGATCTCGTGATATCGCGAGAATTTAGCGCCATTTTTTTTTTCACATGTGGAATCAAACATTGTTAAAGGATTTGTGCACGAGCGTCCCGATGTTCGCGCCGGCATGCGCGGATCCTTGCGCTCGCGNGCGTTGGTCTGACGTTTCTCACTCTGAGGTGGATTGTATTTAAATGCATAAACGTATCGTTTCAGATTTTTCAGTATCGATACTCATCAAAATATCTATTTTTGACAACACTACAACCTACTAATAGTAAATAATTAAATGATGTTGATGTGGAGTTTTCTCATTGCCATTTTGGCTGGTTATGGTTGGATTGAGATGTTCTCTGAAGTTCCTCAGCCGTCTCTGCTTCACGTGTCCGTCGCCGCACATCGTTTTCCGTTGTCTCACTAACTCTTGGATGACTAGAGAAGAAGTGGCTTGTGCTCATTTTAATTCATTCCTGAATATCTTTAGACATTCAGTCCTCTCCCCTGGTCTGGATTTTAAAGATATTTGTTCATTGGCATCCATACTCGCCTTGGTCTTGTTTGATGTGGTGGCCACCAGCTCTCAGATTGTTTCAGGTCTTCTATTTTGGACTGAATTGGATGAAAAAAAAATGGCAATTTAGCTTTTGAATTGGAGTCGATTATGAGGTGAAAGAATAAGAAGATTGTTGGAAGCCCGATTCGGAAGTTGTTCTTGCCATCACAATCCACAGATCCCATCTTGATCTTCACCTGTAGCTA
>SOMO01000089.1:474061-510544 GCA_028128575.1 Paedocypris carbunculus
GGAAGCTTCAAAAAGACCGGCATTTCCAACGCACTGGACGGAACTGAAACCGCGAGGGGATAAATGTTAATTCCGCTTGCCATAGAAGCGTGCTGCTCAGCCGATGACGTCAGCGGTGCGTCTTGTTCCTCTGAGTCGCAGCAGCGAAGACATAGAGTAAAACAGGTACGAAAATCATTTCTTATAAATCGGATATTAATAGTCACTTGTTGCAGCGGTTAAAAAAAACAAAACCCTAGCGTCTTGTTGTTTCTAGACTACCGCTGTTTGTGCAATGTCTTGCGGAAAAAAATGAACTTACTCTTTTCATTTCTTTTATTCGCAGGTGTCAAGACAAGTTTAAAACACGCCACCTGAAGCATCTATGCATGTTCCTCGTTCGCACCGTTCACTTTAATGCTGTTGTGCTTAAACAAAAGTATTAGGAAGGACAAATGTTTTAATTCGCCGGTCTCAAGATAAAACGTAATCAGCGTTTTAGTAGCGCAAGGGAAAAAGCAAGCGCGGATGAGATGTCCGCGGTTTGCGCAGGAGCGGCTGGCATCGTTCACTTTATATTATTTATTGATAATAAATAATATAAGGAAAGACTACATGTTTCCATTTATTTGTGATTGCTCCTTTTAAGAACGGCATGCCAGCCGTGGCTGAGTCCTCGCGCACTTGGTCCACTCGCGCCGTCATTACAGTCCGGACTTGAAATGTCGAAAAATGAGCGTCTTAAAATACGCAGATTTTTGAAACATATTTTTCAAATACATATATTTCTAGTATTATTATTATCTCTTATCAGATGCGTTAATTAGACGTTTCTCAGTCTGAGGCGGATTGTATTTCACTGCGTTAACGGCACAAAATTGGACTTCAAAACACTTGTGTTAATAATGAAAACAGTTCCCTTTCGAAACGGTCAAGCTCCAGAGATGTTCCTCACAGAGTCTGTGTGCTCACGGTGAGGCGACTCGGAAGGGCTCCGGTTTTATGTCGCGCGTCCGATGGACGGACCTCCCCTGGACGGCTGTGGTGGATAGCGAAGCTGGCTAAGTGAGTATTCTTCAATGGCTTCCATTGCGAAGGCGATCCACATCGATAGGCAATGGCTTCTCGAACGGAGAAAATCCCAAAGCATAAGCAAGAGCAGCGCGACAGCCTTTCTCGACGTCGTGTTGGGAGTCATGGACTCCTGCGGAGTAGTCGCGGGATCGGCGGCTACTCGCATAGGCGAGACCAAGGCCTGAGCAGGCCCGACTCAGGGGCGTGGTTTACGTCGGCAGACTCGTTCATGCTCGACGAGAAATAAGTTTGTGTTGCATCAATTGCTTGTGGTTCAGACTCAAATTGCGCACTGTGTTGCGATATGTGTGTTGTCTCGACAGCCACGGATTGGTATCGCGATCCTGAACAAAGGTTAGTGATCACATTCTCGGCCCAGGAATGGGCATTCCCGTCGAGACGATCCGGACTCGAAAGACGGGACAAGAGCGCATCTTGTTCATATTGGTGTGAAATACATTCAATAAACAAAGGCTCTGGGTTCTTTGAATCAATATGTCCTTTTCAGTTGCCCTGTCTTGTCTATTGAGTCTCATGAGACGGAAAGAGAGCGTGGTTTTTTGTTTATATTGGTGTGAAAACATTTAATAAACAACGGCTGTGTTCGGTAATTCCGTTGCATTTCCCTCGTCGCGACTACGGTCTGCACGATGGGATGAGAGCGCGCTGGTTTTATTTGTGTGGAACATTCGAATAAACAAAGCTCTTTATATCAGTGTGAATCTTCATTCTCTCCTGACAGTCCGCTGTGTTTTCAGACACGGTCGCGCGTGAAGTTTGGTAAGATCACAGCAGATCACTTGTTATCTCCGTGAAACGCAGATGTATTTCTCCACTTCAGACACTGTTCATCCAGGTTCGGCTGTGGCGTGGCTCAGGCGGCTGCTGATTGCTTCAGAGACGGACGCGAGCCGGGCGTGAGAACTTTCTCCGAAGCGAGTCGGTCTCAGCGCGACCAGATTAATCCGCGCGAGCGCAGGGCTTGTGGTTTGGGCAGAGCAGCACAGTAGTGCGAATTTTTTTGTGCGTTCAAGTTTTCTGCGGGAGACAATCTGATTGTCAAACAAACTCCAGAAGTCTCACCCTTTTACCCGGCAGATTGGGATTAATGAATCTCCAGAAGACTCGATTCACTTGAGGAGTCGACTCTTCTGGCTCCAAGCACGAGTGACGAGAATTCAATTGTTTTATCAATGACTCGGAAATGGTTCAGTTCAAATCGTTTGTTTTTCTGTTAGTTTTTGACGCTGGCGGCCCCGAAGATGGCTGTCACGGGTTAAGTGAACAAGAATATGATCTAAATCTGCCGTTGAACAATTTTGAGCCTGAGGAATAGCGCAATTGTGGTGATAAACGAATCGTTGACGGACAAGATTCATTCATTCTGAGTCATGTATAACATGAGTTCATCTTGATCAGATCATTCACGAACGTCACATCACTGCAAGCACCTCTCGTTCTTAACTTGAGCACAGTTTCTTGAATAGAGCTGACGGAGAGCCTCTGAATTGAAGTGTTTAGTTAAAGTTTAAAATGATTTAAGCTTTGTACAACATTGCACTTCTACGCTAACTGCACTTCGCGCCTAAGTATTCTCACTACGGCGGCTGGACACGTGAAATGAAATCATTTGATTTAAGAATGTGTTTTGAGGCATGAGATGCAGAAGCACATTTCACTACATGGTGTACCATTGTGTATAATATATGTATGTGACAAACAAAAGTGAGATGCACTAGCACCTGAGTTGCTGGAAAAGCTTCCAGAGGCTGTTGGGGCATGTGGCGCTACCACGATGGTTTGCGCATTGCAGACACTGGACACGTCCACTTCAGCGGTGGATCTGCTACGGGAGCGACGCGTGACTGGAGGACCGAACTCAGCAGATGACTCTTTAGCTTCCTGGAGTTCATGGCGGAGGCCGTTCATTGTGCGCTTTTCTTCTGTGCACAGAAGGCACGTCTTGTGGTGCGTACACAGCGCAATGGTGATTTGAATCATCAAGGTGGAGTGTGAGCACAGGATCTTCAGGGCGCTTCAGTGTAGCTAATGCTGTCAGGGGACCGGTGGCTAGCGGAGTCGGCAAAAGTGAGGACGAGATGGCTGCGATAACTGTCATCCCATTGATCACTAGGGTTGATTGGGCTGATCTTGCTGGCTGGGCGGGTGTCCCAGTCTTCCCCCACTGTTTCAAGTGTGTCCCTCCCAAAGCCCATGCTCGGTGGAAGAGGGCGTGCTACGATTAGCTGCTCCCCTGCTAGAACCTCCAACCAAGCTCAAGGCGAAAGGAGGAACGTAGGGAAGTCGAGCGTAGGGAAACCAAGACTCGTGTCTGGGTTCCTGCGAGGTGCAAGAAGACTGCAGCCAGCTGGGCTTCAGCTGGCGCCCATGTAGGATCTGTCAGTGGTCCTCAAAGGTCTGGCCGCATCCCATTTTGAGCCATTAGCAGAGGCTGGTTTTAAGCTGCTGTCTGAGAAGATTTGTTTCTACATTTCCACTTAGCTTGTGGGAACGAGTGGGAGACCTTCGTGCTTCTCAGTCAACCCTCAGTTTTTCAGTTTGGATAATAACTGTATGGTGAGGCTGGTTACACAGTCATTATACGTTCCCAATGGCTTGTTACGCTTGGGGTTCAGGTAGTCACCTTAGGGCCTTCGGGTCTGGTGAGTCTCAAATATGTCCGGCTCGGACCTTACGGGCCTAGGTTGACAGAGCGAGTCTCTTTAGTTCGACGGAGCAGCTGTTTGTTTGCTAAGCCAGGCTTAAGAAGGGCGAGCCTTGTCTAAGCGGCGTTTATTGCATTCGATTGTGTATGTGAATCGTTGGCTTATGTTGCAGGATCAGCCATACCCGGAGGGAGTCCAGGCGCATTGTACGAGGGCCCTGGTGTCAGAATGGACTTGGGTCAAGGGAATGAAGATCGGTGATATCTGCAAGGCCGCGGGCTGGGCCTCGCGCGAGTTGTTCGGGTGTGACTTGGGCTTCTCCTCGTTACTCCGCATGTGCTGTCGCCGCAAGAGGAGGATGCTTGCCCGTCAGGTACGCAGGCTCAGTGAACGTTCAGGTGTCGTGAGTATACAAGGGTTTCTCCTCTTATGGTTCCGAAGGTCTGTTTCATGCGTTCTTTGTGTGGACAGCATCAGGGATGTCTGGACGTCCCTTCTTGCGGCCGGGTTCTATTGCGTACCCATATGTAACATCGAGAGACCGTTTCGAAAGGGAATTCTCCAGGTTTCGAACGAAACCCTTGTTCCCTGAGATAAGGGAACGACATGTCACATAAGATGCCGCAAGAAGAACAGGAGTGGGCGCTGTCTTGTGTTGCTCAGTCATTTGTTCTGAGGCAATGCTGGCAGATCCGCGTGCTTTACCTCGCTGGCTCCGCCTCCGAGGGCGGGATCTGTCGCATTAGCCGCAGATTCAAATTTCTTTCGGGAAACGTTGTTACCTATATGTGACATCTCGTTCCCTTATCCCAGGGAACAAGGGATTCGTTCGAAACCTGGAGAGTTACTAACTTCTCGAAATTCTTTCTACACGTCTGCATCTCAGTACATAAGATGTTAGAGTGGTTTAGTAGCAGCTCTTAGATATTAATCTTCCCGCAACCACCGATTTTTCGTGTTCATTTGCCTCGAGTCGAAGCCAAAAAACTAACAGACATAACTTCTTAAGCACTTTTTTTTTAACCGCTTGTGAAGACTCTGCACTCGCCATCTGACAATATTTATCATGTGCTTATACGCAAAGGCCAGAAACACGAAATCGATAGTCCTGATACCTTTGGGTCAGACTATTGTATTATTTCAGATTTTTCAGTATCGATACTTATCAAAATATTGATATTTTTGACTAGTCTGAAGCTTAATGAATTGCAGGCGACTTTGTGGAAGAGTAGCTGGGTCCTGCAGAATCTCCATCTTTAAGGCTCATTTATTGTTGCGGAATATATATTTTTTTTTTCAGAAAGGTTGTTTCTTACTTACAAAGAATGTTACATTTCAAACGGATAACCTTATTTATTACAGAACGTTTTATGGAATGTAATTAAGATAATTCAAAAAGCTAAAAGACTCAACTATTTCATGGTTTACTGGTATGTTTTTAAATGATTTATTCTTTGAAGGTTTATGCAAATTTTAATCAAGTCAAAAAAAAAAAAGTACGGCGTAGGATGAGGTTCAAAAAAAAGTTTTAGTTGGCAAAAGTACGCTTGACTGCAGCAACAATACATTTGGTCCTGATGCCAAACATGTGTCCTGATGCCACGTTTTATTGTCATGTGTGCAGGTTGTTCTGCACAATGAAATTCTTACTTTGCCGTACATTGTAAGAGACCTGATCCTGGGCTCCCTCAATTGGCAGTATGGGAGGCCCAGGACTCAATCAAGACCAGCTGATGATGGTTGGGATTGTACACCTGAAGACACTTGTGCCTTAGTATTTAAGGGCTGCAAGGAACGATCACTTCTGTCAGTTATTGAAGTCACGACCATGCTGTGAGGTTGATGAAGGTCTTAAGTTTTGCCTTGTGTTTTGTTAAGTTGAAGCTCTGGTTCTATGATTCTGTTATTGGCTCTCATGCCTTGTTTTGTTTCTTGTTTGATTTGAGTTCTTTATTAAAACCTTCTTGTTTTTGCAACTTTTGTCGTCCTGCCTGAAACTCCAGCAAAGATCCGTGACATACATGCATTGAGTGCCAGTGGTAAGAAAGAAAATAAAAACAACAAATGTATATACATGCGATAAATAAATCAAAAAAGTACAATGCAAACTACAGAATATGTGGTTATGTACAGTGAATTGTGCAAAAGGTGCAATGACAATTATAAGGTCAATTAAAGTGACACGTGTTGCAGCAAATGTCATCACTGTGTGAGTAGCGGGACTACTTTTAGAAGTAATTGGTTAATTTACGTATTCACTAACTTAGTTACTTTTCTGAAACAGTAATTAGAAAAGTAGTTAAATCACAAAGTTGTACAGTAATCAGTAATTTGTTCCTTTTTTAAAGTAATTTACCCAACACTTACTGTTACTAAAAAATGAATGACTCACGGATGAGGTGACGTTAAAATCCAGACCCAACTGTGCCTCCAGATTCTGGGCGTAGAAAAACAGTGAGACATTCCCGTACGTCCCAGCATCCCGATAGGCCACCAGAGTCAGCACTCCTATCGTCTCGTTTATGGTGTAACTGGAAAAAAACACATCGCAAATTATATTTGTAACTCAAAATTATCATGATTATTTCATTTGCAACTAGAAGAAAAAAATCTAATGAAATAGATTAGAAATAGTACTTGATGTTCTGCCATCCGATGATTCCTTGAATTCCGTCATTGGCATTAATGCAGATCTCCGCCACAAGCCCATGAGTGTCTGCAAACCACATTATTATTTTATTTATTTTATTCATTTACTGGTTTGGGGGTCAATGGTTGCATTATGTTTATGTCTAAAAAAAAAACTACATTGACTTTTGCTAATACCTAAAACAAATATGTGTATAACATGTACAAAAATGACAAAAACTAGACTACGTCATGACTACATCAACACAATGATGTCATAATTTACCTTTGAGCGTATAGTAAACGGCTAGGAGAGGATCCGATATTTAAAAAAAATTATAAGAACTAATAAAATGTGATGACATTTTGTGAAAATGACATTTATTGAAAATTACATTTGGAGATATTATAAAAAAAAAAAAAAAAAACATTGACATTACCCAATACAACTGGCCTTTGCTTAACCAACCTACCTAGTTTGGAAGCAATTGTAAGAGTGGTGATGAGGACAGCCGATGTTATATTAACTAGCAAACATTCCTGCAACTCGGGAATGTCGTCCTATAAAACACAACAAAGAAGACACATTAACTTAAACACCTTGATAGAAATATGAAGATATTGAGGTAATTTAAATATAGTACATCAATAATAGTGATGGGGATGGAAACAGTGGTCTGTCCATCCTGCATGATGACGAAACTGGAGACGTGTCTATAATCCTTGTTTGGTTCAGCAAGACCTTCGTCCTGACGAGATCCACGCACGGTCTCGTAACTAATATTTACAGCACCTGTGTGGAACAAATAGTTCATAAAGAGTGCAAGATTTATGTAAATAGCACATTTAAACATTTGTGTCTGTTCCTTGAATTTTTTGTACTTCTTGCCCGTGTTCTTCATTTTCGACTGTTTTAACTCTTTCTGCCATGACATGACCGGCTAATTTGTAGCCGGTTGCGCTAAGCTTAGCTAAGTGGTCGTGGTTTGTAGTCTCTGTTTGCTGTAATATAATATTGTACTGTATTTAGTTAAATCTTACTTCTTCCAGTGCTTTTTGTCTAAAATTCAAGCACTTCTCAAGCACTTTCAAGGTCCATGATCTAGTTTGGTAAAAATAGTTGTGGTAAAAATTATATGTAAAACTATGCCCAAACACAATCAAGATGAAACATTACCATTTTGGTGGAAAGTTTTGTGGTATTGGTGGGGAAAAAAATGGACATTACATATCAGTAGAACTTATTTTTAATAGTTAAAATACTGCCTATAATGCTAGTAAGACACTAGACATCTGCCATTCTTCTCCCTTTTTAGCAAAGTGTGTTTTAATTTAACAAAGTGTAACAAAGGTGGGAACGCTGCAACAATAAAGGTGTTGATGCTTCTGCACTTTTAATCAGACCTGGATCATAGTGATCACGGCCTGTTTAATCACACACTGACTTTATTTATCTGTCTCTCTCTCTGTCTCACTCTCGGAGTCTGTGAATTAAAAGTGGCGTGAAACCAGACACAGAGCGGGAGAACAGCCTATGTTCTGATCCGCTCCCGAGGACGTGCACTTATCCGGATTCCACTATAGGATTTCAAACATTTTCAAGCACTTTATTTAAAATTCAAGAATTTTCAAGTCCTTGAAAACACATTATTGAAATTCAAGCATTTCCAAGGAGCTTTTTACGACGGACAGGTCGTATTTGCATCTATCAGTTAAGAGTTTAGCAGCGGCTTTTTGGACTAACTGGAGGCATGAGAGTGTCGACTGAGCAATGCCAACAAAAAGCAAGTCGCAGTAATCTAATCGAGAAGTGATAAAAGCACGTTGGCAATATCAAGATATTTCGATGGTGGGAAAGGCTTGGTTTGAGCTAAATGCTCATTCATATTAATAGTTTGCTATGTTTGTCACCATACTCAACCCTATTAAAACCTTCTGATGGCTTGTGCATCAACACAACTAACCTGATGCGCCAAACTCTCGGTTTATGTAAATCCTGATGGTGAGATCCTTCTCCTCCATGGTCACTTTTACGGAAGATGGCGCGATGCTGAGCATTTGGAAGGGCTCGTCGCTGGCTTCCACGCTCACCACGGCTTCACGACCTTGATCCCTCAGAGCGGCTATTCCGGTCACAGTCACTCCTGAAGGACACAAGAGAGGAAATATTCTCAATTTCTAAAAGGGTCTTTAGTTATAATGCAATTCGATCTACATTTTTTTTACTTGTATGTAGGGGTGGGCGGCATACCAGTATTAACGTGAATACCGGCATTGAGTTGTGCCACGATATGGATTTTGCAATTTCGTGGATAGCATGGCACTTTCATGAATTTATCATTTATACACACATATAAACACTTTAATACAGGGTGCCCACACTCTTTCGGTTCGCAATCTACTTTTCAAATGACCTATANCTGTTTATTGTATGTTTTTTTAATCTCGACTAGCACCCGACTTGTAGGTAATAAGCGCACGTGACCGCTGCTGCGCACGGAACTCCGCCCCCTGCGAGCGCGCACACAGCTGACAGCGCTAACAAGTTATTGGACAAGTTATTACCAGTTACGTTCCTATTTCTCAGACACATAATTGTAACTCGGACTATAAAAGAAAAGTCAACACCGCAAAACACTGTCGCCTCTCTCCCGGACGAGCTGAATCACTTTTACGCCCGTTTCGAGACCCGCGACACACCCCGCCCAGAGCGCACTCCCGCGGCCGACACAGAGACACTGAGCGGCACACTCTCTGTCACTGTAGCGGAAGTTACTCTGTCTTTTCAACGAGTGAACATTCGCAAAGCTGCGGGTCCTGAAGGCATTCCAGGACGTGTGCTTAAAGTGTGCGCGCACCAACTAGCGGGAGTTTTTACGGACATCTTTAATCTCTCCCTCTCTATGTCCGTGGTGCCCTCATGCTTCAAAACATCAACCATAGTGCCAATACCGAAATCAGCCAAAACCACTTGCTTAAATGATTGGCGTCCTGTTGCACTGACGCCGATCTTTAGCAAGTGTCTGGAGCAGCTGATTAAACAACACATCTGCTCTCATCTGCCTGCTTCACTAGACCCACTGCAGTTTGCATACCGGAGCAACCGCTCCACTGACGATGCCATCGCCTTCACCCTCCACACTGCTCTCTCCCACCTGGAGAAGAACAACATTTATGTGAGAATGCTGTTTGTTGATTACAGCTCTGCATTCAACACCATAGTCCCTGCCAAGCTCATCCCCAAGCTCCAGTCTCTGGGCTTAAACACATTATTGTGTAGCTGGATCTTGGACTTTCTGACAGGCAGACGTCAGGTGGTCAGAATGGGCAACATCACCTCATCCGCGCTGACCCTCAGCCCCGGTGCTCCGCAGGGGTGTGTTCTCAGCCCTCTCCTCTACTCCCTGTACACGCACGACTGTACAGCCACACACGGCTCCAACGTCATCGTGAAATTCCCCGATGACGTGTCGGTGGTGGGCCTGATCACCGACAACAATGAGACGGCCTACAGAGCGGAGGTGAACGCTCTGACACATCTGAAAATCACCTCTCGCTCAACATCAACAAGACCAAGGAGCTGGTGGTGGATTTCAGGAGGAAAAAGAGAGAACACACCCCCATCACCATCGACGGGACGCCTGTGGAACGGGTCAGCAGCTTCAAGTTCCTCGGTGTCCACATCGCCGAGGACCTCACCTGGACTATCCACACACAAGCAGTGCTGAAGAAGGCACAGCAGCACCTCTTCTTTCTCAGGCGCGTCAGGAAATTTGGAATGAGCCCCCAAGTTCTGCGCTACTTCTACACCTGCACTGTGGAGAGTATCCTCACCGGCTGCATCACTGTCTCGTACTCAAACAACACCAGCAGCAACAACAAAGACCTCCAGAGGATCGTGCGATCGGCCCGGCGTGTCGTAGGAGGTGATCTTCCTTCCCTCCTACGAAAGCTCTGAGAATTATCGCTGACACCCACCACCCGAGTCATGGACTGTTCTCTGTGCTGCCCTCGGGTCGACGCTACTGCAGCATCCGAGCACGCACCAGCCGACTGCGGGACAGCTTTTTCCCCCAGAATGTCAGGCTGCTGAACACTGCTAGTGTATAACAATACACACTGTAAACTTTTTTAACTTTTTGCTGCTGCACCTTACCTATAATATATATTCATTGGGATTCATACTTCTAAATTGCACTATTTTATACAACTGTTTTGCACACAACATTTTTTTGCACACAAGTCTTTTTTTTTTGCACTGCCACTTATTGTCACTTAGTGTTACTTATTGTTACTGTCTGTAATTTGTTTTGTTTTGTACTGTACATTGCACTATTGGAATTTGCACCTAAGTTTTTCACTCATCACAGCTCACACGCTGGGGTGATGTGACAATAAAAGTGATTTGATTTGAACTCTAACCCTAATGCTAACACAAATGATTATGTGTCTGAGAAGTGAAGTTTATGTGTCTGATAGGGAAGTAACTAGAAATTTAAAAAATAGACACTACGAACATGATTAAGTTCATTGGAGACATATTAGGGCAAAATAGTACTGTACGATTGGTTCCACAAAACATGGTTGAAAAATGTGTTTTCTATAGTATATTGAGAAAGTATCAAGACATTGAAGTACATGAGATCCCAATTTTATCCTTCTATGTCTCCCAGGACTTTTATTTTGACAGTAACTCAACCGGCTATTTGATAACTCGTACTTCCTTACTTATATTTCCTCTTCTACTGATTTATTGGAGACATATAAGGGCAAAACAGTACTGTACTTAATTGGTTGCACAAAATATTGCTGAAAAAAGCGTCTAGTGCATATTGTAAAGTATAATGAGAACATAAGATAAGATAATCATTATTGTAATTACACAATGGTGCAATGAAATTAAGGTGCAAATACAGGAGTACATGAGAGATAACACATAAGAGTATATAAGATTCCGATTTTATGACATCCCTGACATCAATGTCTCTCAGGACTTTTATTTTCCGGACAGCATTCCGCTCGTATATTTGATAACTGCTTATCATATTCTTCCTTGCTTATTTTCCCCCCTCAACCGTTTCATGTTTTGATTTATTTTCTTGATTTAATCCTGTGGGTTTACTTTTTTACATAATGTTCAATATAAAAACATGTGTTACGTAACTCCTTTGAAGAAACTAAATTCTGAAAATATTTTAGACACATACCTTTGGTTTTTATATTCGACAGAATCACCCTGTACTCCTCTCTTTCTTCTGGTGTGCTGTCCTCAAGCAGCTTCAATGTTATGGTTTGGTTAAGCATGCCCTACAACAAATGTGAACGTGAATCAAATAAAGAGCACGTGATTCAAGTTCTAGACAGAACAAGAAAACAACATTAAAATGTTAATTGCAGTGTTGTAAAGTACTTTAGTAAATGGACTTTCTTACTTTAATTCAGTATTTTCGGCTACTTTGTACGAGCAGCATTTACTCTCTACTTGACTACATTTGTGATTGAGTATCTATATCTTTACTCCACTACATTTGAAAGGGCACTTACTGTTACTCGTTATTGTGATTGCGCGCGACAAGTCTGCATTTTTTTCTACCGTAGTTAATTTTTTTGGCGGACGAGGTGATATCGCCATCTGCAGGATGCTGAAGATACTGGATGCTATTTATCAGCTAATTCACGTCAACGTCAATTAGCGATGGCACTTTTTTGCATATTTGAGTTTGACTGAGACTGACTTTTTGCTCTTTTTTTATATACCGTATTTTTCGGACTATAAGCCGCTACTTTTTTCATATGTTTTGAACCATGCGGCTTATACAAAGGTGCGGCTAATCTGCAGATTTTTTTCCACCACTATGGTCGCTTTAAGCAGATATCATTTTTACAAGTTTTAATCAGCAAAGTTGCTGGTGTTAAAATACTCGTTAGGAAAGGATGTATTTGGTTAAATACATGTACATTTACAATTCAAAATAGTTCTGTTCCTGTAGTAAATACAGTGAACCTTGGTTTATCTCGGTAGATAAGTTCCAAGCCCGACCGCGATAGGTGAAAATCCGCATTTACGTATTTATTTAACACTTATTCAGACTTTTAAAACACTTTTTTTCACGTTTGTTCAGATTGTTAAGCAGTATGTACTAAAGATTTTAGATACATACAGTACAACGGAACGAATATCAAGCAATAAAACAGTAAGTGTTTTATTGTTTTATGCACCACGTAAAAAACAAAAAATTATCATGCTACCAGTACTATAAAATTTCATACATTCATTCATTTAACCAATGCAAGCAAAAAATTAAAATAATTGCACGACGTAAAAACGAAAAATTTATATGCGTACAGTAACTGAACGAAATATTCATATATAATATACCCTGCTTCTCACTAGCACGCGTCGGCGGAGATATACATTTTTAAAGCGCAGGACGCAGGCGACGCAGGCGGGTCTTTCGGGGTAATGGCTCAAGAACCTCTCGGTCCTGCACAAATATTTTGATATATTTCTTTTATAATTTATGCATACCTAATAAAACAAATCTGCGAAGCCGTGAATCCGTGAACCTATGTAATAAAAATATATATAATTTTCCAAAAACATACTCTTCAAGTTTCGACTGAAACCCTTGTTCCCTGTCAGGTAATGTCCCAGTAGTGTCAAGTGAACAACTGGAAAGGGAACTTTTTTTAAATCGAGTGGATGCGGCTTGTATGCAGGTGCGGCTTGTTTACCTTTTTTTTTATTTTTATTTTCAAAAATAGAGCAGATGCGGCTTATATACAGGTGCGGCTTATAGTCCAGAAAATACGGTAGTTTGTTCCGCCGTATTAAATTTCATTTCGATATTAGCAAATAAAGCACATTTAGGTGTTTTTCATATTTCACGGTGTTTTTGAGCCTAAATTCAGTACGAGTAAAATACTTTACGAGTAAAAAGTACAAGTATACTAAAATACTGTTTTTTAAATTGTATACTTCACAACTTTTACTCAAGTTTTCTTGGAATAGGTGACTTGTAATTTGTAATGAAGAAATGTTACAGAGAGAGAGAATGCTTTTGTTGTCATTCTATCACATATCACATTCTATTACATTGAAACTAGTATTGCTACTCCGTTTGGTGCAAAAAGAAAGATATCCGTACTCTTACTCAAGGATGGTTAGTTTGTGGACTCGTTACACCTTTGTATAAGTGTTTTACCTCAGTGAAAAGAAGAGTTCCGAGTTGGTCAGCAAACGTGAACGAGACTCTGGGACCTTCTATCTTCCAATCGACCGTGACATTGCCAATAGCGGGACGTGTTCGTTCCACCAGAAGTGAGACACTATCACCTGATAAAGACAACCAACATCTGAAGACTGTATAGGTAGTCCCTACAGGATTTGGCGTGATTTTTTTGTGATTGTTGCGGCCTAAAATGCCAAATGTTGCTGGATTTTTTTCAAAAAGTTGTGGGAAAAGTTGCGATTGCATTATCCTTTGATTTGACAAACATGTTATGAGTTCTTTTATGTCAAAAGTGTTCTTCGCAAGCTTACTCCCCCAAAGCACAGGAATTCAAAAATTCTGGCAAAATTTGATCACTATTTTTCAACCCTGTCACTTCTTGTGTAAAAAATATTAGCGCATGTATTTTCATTTCAATATTGCCCAGTCTAAACAAGTATGAACCAACTGGATGTTCTTTCAGTACTTGAAGGAACTGGAGTAAAACAGTAAATGCCGTGAATCAGTTGCATTATAACAATATGCAATAGTGCAGAGGCTATTTTCAGCCCTGACAATTAATGCGCATAACAGACGTTTTCTTTTAGGTAAACATTATCTCCCCCGTTCGTCACATCAAATATAAACTTAAAAATAAATTGCATGCGATTGGAAAGTGAGGTGAGGTGACGGCAATATGGCCACTAGGGACCATACTGAATTTGTGCTCTGCATTTAACCATCCGTGAAAGTGCACATACACACAGTGAAGTGAACACACACAAACCCGGAGCAGTGGGCAGCCGAAACCGTGGCGCCAGGGGGGCAGGTGGTGTTCAGTGTCTTGCCCAAGGACACTTAGTTGCATAACCAGTGATAGGGGGGATTCGCTCTTGGACGAGTCTATGTCCCCTACCACTGGACCACAACTCCCCAAATTGGGAGTGGCATGCGTATTTCATCAGTAAAGATGGTGTTCTATCATATTTTGCTACTTTTCAGCTTTTCCTAACAATTACGTCATGTTCTACCTTCTTAGTGGCCCCGCCTAAAAGTATGCCCTACCAGAGTTTCAAATTGTTGCTATAACTTATAATCATCTTATTAGCTTTAATAAGCTATCTGAAACAAATAATTAGTTTAAATAGTGAAGTGTGTCGTTATTTCAGTCTTGAAAAACACTGTGTTTGCATTATACGAGGCAAATACTTTTATTAAGAATTTTTTAAGAATAAATACTATGAGTTGAAAGGTTTTTTTTTTTTTTTTTTTTTTTTTTTTTAAGCACTGTATTTATCCCCGTGGGGCAATTATCAGGACCACGATCTACCACAAGAGCAGTGATCAGTGGGGCATGTGGGTTAGTGTCTTGCCCGAGGACACTCAGTTGCAGAACCAGCCGTAGTAGGGATTCGAACCAGCAACCTCTTGGACACAAGTCCATGGCACCTACCAGATGTGACGGACTAACCGAATTGATCGAATTCGTGGTAAATTCGCGGTGATTGGATGAAATTACAAGGTCGCGAATAAACCACGGGGTTTCGCTGAATTGGCGCAATCGCAACATCCTGGAGGGACTGATAAGGGCAAAACAGTACTGTAAATGATTGGCTCCACAAAATAATGCAGAAAAAATGCATCTAGTGCTTATTCGAAAGTATATTAAGAAAATAACAAGTACATTTTATTGATTCCGATTTTATGCATCCATGTCTCTCAAGACTTTTATTTTGAAAGCATTCCGACCGGATATTTGAAAACAGCTTATCATGTTCTTACTTGCTTATTTTTCAATCTGACATTTTAAGGTCTCTAGAGACTTGTAGACTTTAAGGTCTTCAGAGTATGTTTTAGACATTGCATCATCCTCAAACATTCCGAGACAAATTACTTCAAATTAAAGCCTGTACGTAGGTATACAGCTGTAATGCTCAAGACAGCTTCAAAACTGAAGCAGAAGCTTACCTTCTCTTACAATGACCGATCTGGAGTTCGAATGGAAGCTCACAATCCCTGCTGCATTGTCATTGGCTAGAATAAGGATGGAAACGGTGTCTGAGCTTGGCAGAATACGACTACCACCCTCTGATCTCACTAGTCCAATTTGAAAGGTCTCATTGTCTTCAGGCTCCATGTCGTCGGTGATGACAAATTCAAGCGTCTTCTTTACATCACCTTTAATGAAAAAATGGGAGTTGGTATTAACAGGTTTGATTTATAGACTTATACAAAGCAAGAGTCATCAACTAATTTCCAAAATTGGATGAAATTGTCAAGATTGAATTGCCATTACTATTTAGAGCTGATGGGTACTGGTATTCTGACAGTGCCATTTTACCCACAAATCCTTCGCTTCTCTAGTTATTCGCTCAATTATTACTTAATTATCGCTTAATACATCCCTCGTGTGCTAAAAACCCGATGTTTCTGTTGACTGTTATTACTTCCTGTGTTACGTATCTGCTTTCAAAGAACAAAATTCTGAAAATTGACACATTATTGTCAATATGTACTATTTTGAAGTGATGGATACTGGTATTCTGACAGTGCCATTTTTTCCATCTTGCTTCTCTAGTTATTCACTGAATTATTAATTAATCATCACTTAATACATTTTTTTGTATATGCAAAATATGTAAGCTAAAACTTGATGTTTCTGCGACTGTTATTACTTACTTAATACTTTTGATTCCTTTTCTTTATGTTCAATATAAAATCCTATATTATGTGTCTGCTTATCGCTTCTCTAGTTAATAGGTTAATTATTACTTATCGCTTATTACATCCCTCATGTGCTTCCACATCGTGCTTCCTTTGTCATATGCCAGTTAGCCAAACGTGTGAAATTTTGTGTTTATTGGGTAAGTTTGGCCTTGTTAGCTATTTCTTACTGTAGCTATTTTTAGCTTTTTGTTGAAAGTTCAATAACAAATGTTACTAGAATTAAAAATCTATAGAGTAAAAAAATAAATCCCGTAAAACATCTAATAGAACAGTCTAATTTTCAACTCTTCGTGAAGAGGCGCATTACTAGAGGGGGCGTTCTACTAAAGGTGGGGTTCTATTACAGGTTTTACTGTAAATTAATTTACAGATTACTAAGATTCATAAAGATTTTAGTTCCATTTTTTTTTCTTAAAGCTAAAAACTTGATCTTTCTGTGAATTATTTGTGTTATTACTTACTTTTTACTTTTGATAAATTTTCTTGATTTAATCCAGTTTTTATTTTTTTTTTTTTTCAAACACAAAGGTTCAATATAAAAAAAAACCTGTGTTACGTCAATGCTTTCAAGGAACTCAATTCTGAAAATATTTCAGAGCAGGGGTGCCCACACATTTTCGGTTCGCCATCTACTTATTAAATGCCCTAGCCAAAGCGATCTACCGGCTATAAAAACACAAATTATTAAGTTGTTATACAGACTTACTTTACCGTTGTGTTTCTTCACTCATTCTCCCTGTTTTTTTTATGCTTTCTTTTAACAAAAACTGGCGCCCGACTCACATGCACTGTTCTAGTGCAGATAATAAGCGCAGAGTTCTGCTCCGCCCAGAAGCACACGCACACACACACACACACACAAGCTGACACTAGCTGACACAGAAACCGCTCGTTGAAAATCAGAGAATTTGGCAGGATTGTGTAAATGCTGGATAAATATTCCACAAGAGGTAGAATCGCTTTTACTTGGTCCAGCTTTTCCACAAATTTTTATCCCCTTTCTTAATCGCAAGCTTGCAAGAGCTTTTAAACTTTTTTCCCACCATTTTTTTTCCAATGCCATGCGATCTACCAACAATGCCTTAGCAATTGACGTTATGGGCACCCCTGTTTTAGACACACTCGTCCATATATCAAGATTGAGTCGCCATTACTGTTTTGAGCTGATGGGTAGTGGTATTCTTTATTAGGTAAGTAGGTTAGTTATTACTTACCCTCGGAAAAAACAAGGATCTCCCCTGTACCATTAAAGTCCGCATTGGGTGTGGCATTCCCACCAACATATTTCCACTCCACTGTGACTTGCCCCATACTTCCTCCACGCCTCTCCACCACCAGAAGCACAGACGTTCTGGGTTCTTCTCTCACTTCCAGGAGCAGCCCACCTTGAGTAGCAGTGGGATTAATGCTGTAGAGTAGAAATATCCCAAAAGCATCTCCATTCATTCCGATAGTCACCAGAGCTGTGTCTGGAAAGTGAATCGATGGCAAGTTCTTGGCCGTGGCGGTCATATTGACCAGACTAACTTTCAATATTTGAATGATGAAGCTCTCATCCATCTCAGGAAAGGAATCAGTCAATATCGGTACAGAGAGGTTGGCAACCCCTGACCGGTCAAGCATGGTTGCCCTCTGAGCTATCATAGACATGTAGTCGCTCCCGGCAACAGCCTGCGAGCTGAACAGTGTGGCAGCTGATGTTGTGTTCTTTAAATAGATGGAGGTTTGTGGAGAAGGAACCAGCGGTCTGCTTCCAGAGGATACCCAGAAGCAATTCACGGTTGGGCTAGTAACGTAGCCAAAGGCCTCGCAGGCTCTCTCACGGAGACAGAAGGCGGCACAGTAATTAAGAACGTTAGTGGCTGAAGTGACGTTGATGGTTCTGCGGAGAGCGTTCAAAGGAACTCCTGCCATTGGAGGAGCATAGTAAATGAGTAAGTTACGGTCTTCTCTGAGAGCGTTGCTAACGCTGTCGATCTCAGACGTGCTGTAGAGTATTTCCAACGTGCCGAAGTTGCCGCCACTGAGGAGAAAGTGGAATGCTCTTGTTATGAAATTCCATTCAAAGTTACCGTAAAACTCCTAAAAGAACAGTCGTCACGGTCTTTGTCAGTGACACTTAATCCCTGACGAAAACGAAATGAGAACTATATAAAAACTCCTGCTCTGGCGAAAACTTCCTTTATTGATACTTTCGTCAAAGAATAAAAACTAAACAAAAAATGCTTTTCGTGACGACATCCGATCATAATTCGAGCTTGTGTAGAATGGCAGGGGCAAACGTAAAGACACCCAATCAGGACATAGAGCCTTTCAGCAAAGCATGAAAAATGGGATGGGATAAAGGCGAGCTTTTTTAATAACGTCTAGAAAAAAGCAGTGAGATATATAGATTAATTTTACATTAAACGCGGCCATAGAAAAATCAGTACGCCGCATGAACAATTACGAAAAAAACTTCTTTTTTTTCTTTCACTGTGCAACCTTTTGTTACTTTTAAACATGATGCAAATAAAATTTTATTTATTTTATTGTATTTAGTTTCCTCTTTGTTGAAGTTTCATTTATGAAAATGCATTTATTTGGATTGAAAGAAAAGTTCATAAAAATAAGATCAAGAAAAATAAATGTTTTTCCAAATAAGTAAGATCTTTGTATATATTTTATATGTTCATAAGTTAACTACGTATTCAGATTTCTTAGACAAAGAAACTTTAGTTAACATTTAGAACAGGGGTTCTCAACCTTTTTGACCTCAGGGCCCAAATTGTCCTAATCAAAGTGTCCCGCGACCCATTAAAACACACATTATTTCAGCCAATCCAAATCATGATTTGTTGAATTTAATAACTATATGAAATACACAAAAATGTAGATAAATAAATAATATGATACACCAAGGTCATCAGGAAAGCTGTAATCATGCACATACAACACTGAATAAGGCAGTTGCTCTTCTTACTTATACTTGGTTTTGCTTACTTATTACTAATCTAAAATATATATATGTATACTTAAAAAAAACACATGAAATGTACATAAATAAAATGTAAATTCAGTAGTAATAAAAATACAAAAATCAGGTTACATAATTAAAATGTGTCTACAGTGGCAGACGAAACCAAAATGCAAAAAATCTACATGAAAAAAAAAAACAAAACAAAACGAGGAAACAAAACTTAAATCAAATAAAATGATCTGCCAATCGGGTTAAAAATGTACTTGGTAACAGCCTAAAACAAGACAAATAATCTTGTTACAGAGTAGATTTGTTTTTGCATTTCAGTTCTTGTTCTAATTGGCTTTAATATAAAAGTAGCTTCTTAAATTGAGAAACATCATGTTATTAAAATTTCACTTTACAGTTCTTGTTTCAGACATTTCTGTCAAACATAATTTCTATTAAAAAAAATGCTTATTTAAAGAAAATAGGACAAATTTTGACGATATTTACACTAAATTAAGACAAAGTAATCGTTCACACTTAATTCTAAGCTAGTAGGAAAAAGTAACAACATTTATTGTCTATTACAAGACAAATGTTAAGATTTTTTGGCTTTATTTTCATTTCCTTTTTACATTTTCTTCACTTGCTATCTTCACTTTTTAGTAGAAAGCTTTATTTTCTTTCGTTTCAGATTTTTCCTTAATTTTCTGAAAAAAAATTAAAAATTGCAAGCGAAAAACGAAGATGTCAAGCTGTTTAAGCTAACGTTTGATATTTTTGCCATTAATATAAACGAATTGAAGTCGTAACTTTTATCTTCATTTGTTCGTTTTAAGAACGTCCTCCACCTTCAGTCAAAAGTCTGCCACTACTGACGGCATTATTGGAGAGTGTTGACACCTCAGCGAAATCTAGTGGTGGGGAGCTCATTGTTGTTCCGCGGACTTCGCGGCCCGCGATCGCGGGGAAAAAATATTCTCGCGGCCCTCTAGGTGGCGCTCAATGGTTGAGAATCACTGATTTAGAATACATAGCATACTAAATCTATACTGTATATTAGTCAACTAAAATGTTAGACAAAATTAGACTAAAAACAAAAAAAATTAAGATGACTAATTTGGGACTAAAACAAAACTGAGTTTTAGTCAAAAGACTATAAATAAAACTGAATAAAAAAATCTGTGTCAAAATTAACACTGCAATAGAACGCCACCTCTAATAGGTACCCCTATCCCCGACGGAAGAGTTAAAAAATAGACTGCCATAGCGCTCCATTAAAGCTTTTTTGGTACAGTATGTACTTTTAGACATATGAACAACAAGATGCCTCTTTACCTTCTTCGAATGGTGATGTTGGCGGTATAGACGCCTTCCAGAGGTTCTTGCACACGATAAACCGTTCTCTCAAAAGAAACTGTTCCATGGGGGTTATCATTCGCAGGCACTATAATTTCCACCACTCGATCAGCTCCAATAGTTCCTCCATTGGTTGCACCGATAAGTTCAACTTTTATAACCTGAATAAAGCATATATTACCAGGGTTTCTACAGTTTCTGAACAGTCCAATTCAAGCAATTTTACAGTCCAAGTTCAAGCTTTTCCAGCACCATACAGTTGTTGTAAAATATATCGTATTTACACTAATATAAGTGCCCCATGAATATAAGCACCCCCTCTGATTTTGTAGGCACAAAATAAAAATAAAATAGAATAAATACATTATTTTTTATTAACTAACTTGTGACTCGTATCATTTTGATCATTTGAGGTGGTCAGAACTTCCTTTCCCAAGATCCTTTGCTCTGCAGTCTGTCTCCACACATGCGCAGAGCAATTGTTTCAAGCTCAGGCCTGTTTCAAGCTCTCTGTTTACCTGACGCTGTGTGAAGAGGAAGGATTTTTATCCCCTATGCAGCAATCAAGCATTTTGATTGTGTCTTTTCCTTGGAATTTTTTATTCTTTGCCCGTGTTCTTCATTTTCAACTGTTTCGACTCTTTCTGCGATGACACATTGGACTTGTTTGTAGCTGGTTGCACTAAGCTAAGCTAGGCTACCCGGTCATGGTTTGTAGTCTGTTTGTTGTAATAAAATGATTGCACTGTATGTAGTTTAACCCGTGTTATTTTGTCTGCCTTATGTGTCACGTCGTGTCTAATGTTTCTGTCATTCTGTTATTGAGCCAATAAAAGCTTATACTGTAGCACGTCTGCCTACGGACCATTGTTTAACATTATATAGGCATTAAACGCGCTGCTGCATTTATTAGTGATTGTTCCTGACTTGAAATACAGAAAGATGGGGGCTTATATTTATGCGTGGATTTGAAATCTATTTGAATATTATAAGCACCCCCCCAAGATTTTGAGTATCAAAAATTCGAAAAATTGGATAAGTGTTGCTGTCTGTCTATTCAACTGTCAATATTAGTTCAAGTACAGTCGATATAAAACAAATGAACAAAATGCACAAATTATTTGAAATGATTTGTTTACTTTATTGTTCAATAGTTAAAGAATTGTGTGTATTTTCTTTTCTTAACTGTAATAAGAGGTAACAAAGACGAATAATAAACTGATTTTTTTCTTTTACTTTAGCAACACAGTACTCATTTTAATGTTTGTTTTTTCAATGGCAGGTTTTTCATTACAGTTATTACAATACTTTATTATATAATAAACAAATTAGTCTGAATTTAGGGGGACTTAATAGTAGGGCATAATTGCGTCCCCATTTATGACATTTTTGCCTTACCAAATAGCTATTGGCACTGTTTGCCACTGTACGCACTGTAAGACACTGTTTTTGCTGGTTGTGAAATAAGCATAATTAAATTTTCAAGCATTTTCAAGCACTTTGTTTAAAATTTAAGCCTTTTTAAGGCCTTGAAAACACATAATTGAAATTCAAGTATTTTCAGGATTTCAAGCACCCGTAGGAACCCTGAATTATGCAGTCTACACATTTTCTGCCCACGGAGCAAAACAAACTCTGACCTCTTCGATTTCAGGAACGTCGTCAGGCAGAACTTCCACTTTCAGAGTCTTCGAGGTTTCTCCGGGCGCAAACCGGACATCTCCAAAAGAAGGCCGGAGATCCCCAGTGGCCCCTCTTTCGTTAACAGTGGCTCTCCATTGTACCGTAACGTCGCCCATTGTTCCAAAATTCCTCACAATGGGCAGAGAGACCTCGAAAGCACTCATCTCTGGTTCCTCTATTGTTAACGCCGCCGCCTGAAAAACTAATAAAAAAAACACCAAATAAGACGTATAATTAACAAAATAAACCGCCACAAAAAAAATGACATTCACCTAGTGCTTTCAAACGATTAATTTTTTTAAACTAGGTAATTGCACTTCCCGGACCAAATTAATTGCAATTAAAAGACTGAAGCTTGTAATATTGGATTTTGAGGTGTAATATGTAAATTAATATAAACTCAACACTAAATAAACGCTCATTTAAATACTGTAAAATCATTTAATATAATTTTTGTTCAATTTGCAATGTATTGTGTTTTTTAACCCTCCGAGGTCGAGTCGTATTTTTTCAAGATAAAACACACAAAAAAAAGTCAAGTTTGGTCTTACATATAAGTGTTATCCATCAACAAAGTTTGAAGTACATATTTTTTCTTCTGCTGCTTCGTTCTTTACAGCAGGGGTGGGCAAATAAATTGTTTGAAAAAACAATTTTGCGGAAGACCGGACAAAAAACTATAGTATTTTCTGGACTTTAAGACGCTTTTTTTTCATAGGTTTTGACTGAAAACCATCTGTTTTCATTTGCGTTTGAAGCAAATTGAGTTGTTATTATTTTATCTTTCTTTTTATATAGTTTGTTATGTGGTTTTTCTTNCCAGATTTATGTAAATGAGGCTTTGTCGGCCAGCGAATCAGACGGCGGTTGATTGTCAGGGGTGTGGCTGTCTGTCCAGCAGGGGGCGCAGCGGTGACGCGTCTGTGTGTCCGCAGGGCTTTTACTCCGTCTACAGGAAGCTGTTCCAGACGGTGGCGCAGGAGGAGATGGAGCACGGTAAAGACGAGGAGGACGAAGAGTTCCCGCCGTTCGGCGACTCTCAGAGCGACTACGACACCGTGCGTTTCTCCATCACATCCTTCATCTCAGCCTCCTCCGTCTAAATAAAGCAGCGGCGCTCCTCGCCTGAGGGTCTGCGGCAGGAAGGGAATGTTCTCAGCCCTCATGCGGACACTCTTCCTAATGGATTCTGGAGTGTTTGTCGTGATCTGAGGAAAACAACATCCTGTCAGGAGGAGAGAAGCCTTGATAGCGCAGAATACAGTCCCTTATATAGCACTGTGCCCACATTTACTGTCTCTCTCTCTCTGTCTGTCTCTGACTNGAGGCTGAGAGGGGGGTGAGAGACGGACGGAGGCGATTTATGTTCCGGAGATGAAAGTAGGCAGTGCGAGTGATACTGTTGATATGGGTTTTAAAGGAGAGCAGGCTATCCAGGATGACGCCAAGACTTTTCACCTGGGGGGAGGGGGAAGCAGAGGAGCTGTCGATACATAGTGCGAAGTTTGGAGTCTTGGAGAGAGTAGACTTAGTACCCACCAGTAATATTTCAGTTTTATGGGCGTTTAGTTTAAGGAAGTTGGCACTTAACCAGTTCTGTATTTCAGATAAACAATCAGTTAGGGGTGTGGGAGGGAGTGGAGAGTTTGGCCTGCATGACAGGTAGAGCTGAGTGTCGTCAGCAAACTAGTGGAAGAGGAGGTGGTGTTTCCGAAAAACATTGCCAAGGGGGAGAATGTAATTGATGAAGAGTAAGGGCCCTAAGACAGAGCCCTGGGGAACTCCGGTTGTGACCAGGGAAGACTGGGAGCAGAACGATTTAAGGTGGATGGATTGAGAGCGGTTGGTGAGATATGAGTGGAACCAGTGCAGGGGGGTATCGGAGAGACCAATAGAGGAGAGGCGATGGAGGAGAGTTGTGTGAGAGATGGTGTCAAAGGCGGCACTCAAATCGAGAAGTATGAGGATGGATAGGAGACCAGAGTCGGCAGCCACGAGGAGGTCATTAGTGATTTTACTTGTACTATCTGCTGTTTTTATGTGTATTGTCATCTGTTTTACCTAATATTTTCCTTAAATAAAAGGTAAAACAGAAGTGCACTATCTTCAAATTAAATTTGTGTAAAAGGGATTCAGTTAAAAGACCACCATTGGGTCTAATAATACACAATTTGGGATATGGAGCAAATACAGTGGTACCTCGATTCACAAACGCAATTCATAAAAATACATGAACCGGTGCACGAACCGGAGGCGCGGACATTTGATGCTATTTTCAGGCTTTCTGATCACGGAGAGAAGGATAGAAACAGAAAGTAGTACTGTACTGCGAGTAGTGTAAAGACTCACCTCGTTTGAGCGATTGTGAACTGAACTCGATCCAGTGCGGATCAAGCAGAAAGTGCGAATATTAATGAAAGTGTGCAGAAACGTAAAGAAAATAATGTGTGCAGAAAATAAAAGTTTTAAAATAAAATAATCATTGAGCCAATGAAAGCAATTTTATAGAAGCACGATCGTGACATTTGTCTGTTCGCAGCAAAAGATCTGCGCGTGCTCTTTAACAGCACTGGGAGGGGGAGAGGGAGAGAGAGAGAGTGGCTGGAGAGGGAGAGACGCGCCTGAACGAGCACGCGCATAAACAGATGCACAGAACTTTTTTTGTTTTGTGACTGTAAGAATAAATGTTAAAAATATACTAGTACAATTCTTTCACATACATTTTGTGTATATGATTCTGCTTTTGAAAATCTGATCATAAACAAATAAATAAATAAAACTTTGTAATGAATTAACCAGTTCGAAAAAAATCAGACTTTCATTTAATGTTTACAAGTTCGGTGGGCCGGATTAAAACGTTTAACAGGTCGCATGTGGCCCCGTAGTTTGCCCAGGTCTGCTTTACAGGGTCGCGGGGAGCTGGGAGACGCTTATCTCAGCGTCTTTGGGCCAGAGGAAGGATACACACTCTGGATTGGTGGCCACACACATTCACATACTCACTCATACCTATTCACATACTCAATTTGCCTGAAACACATGTTTTTGGACTGTAGGAGGAAACCGGAGCACCCGGAGGAAACCTACGAAAGCACGGGGAGAACATGCAAACTCCACACAGAACCAGTGACGGGAACGTTACTTTAAAAAAGTAATTAGATACAGTTACTAGTTATTTCTAACAAATAGTAATTGAATTAGTAATTTCTAGTTGCTTCATTATAAAAGTAACTAATTACCAGGAAAAGTAACTATTGCGTTACTTTCTGTGACAATGTTTTCTTTTTTAAATTTGTCAAATAATTTGGCTGCTGTCAATATTAAATATGTTAAACGAATGAAATGGACACTAAATAAAATAAATTATTATTATAAAGCACTGTACATTAATCTACACCATTTTAATATTGTTGTGGGACAATGCAAGAGACAACTATCAAACTCAAAATAGTATTGTAAATATTATCATTAATATAATAATTAATAAAGCAAAATAGATGGTTTAGAACTTTTAGTATTTATATACAGTATTTGACTACAACTGGCCAACAAATAAAATTTAAATTATGCTTTTTAAGGATTTAACATAAATAAACGAATACATTTCCAAAAGTAAACAGTTCAGCTTTCAGTAAATTTGAACAATGTACCAAAATTAAATAACAATAATAAAAATGTACACTCTTTCTAGTGCAAACAGGTAAATGTTCGTGCTTTCACAGTTTGTATAGAACTCAATTCGGTTAAAGTGAGCCAGAAAGGAAAAAGTGAGCTCAGTTCTTTTGCTGTTCACAACCTAGTGGCCTCAGAAGAGAACTCTGAAGTTTTTCGCTTCTCTTCAGCAGTGAACAGACCCCAGAAACTTTCTTCTTCACACATAAATCTGTTAATTCCGCAACCTCTCTCCTACATTTTGCTCCTCTCTTGTACGTTTTTATTACTTTAACCGCGGCATTGGTTTCGCTAATATATATAAGAAGACTAATTTATTAAGAATATTTAGAATCATCTTTAGAATCATCGAAATTATTAGAATCATCTCCGCCTGGGACACATAACCCCCCACACCCCATTATTACGTAACAATACAGACTCTGATCGGACCAAAACCGCTTTGTGACCACAATTAAAGTAACGCATAATTTTTGTCAGTAACGATAACGGCGTTGTAACGGATGAAAAACTAATTGCGTTAGGTTACTCGTTAATGAAAAAAGTAATGCCGTTAGTAACGCCGTTTATTTATAACGCCGTTATTCCCATCACTGCACAGAACGACCCTTGAACTCACACCTCGAGTGTCAAACGGTAGCATCTTGCTGTGAGGCGGCAGCACTAACCACAGCGCCACCGTGCCTCCAGCTTTGAATGTCTGTTTTTAAAAATAAGTGTAAGTAAATACAGTGTTGTCTGTTTACCTAATCCGTATGAATCTAAAGCTTTGGCTTTTTGAACAAAGTTATTTGCAGTTGAAAAGGAACTGTGTTGCGAGAGGGGAAAACTAGGTCAGTGTCACTTTGCGCCTAAGTGGCAACACCTGATCTCAATGACGGTGAGCAGCGGCTCTTAATGAGCACATCAGGTTACAGCGTGCTCGATTTAAAAAATTGACGCAATTAAGCACTTAAAATTAATCACTACAAGCACTATTAAGCACTACATTCACCACAGGGAAACTTACCAAAAGACCCGTATGGATCATCCGAAGGAAGAATGGTGATAATTGCCTGCGTGAGCTCTCCCAGAAAAGCACCACCGGTGGTCTGATTGAGAAGCTCGATTCGAAACCTCTCCTCCAGCTCGGGCACAGCATCGTTGATGATGAGGATGGGGACAGGCTTGCTACTCTCTCCCTCCAGCAAAACCACATCAGAAGATGCCACACTGTAATCTTCTCCTACACGTCATGCCCAAAAACATTCAGTCAGAATCCAAGATTGAAAATAACAAACATAGTCAAATTAATTTATTGCACCAGTTGAAAGACTGAGGTTGAAATTTGTTTAAATTTATTGCCGTATTTACGTGAACATAGTCACCCCCAAAATATTTCAGGCACAAAATCCTTTTTTTTTTTTTCACAAAAAAAAAAATTCTGGATAAATACTTCATTTAATATTCTTGTTAATAACAAACCATACTTGTGACTTTGTGTCTCATTGATGTTGTTTAACTTAAAAAATAGATCTAGATTCTAGTGATCGGGACTCCACCTCCAATGAGCCTTTGCACTCCAGTACGCACAGCGGCAGCCATTTTTAACCAAGGTCTTTATCAGACGCTTCCTAATGATCACCGTTGTGAAGTATTGTTTTGCCCTGTGCAGCAGACCGAGTGTTTTGATTGTTTTTGTTTCCTGGTTTTGACTCCTTGCCTGTGTTCTTCGTTTTCAACTCTTTCGACCATCTTATGGACTTTTTCTTAGCCGTTAGCCTACACCTGCTGTTTGGTTTGTCGTCCCTGTCTGTTCCAATATTATATATATATATTTTGTTATATTTATTACTTCTATTTCAAACACTTTATTTAGCCACTGTCAAGTGTTGCTGCGTGGCTAATGTTCTTTATTTAAATTTTTTCATTTCTGTTCCTTGGTCTATAAAAGCATATGAATATCTGTCAACGTCAAAAAAGAAAAGCTGACCCAACATATAGACGACGTATTTCCATATTATTTTTGATCACTCCTGACCTAAAATGTGAAAAAAATTGACATATATTTACATGTTTGAAATGTGCACATATAAGCACCCGCCATGATTTTGAGGGTCTAAAACTGGGAAAAGGGGTGCTTTTATCCGTGTAAATACGGTATATTAACTAGATATTGGTAAAACATCTACAAAGGCAGTAACACACACCAACTCTCGCAGTCATTGGCACTGCTCGGAACTTGACGGACACGTCGGCAAAGATTCCTCCAGTACGAGTGACGTTTATAATGGGCCCAGTGTAATACTCAGGCACGCTCACTGCAGAAGAAGACAACTGCAAAACGCCAAAAGCATCGTCACTCTCCTCTATGATGATCTCGGCAACTATGAGGATCCTTGGCCCAAGCTGAGGAGACAGAGCAACTATAAAAGCAAACAAGCATTAATTAGATAATAGACAATAACAAACAACAACTAAATTAATACCATTACATAGTTGGTGAATGTTTATACAGTCAACTCCTATTAATTGGGACACAATCGGGAAGCACCCATTTTGCCCCAATAAAGCGGGACAAATCTGCGTCATGAGATCTGATTTGGACTTTGAAAAAATACCAAACATAAATTTTTAAGAAACACACAAAAATGCTTCACAGTGTCGGTTGCTTTTTTAAATTTTTTGCTATCTTCACGTTTTGTTATAATTGTTTTTTTTTTTCAAACTATCATTCGTTTCATTTTTTCGTTTTTTCGACTTCTGGCAGGATCTTCACGTGGGGATGCTTCACCCTTACTCTGATTGGCTGGTGAGAATGAGATTGGCAGCAGTGGGGAAGTGGGGGAGGAGTTTAGCGAGCACCTAAACACATTCATAATCGGAACACCTTGATCGTATTGAGTGTTTATCTGTTTGTAGTGATGAATTCTGACCAATACAACATCTTCCACGTCACTGCATCAGAAAGCAAACGGCTAAAATTTAAAAGCAAACGACTCAAAATAGCAATTGTTAAATTTTAGTTAGCACAAAATTATAAGTTTTTAATAGAAATTGAGACCCCTATCGGGATCTCTGAACATACAGTTTCCTACTACAATATTTCGATGTGAATAAACAAAAAAACGTAGCAATATTGTGCGAAAAATAACACTCTACTTGAAACGGATAGTTGGGTTCTTTGCTTGCGGTCGCAGTACAGAAAGGGGTTTCCGGTCAGAGAAACACGGGAACTTGATTAGCCAGAGAAAAAGGCTAATCAGAGCAGAAAGGAGACTCCAGTCTCCTCAGATGGAAAGCAGGTAACAAACTTAACAGTACACAAACATTCAGTTTACATCAGTCTGGTTGCCGCAGAGTTTCGTAGAGATGATCTGGTGTCAAGCACGCATATTTACAACAATGACGTAGCATATTCCATAATTGCATCAGATACTGAAATAAACCATATTAAATACTGGTTATTGATTATAAGAAAGTGATTTAACCGTGGGAAACACACAGAATAAAACACACAATCTCCTACTCCAGGTAGACCTTCCAATTATCTGTCAGGATAATTAAAGAAATAAGAAAGTCGGTCCTAAGTAAGGGCATCTTTTTTTGGATAAGATAAGCTTAGCAAACATTCTTGTGTAGGCTTTTAGCTGCTCTAGCTAGAGGTTAACAAAAAGAATGACTTGTTCCAAGCTAATCTTTAGTCAGTTCTCCTCGAAGACTCAACAGGGTTTGGTGGTCGGACTTGGCTGTGCCTCCATCTTCTACCTAGCATGAGGCTTGGGTTACAGAGCACTTTAGACAGTGTTTCATTGAATCGGGTCTAGCTAGAGGTTTATCTTTGAAGGGTTGACGTTAGCAATGTCGGGGTCTGTAGTCTCTGAACTGGCCGCCCCGTAACGGAGTGTTACGCTCGTCTGATTAGGTTCTTGCCATGTCTCGAATTGCCTAAAGTTGGGCACGCCATTGACTAGATCTAGTCCGGCTTTTTCTCTGGATGTGGCCACTGACTGACACGGGATGCTGGCGAAATCTCAGTCGCCCACTGGATGAGGAAGGGCAACGGTCTGGCTCTGCCGGTTGATGATCATTCAAACACAGTCCATCATTGTGGTCGATAAAGTTCCAAGAATCATGCAAAACTTGGCTATATTTCCACCTTCTTCCTAATCTACTGATTTGGGGATCGGGTTTTCCAGCTTTCAGAATTTGAGCGTCGAGTGGTAACGTGTCCAGGTCCTTTTGGATCTGTGTTGCGCTTGACGATAGAACTTCATGAGATAGTTCAATCTTAATGGCGGCCGTCCCGTATTGGGAGGCCACTGCTATTGGACTGAGGTCTTCTTGTTTATGGAAGGACTCTGGGTTTGGACGGAAGACATCAGTTGAAGACGTTAATAGAATGACGGAATGCAATCTCCATCAGGTGACGCTTCTAGGGATATTGCGTTTGCAAGTCGCTGGACCTGCACAAGACCCAGACCATCTTGTCCAGGATAGAAAGGGTGGACATAGGGGGTTAGGTCTAACCAAAAGTTAACATTCTCTTTGGATGTTGAATTGTTGATAATCACTTGAGCCATCAGGACTCCAGTGAAGGCGGTGAACATCTTGGAATGAGAAATAGATGGGTTTCTGATTAAAGTGACTTAGATATGAGGTTGGGCCAATGTCACAATGATTTGCTCTCGGTCTGTTAGAGCACACGTATGTCTGATACTGAACAATACTCTTGAAAGGCAGAACTTTTGCGTTTCCCAATATTTGCCGATTCACTTGGGAAGCTTGATTTAACATGACTGATAAACAAGTGAATCAGTTTAGAAAATGAACCAGCAACACGGACCTGAACATCTCCTCGTTTCAGGTGATGTGCTGTGATAAGCTTGTGATCAGCCGTTGAGCTAACGGCCATCTTCAATTCATTAGCACTGTCTCTGGCTAAGCACTGTCTCAGCACAAAATAAGTGCTGGCTTGTCAGTTGGATGTGGCTGATCCTCTTGAAAATGACTGTCCAAATTCTGATCCAGATGTGAATTGCTTTCTTCACCATGGATTCCTTTTCTTCATCAAGTCCCTGTTCGGGCGCCATTTGAAACGGATAGTTGGGATCATTGCTTGCGGTCGCAGTACAGAAAGGTGTTTCCGGTCAGAGAAACACGGGAACTTGATTAGCCGGAGAAAAAGGCCTTTTATTAACAGAGCAGAGAGGAGACTTCTGTCTCCTCAGATGGAAAGCAGGTAACTAACTTAACAGTACACAGACATTCAGTCTACATCAGTCTGGTTGCCACAGAGTTTCGTAGAGATGATCTGGAGTCAAGCACGCATATCTACAACAATGACGTAGCATATTCCATAATTGCATCAGATACTGAAATAAACTATATTAAATACTGGTTATTGTACTGTTATTGATTATAAGAAAGTGATATAACAGTGGGAAACTCTGACTTCTCTTCCGGACTCCGACACGAGCAGACGTGTCTTTGCTCTCTCCTGCTCTGCTTTCTGTTGCTCAAGGCTATTGTCTTTTTTTCCGAAGCTCTGCTGGTTTTGCTTTCAAAGGAATATGAAGTTTTTAAATTGGTCACTGAGCGCTTTTGGAAAATATTTTCCCCAAAGAAGGAACCTCACGGGGAACCGACCTGACCTCACGGGACACTCGCTGCTGGGTGCGTCCAAGTCTCAGCGCCCGAGCTGCCTGGAATCGTTGTCCTTTGAGGACGTGGAGAATCAATTTATGTTTTGGCTTTTAACCGGACTGATACAGATTGGCGGAGGCATCACTCTGGTGTATCAGAAGATTGGGAAAAGCCATGTGAGGCATCATTGGCTGCCCGGCCGAACACGGATCTAAAGGAGACCCTGGAGGTGGTGATTGCGGACATCAGGATGACATCAGTGGTTTGGCTCGGTTCGATGGACTAAATAGTAACATCTTAGCCACGCCGAGGAAGGACGGAGACGTATGGACAACATCAGGAAGCAGAGTGACCGTCTGCTGGCTCTGACGGTTGGACTTTTTCTGCAGGACTACAGGAGATGTCCACACTTCTCCACATTGCCAGGAGTGATTGCCCTCAGTGACTCTCATGATTGATTATGATTCTGAAATTAACCATGAATCTGAAATTGTTTTTATTGGCTTTGAATTGTCTATAATCCACCCCCCACCCCCACCCAAACCGTGGCTGGAGAACGCAGGATCAGCTCGGGCTTCTTTTCCAAGGTCATCCTGACAGTCTGTTATGTCTGTTGGGAGACTGTTATGCAACATTTAACAAATACTGATAAGTGCACGCACACGCCTGCTCACATCTTTGTCTTTCTGTCAAATTCCTTATGTCTTGAGAAAGAAAAAAGTCCACCGGCGTTCCCTGCCGTACCGTGTGAAACTGTGCCCCTTGTCTGTGCACTTCTGTAACTGTTTGTCTGAAACGCTCTGCTCTTGCTTTGTATTTCATAGAAGAATGGCGGCGCTCTGGTACATGTGCTGCGGCCCTCTCTCTTGTGAAATTTCCCCACTGCGGGACTAATAAAGGCTATTTTCATTCATTCAAACACACAGAATAAAACACACAATCTCCTACTCAAGGTAGACTTTCTAACACTAATCACAGTTTATTGTGTACTCATACTAAAAAAGCGATGAATGATGCAGTGTACGCTCACTGAACTCCTCACACACTTCCTGGTTAAGCAGCTGCCAATCACATTCTCACCAGCCAATCAGAGTAAGGCCCGCCTCCACATGAAGCCAGTGCCAGAAGTCCCGGCGGAAAAAAAAATTAAACGAACGACAAAATCTGAAGCAATATAAAAAATCTAAACGAAAATATTTTCCTTTTAAGAAATATGTTTGACCCCCTTTACCCAGCTGCCCATTTTTCAGAGTTCACTGTATAAATTATTTTTTTGGGAAATGATGACCATTATTAAAAAAAGTTCACAAATTGTCTAGTACCTGGTCTGGACTGGAGACCTTCAACTAACGTGACATCGACGAGTTCCAAGAACACAGACTCTGCTCTCTCGGGCTCCTCGTCATCAAGAATCCGTACGGTAATGTTGACTTCACCCTGATTTGCTAAAAACATCACAGACTCCATGATAGGCACAAAGTCCCTCCCAGCAGCGGCCCGGCCCACCCCTTGCGTGATGAACGGCGCAGAGTCCGAGTCCCTCAAAGTTCTGAAGGTCACTCTCACCCGTCCCATCAAACCTTTCCACCTTTGGATGGTAAGCGTGATGCCAACGTTGGCTTCTGCCGTTCGTGTTGGTCGGCTAGTTTGAGAAAATACAAAAAGTCCATATGGATCGTCACTGGCCAGGACGGTTATCCTCGCAGTCGTCTCCTTGCCCAATCGCCCGTCTGAGATGTTCACGAGGTGGATGTTGAAGCTCTTGTCAAGCTCGGGAACCTCATCTTGGGAAACGATGAGGTAAATGCTCCTGATGGTCTGGCCGACTTCAAACGTCACATTGCCGGACCTATAGATGAGTTCCCCTGTGGAGTTCAAGTCGGCTTCCCAGTACACGGTCACGTTCGACAGGGCTCCGAAGGTGCGAATCACCTGAGAAAGACAGTCATTTACAACCCTGGTCCCAAAACCCTGGTCCCAAAACTCTGGTCCGTGGATGAAATGGTACGGGGCCAGCCAAGTATGGAATCAGATTAGTGCCAAAAATATATTTTGTAAATTAACAAAAATGACCGCAAATTTATGAATAAAAAACTAAATTATTTTGTATTAATTACTTTCAATCGTAATATTTACATTTTCGTTAGGCGGCAATTAGAGCAGTAGGACGTTTTCGTCCTAAATCGGAAGCGTCTCGTCTTCAATTGTGTGCGTCAAGTGTGCGTCACTTGCTTCTCTGATTTATGCGCTCTTGTAGCAGTGACTTTACTCACACGCCATCGTTCTGTCAAAAGTCAGTCAAACATGTTCATTTGTATGTTTGCAATGTTATGTGCAATGAAATCTGGTGCTTTAGCGGTTATTTTCTCTAAATGTAAAGATCAATAAAACATCATGCTTAATCGGTTACTTTCTCTAAATTAAGTATTTAAGTGTATACGCAAACTTATGATAGATATGATATGATTCATTATGAACCAGTAAAAGAGTAAAGGGGCCGTAATAACACCATCAGGAGCGCAACAAAAAAATGAAGTGGCTGCTTGACCGTCTTTTTCGGAGACGCGGTTGGTTTGACCATCGCAGTCAACAGAGCGAGATATTTTCAGCACAACATTTTCTAATGTTTTTTGATAATGGTAATGCTTCTTTTAATGCCGTGTGACACGCGCACACACAACTGAAGAAAAGATGCTTCTGACTTTGAGAACGAAAATTTAGTCTTTCTTTTTTTTCATTTCTAAGCTTTAGGACTTTAATTTTTAGGACTAAAATTAGGGATGCACCGATACCACTTTTTTGGAAAATGAGTACGAGTACATACTTTTAAAAATGTCTTTGAAAAAAACATAATTTAAATTTACAGGTAAAAGCTTTAGTCATATAATTTAACAAAAAAAAAATGCTAGTTAGGAATTAGTTTGGAATTAGTTTCATTTTTTTTTTTTTAATGAAAAGCCTGTTGTATGCAACATATTACAGAACAAATAACTACAAAAAAATGTAAACGGTGTCAAAAAGCAAAAAAGCAAAAAGTATTTTTTTTCTCAGCTTTCTTCTGGTGCTTTAAAATAAATAATACACTTTGAGAAACATTTTTTTTTTTGTATTTTGTTTTCATTGTTTTTCAAATGAACAAAAATACTTCTCAAACATTTTAATCTCCTGTTGGTACATTAAATGTTGTAGAGATCTGCTTAAATCATTTAATGAACCAGAGTTGAACAGCAGTATTTATATAAACTGATTTAGATTTGGGGTTGAATTAAACATCATCATTGATCAACACATATACTGGAAAAACAAGAACGTGCATCAAACCATGTTAATGATGTTAATTATTACACACTTTTCTAGTTCCGTTATCTCCTGTCAGATGCGTTAGTCTGACATTTCTCTGAGGTAGATTATATTACAACGCATTAATAGAAAAAAACAGGACTTAAAAACACTTCTGTTAATAATGAAACAGCTCCTAAATTCTTTATTCAAGTCTGCGTCTCAGTACATGAAGCGTTTAGCCAAACTAAACACGGTTTAGTAGGAAAGGAGCACTAGCATATCTGCTTCTCATGCTCATTTGCCTCAAAACCAGAAAACTGTCAAACGAAACTTCTTACATCCACCTTTTTGACTTAAACCGGTCGCGAAGACTGTTCTCGCCATCTGACAATATTTATCACCTGCGCATACACTCGCAAGTCTTTTCATTGTTCGTTTACACTTATTGTACCATTTACACATTTTTTGTAAAATTGTTGTTGCATGTCCAATTGATGTCTATGTGTACATTGAATACGTGTGTTTTTAAGTAAGGGACAAGTAGAAAATTGCAATTTTGACTCTCTGTACGTCTAGTATGTATGGCAGAGTTGACAATAAAGCTGACATTGACTTTCACTTTAACCCCTTACACACGCATTTGCGCACATTTCTGGTATTCTAAGCTGTAGAACTTTCTCTGTTCAAAGAGGTTCTCCTGCTAAACTAATAGATAAACTTCAGTTAGTTCAGAATGCAGCTGCTAGATTACTCACCAGAACAAAAAAGTATAGTCAAATTAGTCCAGTGTTAATGTCGCTACACTGGTTACCTGTTAAATATCGCATCCAGTTTAAAATCCTCTTGATCACTTACAAAGCACTAAACGGTTTAGCTCCTCTATACCTCAGTGAGTTCATCAATTATTACGAGCCTACACAACAGCTGCGCTCTCAAAACTCCGGCCAGCTTATAATACCGCAAATCTCTAAAATCTACCAGGGAGGAAGATCCTTTGCAAACTTAGCACCCAAGCTATCGAATGCTCTGCCTAGACTCAGACCAATTCGAGACTCAGAATCAGTGATTCAATTTAAGTCTAGACTGAAGACGCGACTCTTCAACAAAGCATTTATTGACCTGTTATAATAACTTACAGAAAACATTAATATATCATATAGAAAGGCTGCCTAGT
Organism: Paedocypris carbunculus; assembly: GCA_028128575.1. Classification (NCBI taxonomy): domain Eukaryota; kingdom Metazoa; phylum Chordata; class Actinopteri; order Cypriniformes; genus Paedocypris; species Paedocypris carbunculus. The sequence goes on from SOMO01000089.1 coordinate 510,086, forward strand.
TAGTGCTGGGAACCAAATTACACCTGCACCTTCAGAAAGTTGTCAAAATCTTAAATTTCTAATTGCTTTTTTTTTTTTTTTTGTCTTTGTCTTGTCATAACCATAGCCATTTACTTAACACCAACAATCCAGACAATCAAATGAATAAAAAGCAACAATTCCCTTACATATTTACACGCAGAAGTGTCAAGTTACCTAACTAAAGTAGAAATTTGGCTTACTTTTACTATTATTTATTTATTTTATTAATACATTACATTTTTATAGCGCCTTTCTGTCACTCAAGGTCGCTGAACAGGGCTGGGTCAAACAAACAAACAGAACAACAAATAGAACATAACAGAACAACAGAAAACATAACAGAACAACAAATAGTAGAATTATGATGGATATGCAATTTGAAACAGATGAGTTTTTAGCTTGTTCCTAAAAGTGGGTAGTGATGTTATTGTCCGGAGA
>SOMO01000090.1:72161-84554 GCA_028128575.1 Paedocypris carbunculus
CGAAGCACCAACAGCTTCGGCGGCTCATGATAAGAAAAGTGGTGGACTGATATAAGGTTTCTTGGTTCTTCTTTCACAGGCATCATGACTGATAAAGAGAAAGAAGTCCCTGTGGTGGAGGATGAAGACGAACAGGATTTGAACTACCAGCCTCCAGCTCAGAAAAGCCTCCAGGAGATCCAGGAGCTGGATAAGGATGACGAAAGCTTGAACAAATACAAGCAAACCCTTCTGGGCTCCGGACCTGTGGTGGCAGGTTAGTGGAGAAGATGAGCCACGTTTGGACTTTGATAAAGAAGAACACATGTTCATGTGGCTGAACCCCAAAAACATCTGCACTAGATAATTTAATATTAAATTGACTTTTTTTGTACATAAATATACATGCTGAAACACACTCTTCTTCCTGCATACACTCTTCCATACACACAATGCATTTTTTAAATGCAATGAAAATAGATGTTCAATTGAAAGTAATACTTTAAATTAAGTTTAAATGAAATCAAATAGTAAATAATACTATTAATTGTCCTGTAAAATAACATTAAAGTTCTTGCTGTTGNTAATAAATCAGCAGTATTTATTATTGTAAGACCGTGAATCAACAGCAATTGTCTTACAGCGCAGTTCAAGTTTTTTAAAGCAGCTATTTTACGAGTCGAGCTCATCTCATGCATAATGCGGCTAGACTCATTATGTCCTGAAAGACGGCGGTGATGCTGAGAGACTGGCTTGCTTCACGCGCTCCCTGGTGCACACTTCCATGTTCGAGCATCCTCACGACCATCAGCAGATGATTAACTGCTGTTCTGGCCCGCATCAATAACCCAGCGTCGATGCCAGACGCCAAACAGTCCGTTATCTGCGTTTTACACCTCTAACTCTCTCAGCTTCGCATCAACCATCATTCCACTAGATTGTTCTCTGCAGTCTGAATCCAATATTTCCCATCCTGTTTTTTTTAGATGACACGGTACGGAACTAATAATGGATGTTGTTGATAGTAACAAGCTGTTTTCCCTGTATAATTCAGTTCTACAGGTGGAGATGAATTATAATCGTCATTTGTCATGTGTATAGTTAAATTATTGTCTATTCTATACATTTATGCAGCTATCTTTCATGCTCAGCATGAATTAAGATGCAAATCACTTGGAATTATTAGTCCCAAATTTGCATTGTAATTGCATTAAACAAGCTGGTAAAAAAAATAAAAAATCTTGTAGATTCAAATCCCAGTTTGAGTGTGAACCAGACAAAGATCCCCACGTTTCCCCAAAAAGCTGCCAACTGCTCCGGGTTTGTGTGTGTGTGTGTGTGTGTGTGTGTGTGTGTGTGTGTCTCTGTGTGTGTGTGTGTGTGACTTCACTAGATGGTTAAATGCAGAACACAGTTCCAAACTGGTCCCTAATTCCAAACTGGCCATATTTACAAAATCACACACTTTTATTTTATTTTTTTTTACTTTTACTTTAAGTAAAAATTTGATCAAAGCTTTGAAACTATTTAAAATTCACTAATTTGATCACTAAATAAACATGATCTTAGATCATTTTGGCCCATGTTTGAACTGAAATGTGTTAAATTGTATATCTTTGATTTTTTAATTATAATAATAAGCCTCATTATACCACATGTGAATTCACATCTATGTGTTTATTTGTTGCATTGCAATAGATCCTGGCATTCCGAATGTTCAGGTGACCCGACTGACCCTGATGTGTGACCAGGCCCCGGGACCCATCACAATGGACCTGACAGGTGAGTCCACTCCCACATCCAGCGCGGGTCATGGGTGGTGAGACCGGGTGAGGTCCGTTGGCTGTCTTTGTGCAGACATAAGCTTCGCTGTGCTACTCCGGGAAGACATTTGCTTAGTTGACACTATTGACGGAGTCTCAGCAGCTCTGCGCCGCATTCTAATGCTTCACCTCCGCCGCCTTCAGAGGGATGATGTCACCTCTTTCTCGCCCACCCGGCATCACACAGCCAAAGAAATGGACCTTGGTAACACAAAAACGTCCCGCGGATTCAGATCTGCGGACAATCTCCTCGCCCTCGGCCAGTTCCAACAGAACCCTCAAAAGGATGTTCTGTTGCTAGGCGATGGAGCCATTCTGGTCTGTTAAATTCAGCTCAAAGCTTTCAAGCGAGAAGCCGTTTGATGCAAAGTGTGTGTAGCATCATTGATCCATTTTTTTTAAAGATGAAAGTGTCTCGATGATCGGGATGCCTTCGTCACAGAGTTCACTTTGTTGCAATTTCACGTGAACCTCTTGGAGATTAATTCTGAATTCTAAGTGGAACTGACCCGGCTTTACCTAGACGGATCCAAACGTGCATCTCTGTGTAATTTCCCCGACATAAATTTCTGCAGGTGGATTCACTTTCCCGACAACACATTCCTGCTGCTTATTTTAAACGGTTCCACTACTAGTGTCGGCTTGCTAAATTATTCATGAGTCATGCAAATCAGGTGAGGGCACAAAGCATCTCAAATACGTTATTTAATTACCAAATCATTTTCTCCTCAAATGATTTAATGGCTTTCGCGAAACGGATTGTAATTACACGTTAATGAGCAAAAAGCAAATTGGGTTCATTAGTCTACGTTTAAAAAGCATAATTGAAAAGTCCATGATTGTCTAATTCTCTGCTCCTGCTGTCGGGGTTTCAGGGAAGATCCAAAGTGAAGAAGAAATACAAACATTGTAACATTTAAATACCTTATAAAGTGGCAACAGAAATATAATATATAGACCTACTGTACGTGACAAACATATATAGAATGCATAATGTTTTATATATGGTCCAAGAATTTGAATAACTTCTTTATTATTAGAAATAGACAGAGATAATGAGAATAATGAGGAACCAAGACTCTCGTCAGGTCCGTTTAGAATCTGGACTAGGATCTTCTGTGTTGTCCATCTTGATCAGCGATACTGTATCTTCTCTGATAGTGGGAGTCAAACAAAGCGAATACCAACGACCACATCAAAAACCCTTCATAAGTCAACCCAAGTCTTTCATCTCCTCATCTCAAGATGATCAAGAGTTTTCTGTTTGTCAGCTCCATGCTAGAAAATTTGCCCAATTATTAGGAAACCCTTTGAAATTAGACGGCAAAAAGATTTCGAGTGTTTTGCTTTGTCTAATATGTGTATTCAGTGATGCTTTGGGAAAGGGAAGCAATTCAAATCAGATTTTTGAAGAGAGGTAATTCAAATTTTAGAATGGAGTGTAATTCTAAATGACACACGATGTGAATCTCTCATCCACGTGAATCAGTCGAGCTGTTGTATTTATGTATTGACTATTACACTGGTGTATAATTTACAATATACATTTTATTATATTTATGTGTGACCAAACATTATATACACGATACAAAACGTCCAGAACAGATCTTCACAGTGACAGAAAGATCCGTAAATCTCTGATGATATCTTTCCGAAGGCTTTAGTAGCATAACATTTCTTTCCATTATTGGCGAGCAGACATTCTGTGGCCTTGACCAGATTTTCTCCCAGTGTAAGTGATTTACAGTATTATTCCAGGAGGACATGATGCGAGAAATCACAGTCCGTTCTCTCTGATGCTTTTTACTTCCATCCTCTGGTTCATTATCATCTCATTTTTTTACCATCAGTTTTATGCCGCTGATTATCTCAGCCAGATTTAGCCTGGTGCAAATCTTTGTCCTTTTTGCATAGAATTATATACTGTATATAGGACTTCTTTTTTAAATTAGATCAGCATCTGCCCTGAAACCCTGCAGAAAACTGGCCTGTGCAGCTCCGTAAGTGGACCACAAATCATCAGTGATATTGTTTATTGTGTCAGTCTCCTGTTTCTACTTCCTCCCCGGTTTCTTTCAGGATCCATTACGAGCACTTAGGACCACTGGAATAAAACGATAACACTGCGTTCTCATTCTCTTATGGAAAAGCTTTTTGCAGCGACCCTGATTATCTACGCAGGGTTGAGAAACCAGACTTTTAGTGTTTTAGTGTCTTTATTATTAACTTTTGTCTTTATCCATGTACAAACATGACATTGACTTTTCTCAATGACATTGACTTGACCTTGAAATGTTGAAAATTGCATTAATATTGAAATGTCTTCAACGANCATGAAACTAGTTAAAGAGCCGCATGAGGCTCAAGAGCCACGGGTTGGCCACCCCTGCTGTACTATGTTGTTGTGCAAGTGTGTGCGTGCCATTATGTGCGCTAGTCTCCATCATTTTGTGTGTATGTTTGATTTTGTCCATGTTGTGTTTCCTGTAGTGGACAAGGCGGTGTACATGGTGGGCAGCTACGGGCCGCGGGCGGAGGAGCACGAGTTCATGACGCCGGTGGAGGAGGCGCCGAAGGGCTTGATCGCGCGGGGAAGCTACCACATCAAGTCCCTGTTCACCGATGACGACAAAACAGAGCATCTGTCATGGGAATGGAACATGAAAATCAAAAAAGACTGGGATAGTGCCATGTAACCGGCTTTCCACAGCCACGCGCCCAGTGTTGTTTAAAAAAAAANATGACGCCGGTGGAGGAGGCGCCGAAGGGCTTGATCGCGCGGGGAAGCTACCACATCAAGTCCCTGTTCACCGATGACGACAAAACAGAGCATCTGTCATGGGAATGGAACATGAAAATCAAAAAAGACTGGGATAGTGCCATGTAACCGGCTTTCCACAGCCACGCGCCCAGTGTTGTTTAAAAAAAAAAGTCCTGGTAGAGGAGATTCAGCGAGTGATTTACATTGTGAGGTTGATTTAGATTCATATTTGACGTATTACAGTGACTGGCAGGGCGTTGAAGGATTTACGGTGGATAAACGTAAAGCGCGATTCTTCAAGCCCGTGCGCTNCCAGTGTTGTTTAAAAAAAAAAAAGTCCTGGTAGAGGAGATTCAGCGAGTGATTTACATTGTGAGGTTGATTTAGATTCATATTTGACGTATTACAGTGACTGGCAGGGCGTTGAAGGATTTACGGTGGATAAACGTAAAGCGCGATTCTTCAAGCCCGTGCGCTCAGGTACTGTATGTGTAAATACAAACAGTGTGTGTAATCTGGCATTGCATTTAAAGTTCTTGACACAGCCTTCGACTTGAATCGCATGTTTAAACCTTCTCGATGACCATTTTCCTGTATTAACCAACCGCCTGCTGGATTGGATGCCGTGTTTGATGTACTTCTTGGATGACAGCTACTCGTGTGTAAACGCAAGCCTGCAGTAAAGACCGATTCGACTGTGTTGAAAGTCTAATGGATTTTTAAGATGGTGGAATAATCTAATTAAAAAGGCTTCAGAAGGAAATCAGCTTCCAGTATTCACATAGAAAAGCACTTCCTCTTCCTGAGGCGTTGAGCCGTGCTGTACTGGTCTTCTGTTTTTTTCATCAGGTTTTCATCTTGCAGAATGGTTTGTGTTCCAAATTTCAAGTTAATTTATATGAAATAAATGCAATTTATAATTGGATACACGAAAAAAAAATAATTCATTGAAAAATATCTGTAATGGCGCGATATCATCTTCATCACATGACAACTTTTATGACGTATCAACCCTTTTATTTCTTCTCTAATCGATTGTGTCATTAACACAAAGAAACCTGTCCATGTGGAAAAAAATGATAAAGGAAATGATACATTTCCCGGTTTGTTGGAAATGTTTCATACATCAACTGTGAGATTTAGTAATACTTTTGTGAAAACAAATCGTAGAATATAAGCATATGATGCATTTGATAAGTTACAAAATTGTGTGTTGTTGTTGTTGTCATCATGACGAAGTCTGTGTTGCCTGTGTTGTGTGAACAAACGTTTGTTTAAAAGGAAGAAATCGATGGAAAAATAATCAGTGGTGTCTTTTAGATTTATTCCTTAAAGTTTAGATAATTCCTCAATTGAACATTTTAGCAACTTTACAATTGGCAAAGCTTTGTATCATGTGTTTCTAATAAAGTGCTCAAACGCTTTTTTGCCTCAGTTTAATAATAATAATAATAATAATAATGTGTAACATAACAAAATAATTTTGATAAATTATTTTACTTCAATGTGTTATTGCAGCTAACTAATGTGTTAAATCAAAAAGCATCAAACAACAAATGCACGGTCCTTGAAAATTAGTTCTGTGCAGCGGGCAGTGCAGAAACGCCATTCTCATTGGACGAACGGTGTAGTCAATCGCTACCTTGAGTTTCTACATTGAGGATTGTGATTGGCTTTGTCAATGATCGACATTCAAATCAGCCAACAGATTTAAGAGTTGTTTCAGACGTGTTGCCAGGTATTTTTTTACACATGAAAACATCGATACACACTTGAAAGAAAGAATATACCATTTTTAATGTAATAAACAGTTGAATTTTGAATTAAAAAATAAACGAAAAATTCTTATTGAAAAAGTTCTAGAAGATAAATCAATCTAGCGTTTTTGTATTCCGGTAACTTGGATCCTGGTGTATATTTTGGAACACAACTGGCAACACGTCCAAGGAAGACTACGTGAAGTTCAAGTTTAGCGACTTAGCATCTCCTCGGCTTCCAATATGTCATCAGTATTAAGGCACTCCAGAAGATTAACAACGCGTGGTACGTGTAGACTCCTCGTTTCGAACCATGTGCTCCATGCATGCTCGTTTTATTCAATCATGTGCGCAGCGAACGTATGCCACAATTAGGACAAAGGTCAGGCCACGAAACAAGGTTTACTTTTGTGTAAACAGCGAGAAATTCCGAACTGCTTCGGTCTATATTTCATATGTACGTGTTGTGAAAATACACGATCATGTTATCAAGGTCTGTTTGTTTCTCAAGGGCTTTTATCGCTGGTGTCTGGATGCAGCCATGAACAAACCTATTCTTTTCCACACTTGGTGTCTAAAAGCAGATATTCCTCCTCTCCAAAAATTAAAGTGGACCTGGACAACAGTAATGGTAGGAGTAATAGTACTATCAATGATGTCTACTCATCCAGCATTTATCATCAGCATCATCAAGAAGTGTGGTTTGGTCCATCATTGATGGAGATGTGTCTGTCTCGTCAGGTGTGGCGGTGCTTCAGCTCCAGAATCCTCCGGTCAACAGCCTCAGCCTCGAGTTTTTGACCGAGTTTGTTATTTCTCTCGAAAAACTTGAGCTGGACAGAAGCTGCAGGGGTGTGATTCTAACATCGGTATGTTTCCATAGCGATTCTAGCTTGAAAAAGCTCCAGTTTTAATCTGTTGTTGTGCATTGTAGGCCCAGCCACGTGTGTTCTCGGCCGGCTTGGATATCATGGAAATGTATAAAAAGAGTCCAGAGCGCTGTGCGGAATTCTGGAAGGCCGTGCAGCAAATGTGGCTTCAGCTTTATGGTTTCAGCAAAATAACGGTCGCAGCCATAAATGTGAGTGTCACAATGGACTCGTAGCCTTTCGTCTGTAAGTACTCAAAACTTGATAGAAAAGAGAGTGTTAAGTTTCAAAGTTCAAACTACATAGTAATAGTACCACATTTGAACAAAAATATCAAACCAATACAACATTGAAAACTGAGAAATTGGGCGTTTTCAGTCATTCCTTCCACTAATTTAGAAACTCACTGGTGACAGTTCTGCACAAAAATCTGGTATGATTTGCCTCCAGATTTAGCCTTCAATGATGTTTGAAGGTCGTCTCTAATTGAAAGTTATTCTAAAATTATTGTATAATTATTGTCATAACTGCTTTTGGACTAAATTTACTAAAATCACCAAATTAAGTTATAATATAAAATAAAAAGCAGGCGACATGTGTCACTAGTCTAGATAGGTGAACTGTAGATAGACACATACTTGCAACGCTTATAATCTTCATGCTCAGGTTTATATGTATACAAAAGCTGATTCTGCACAACATTTTATTTCTAACAATTTAAGTCCAATTGAATCAGTTCTTTATGTTATTGATACACAAGCAGATCATCCAGATGGTCTGTACGGTGCAGAACGTCCCAGTAATTGTGGCCAGTGAGCAACCCAACACACGTCAATGTCAATGAATAAAACTATTTAAATAAGTTTGCATTTTAGGTAATTCATTTCTTAATTCATTCTGATTTTAGGGCTCCAGTCCTGCAGGTGGGTGTTTGATGGCTTCCTGTTGTGACTACAGGATTATGGCTGATAATCCCAAGTATAACATTGGCCTCAATGAAACCAAGCTTGGGATGGTTGCACCTTTCTGGTGAGTGCTAAAATGTGAGAAGAATAGAATCTGAAATCAGTGGAATTAAACTCCGCTGTTCTAAACCAGGTTCAAGGACAGCGTGGAAAACATTGTGGGACATAGAGAAACGGAGAAGGCCATTCAGCTGGGCTTGCTATACAGTTCTGCAGAAGCTCTGAAGGTTGGTCTGGTGGATCAGCTTGTTCCAGAGGAAGAAGTTCTCAGTGCAGCTAAGGAGCAAATGACCAAATGGTTGGCTATTCCAGGTAATTCGCACTAAATTGATTTATGGTGTATAATTGCAATTCATGGCTTCCTCATAGTAGGGTTTACTGATGTGTGTCTGTCTGCAGATCATGCCCGTCAGTTAAGTAAGGCCATGATGAGGAAACCCACCATAGATAAGCTTCTGTCCAACCGAGATGCCGACACCGCAAACTTTGTCAGTTTCATCACTAAAGATTCCGTACAAAAATCTATCGGGCTGTACATGGAAATGCTGAAGAAACGGAGGATGTGAGGAGACGTGCCTGTACGTGAAGTGTGCCTGACTCTTGTCATTGATATCCGTCTTCCAGTTGCTGTAGGTTTGTCAATAAAACGGTTGTCAAAGTCAAATATTACCTTTTTATTATGGAAAATAGTATTTGCTTCTACTGTCTTTATTGTCATAAAGGAGTGTAAAGTCATAGAAATGTCGAAAAAAAAAAAGTCATGAAATGTACAAAACAGTTTTCGGAAATTCTGAACACATTGTGATTTTAAAGGGCCTTATTTTTATCAGTAGTTATAAAAAGACATTTGCATGAATAATTAAATACAATTACATATATATATATATATGTTACATTAATTTACTTCTGTTCAACTTTCACACTAACAAGGTTAGTGTCTTTCTACTGACACTTTTTGGAGTTCATTTTAGTCATAATATGGAATTTGCATATTCGCCCTGTACCTGCGTGGGTTTCCTCTGCGTCTCCGGTTTCCTTCCACAGTCCAAAAACTGTTCAGGAGAATTGAAGTCTGGAAAATTGTCCACAGTCATGTGAGTGAGAGTGTGTGAATGTGTGTCTCCCTCTGTGATTGGTTGGCCACCAATTCAGCATGTGTCCCGTTTTCAGGTCCAAAGTTGATGGGCACCAGCTCCCCATGACCCAGAAATTAAAAACGTAGTTAATAAAAAAATTTTAACAATGTCATAGTCACATTAATTGTCACATGCTACTTATTTTTTTTTTTTTTATCTCAAATAGTGTAATATGGTCATTCGATTTGGTGCTTTTCAAATGAGCTTGACCTCGACTGGAAAGTGGTCACTTACAGCCAGGGCCTGTGAGAAAAACATGAATACAGTTCAGTTTGACAAAAAATTGTTATACAAACAATACAAACAATTATATAAATTATGTGTATTTAGAACAGTCGTTATATTAGAACAAAAGTCTTTACCCAGTTCTGGCTCAACCCAAAAGCCTCCATGAAATCAAAGACCTGCGCTGATCCATCAGACACTCCGTTCGTGATTCCTTCCGTGGCCACAATACTATTAAATAGAATATAATTATTTTATTTAATTTTATATATTTACGGGTCAGTTCCTGCCAGGTTTAGTCTGATTCCTCACCTGTCATAAGGGCAGTTTGTGTTGCCCACGGTGGTGTCCGCACTGTCCGGGATCAGCCATGTGTAGCTCGGGTCTGTGCGGAGTCTGATTTTGGACCAGTGTGTGTTTGTGAGGTAACTACAGCCAGCGTTAAAGTCTCCCAACAGGATAATGTTCTGAAATCCAATCGGGTTACTCAATTATTCTGTTTGCTGAGACCAATAAGAACTGGTTTGAACATCTGCGTCTGTGTTAAGGGCAATTGACTAGTACATTAGTATTCCACCGTTCTTTGGTGTCCAGGACCACGTCATGAAGAGCATCGATCTCCTGCACAGCGACATCTGGGGATGTGTGCTGAGGAATGAGGGCGAAGCTCCCAGCCACTTAAAAAAAATGTAAAGAAATATCTACAATAAGACATTTGTAATGAATTTATGCTCAATTATTTGACACTACTGTTTTGTAGCGTCCGCTAGCAGTTTTGACCCTACAAAAATAATTTTGACCAGCTTGTAAAGTTATGTTAAAGTTCTATAAAGCGAGTTGAAGAAATCTGGTGGTCGTTTTTGCCAAACAGGAAGTATGTGTTTTACGCAAACAAACAAAAAAAGTCACGCTAATCTCTGTAACTCCTAAACCCTTTGGGGTACAGTGAAATTTTGTTTCATTCGCAGGGCCAAAGAACAAGCTAAAGGTACATTCAGTTGCCTACTCCAGTGTGTGGTTTAAAATCCTGTTAAAGCTAAAACCGTGTCATTTAAAAACTAGTTTCCTATTCAATATCTTAAAAATTGAGAAATGCCCTTCAAGGCCATAAAAAAACTAAAAGCTCAAAAATTACGCAGGGATAGTCAAGAGCAAATCTGTCCAGACTCTCATGTTTTATTGCTAGTCTTAGAAGAATCTTTGCGAGGAGCCAAAAGACCTTGGTTTCCCACCTGTGTCAGAAGAAAACATCACAACGAAAGGCTCTCGGTTGAACGTGTCGGTTCCGCACGCTTCGCAGCCGTCGTCGTACTGGAAGCTGCTGGTCACGGACACAGTTGGATGTCTGTTTAGCATGTCAACACACAGATCCTTTTATTGTGAATCAAACACACCTTTATGAATTGCAAAGCTTTGTGTTACCTGTAAATAAAGAGATATCTTTCTTTATAAGAATTTCGACCCAAGGGCTCACTGACAACGTACTGATACTCATGTGGAGAAGAACCTCTGATGATGGAAGCAGAAGAATCAGAGGTGGAAATCATTTTTAAATTAATGACACGTTGGTTCTCGCTCACCCGTTTACACTCTGCATCAGCTTGGACGTTGCTGAAAGACTGTTGTCTCTCACTTCTTGAATGAGGATGATGTCATAGCGATGAACTATCTAATAAAACGCACAGTCAGATAGTTGGCACCATTGAGATATGGTTCTTTATTTGTTCTTATAGTTTTGTTAGTTTTTTGGTTGTTAGTCCTCAACGGTGTGTTGTAGAATTGCTTTTTAACCTCATATTCCTCGTGTCATTTTCAGTCTATTGTTTTTCATCTTGTTTTTCTAGACTTTTCCTCATTTTCCATCAACTTTATCGATTTTTTCCCCAATGACTACTTATCTGAGTCTTTCTAGCTTCCTTATCTTGAATTGTTTATTGCTGAAAAGTCGTTCTACTATCTTCAGCTGTGTAACGTTTACACTTTTACTTGTGATCAATTGTCATTCATAATTTTTTTCACCTTTAACTTTAAATGGGATTCATCATTCAGCTTTCATTCGTTTTTAAACGGTTTCTTGTCTCATCTTTCATCATAGAAATGTCATTTTGTGTTTGTGTCTAGAGACTTTCATCTTTAGCCATAGACATCATGGCTCATTGCTAGTATACTGTTTGATGTAAACTTTTTTCTCCTTGTTTCTATTTGTGTCAACTTTTTTCTTGCAGAGACGTATTACAAATAGAATTAGTCTCTTTTAGGAAACCTGCTGGCATTATGATGGAATTTATGGTTTTTAATTAGCATTACCAGTTCTCCCTTGTTATTTCCTCAAGAAGTGCACCATCTCGTAGTCACTTACTTTTGTAATGATGTCGAGCAGAGTGGCATTAGATGCTTTCGTCTCGCCAAAAGATCGAATGTTGAACCCTCCGATTAGCAAAGAGCTTCCGCCGTGAACAGAGATCAGGAACAGTCCAATGCTGGTGATGATCTTCATTCTGCAGGGACAGAGGGCAAAGCACTTGCTGTTTTCAAGCTTGTGTTAAACGTCTTTTGTGAAGAAACAATCCGAAAGATAAACACATAACGCAAGAACAGGAGACTACCTGGAGTTTCTTTCTCTCTCCTGACTGTGGGAACGGTGAGAAACCCTGACGTGCCACTGAGAAGTCTTTGTTTTTCCTTCCTCGCCAGCTCTCCTCTCAGGGAATTAAAGCTGTATCACATTTTCTGGTGGTTTTATTCTGTGTAGATGCTCTTTCGCCTCTCTGGGAAATAAACAGATGCCTGTGGAGATACGGCACCATGTTTAATGTTTCTCTAACCAGGTGTTTGGCTTGGACTAGTTTATCAGAAGAAAATATTTATTTAGCAATGT
>SOMO01000090.1:117232-128561 GCA_028128575.1 Paedocypris carbunculus
ATGCCCGGATGTGGGTGGGCATTGGCACGTTGACCAAACAAATATTATAAATAAGTAAATACACACATATAAATATAAAAAAAAAAATAAATCTAATACAAATTTTAAAACAAATCTCACCAAAGTCAAACATTCTGACAATATTCCGTCTCTGACAGTGTGTACTTTAAACTGGAACAAACCTGTGCAATAGACCGTTTTTGCCACTGTTGCCATAATAACACTGGCCATTCCAGTTCCTGCTCCCAGCTCAAGGACCGTCGCTCCTTTGAACATGTCTGCTTGCGCCAGGATAAAATCAGCCAAAAGAAAAGCGCCGCGCCAGATCTGAAAATAAAACGACTTCAAACACAGAAGCTGACAAGAAGTGATGCTCACTGAGCCCTGGCCTGTGCCCACCTGCTTGCCCACGTCCTCCAGTGGCGTTGCCATGGTGTGCTCTGTTTTAAAGACATACTTCATCTCAGACTGTTTATTGCTACACACTCACACACATCTACTGACCGATCTTAATGATGTCACAAGTACTGTCCTCCTCCACAGAATCATCTTCTTCATCATTATACGTCACTGCAGACTGGCAGAGGATGATGGGAAATCCTGCGTCTCGTTTGCAGACCGTTTTGGGTCTTCTCACGACATCCAGATCGCCGTCCTCATCTCGAGGAACATTTGTGACATCAGAACTCTCGCAGACATGGATGGGAGACTCACTGCCTGAATCCTTCTCATCACAATCCTGTAGAATCTTGAACTTGGAAAGGAAAACTGGAAGCAGACAAATATTCTTATATTAATGAGGCACTGTACGTGTAATAGGATACATCAGAGCAAAAACAGTTAAAGATCGTGAGAATAAGCTATAAATAGAATATATAATGCTGTGAGTACACAGACTAATTCAGATACATAAAAATGCTTAAAAACAGCAAGTGTCAATTGATCTAGTTTTCCTCTTCAATTGATACTAAACGTTTATTATTTACTTGTAACAATAATAATCTTACGTATTTCAAAGATGTAATATTTGTTCAGCGAGAGCCGTTTCGTTCATAAAGTAGCTGACAAAATAAAAAAATATATAAAATTATACCAATTCCAAAATATTGTTACATAAAATAAAACATGTTACATAGCAGTTTTTTAGTTTGCCCTTTGCCATTGTGTGTAGAATACAAGCTTATTTTATAATTTGGAAAACATCTCTGAAACTAACTAGTGTTTTGTTGTTTTTTTTTTTTTAAAGTATTAAAGTTTATTAAAGTTTCAAGAAGATTAAATAACTGTTTTATACACGTCTGCACTCTCATCTCCCTGCATGCTAGCGGTAAGAAAAAGACACGTTCTTTTCGTTTAGTGAAAATATTTCTGAAATTGGGACGACATTTTCGCAGTGACACATTTCGTTTCTCTGGATTTTCGTTATCTACTGTAGGACATTTGTAAGTCGCGGTACTACTGTATTTAACATAAATAAAGGAGTTGCTTTTCATATAGATTGCAGCAGTATGACATGTAGTGAAATGTATAGCAGCATAAAATAAACAATTAATAAATTGACAATAGAGTAATAAAAAATAACCAGGGTAAAAAAAAAAAATCAAACAAACAAAAAAAAAATTCAACAGCAGCTACACATCTCTGACATTATAAGACAGTATAAGAAATAAAAAGCAGCCATTTTTTAACAAGTGGCACACACATTCATACGGTATAAGATGAAGTGTTCTAAAAAATACAAGTGCACTTGAAGTGCATGTAAAAAGTAAAAAGGTCAGTATAAAATCTTGTTAGTGCTAAAGAACCTGGTGGAACACATGACGGATGGAGTCCGCACCACATGTGAGATGTTTGAGAGTGTCGGCTGTGGTCTTGCACTGTGAAAGGTCACGTCACCTACAGGGTCTGAAATCTGCCTCATTCTGCTGTTCTAAGAATAGGGCAAGGTGGTGTTTGGCATCATTTCAGCTTCATTTCATTCTTGACGCTTTGATGAGGATTGATGATTCAGAGCCTATGCATCTTGACTTGTGGTCACATCAGGGGTCTAAAGGCTCAAAATAAGACAACCAGCACCGCACACCATGGATTCAAGACAAAACCTGCAGAACCCCGATGTGATAAATGTCATTGGCAAGTGTATTGACTTTTAAAAAGCCTTTTAAGATCAGTAGAAGGAAAACATGACGCTGTACCTACCGTTCAATATGTCAAAAACATAGAACATGTAATTGTATTGCTATATCTTTATTAATCTCTTAATAATAAACTATATTTTGTTCCTGGCTTTGTCAATGATTTTGTTCAAGTAACAAACCAAATATAGAATAATGTTGTTTGCTTTTATATTTTACGGCTTATATATAGATTTTTTTCTTTCCATCAAGAATACAGAACACAGTTAAAAAAAGAAAAAAAAGAGGAAGATGCAAATCTCAAAAAAGCGAGTTAAAGCATAGCTAAAGATAAAAAATTAATTAAAAAAATAATAAATAAAATATTGGTGGCTTGAGAAGAGTAGTTAAGTTCCCAAGGGGAACAAATAAAAACATACACGTGAGAAGATGTTAAATAAGTGTAGTGCATGTAGTTATTAGAGTCTTACCTGGCTGTCCCACACTGTTGAGTCTCTTCATGAGATGACTGGCATTCGGAAGCAGAAGGTGAACTTCAGAAAGGACCGTGTCACTCGTGAACTTCACCTGGTCCATGATGTCCTCCGCATGGCACTTAAACAATCCTACTATGAAAAACAGGGAAATCTCCATCAGTATATGTCTGCGTATAAAGAACCCAGGCATTATCAGAGAGACTTAAGACTACAAAGCATTTTAAAAACATATAAACCAAATGAGTTTTCTTTCTTTACAAACTCTTTCTAACTTTAATCCAGTGTTTCCAAACACAGAAAGAAAGCAATTCACTCCTGCCAGATGAAAGTATTGCTTTCATAAACATTTGTCTACAAATCTTTTCTATTACAATCAGCACGTATTTCTGTGTTAAATCTGATTAACAAAACAAACTGAACTAGTAATAAATCAGATTAGGATTCGGTATACACTCACAATTTAAAACCCGCTTGGATTATTCAATAGGTACGTGCAAACCGCAGTTGCTCGGCATTTAATTTAACAACACGTCATTTACCGTCACTTTAATAGCCATTTACGAACAAATTTGTCGTTTTGTCTGTTAATAATCCAGAGTTTTTGAGCCCAATCACAGCTTGCAGTCTCCTTCTGTAGAGTTTTGTGACGCTGTTCGACGGGTTTCGTAATTAATTAAGGCGAATGACCGAGAGGTGCACGAGATAGGTTTGAATACTAAAACTTCACGAAGTTGCAATGCTATTTAAATAAAGGATATTTACGCGAAATTCCGAGAGACAGACGCGCTACAAGAACAAGTGTTACAATTAAAACTCACCGTGTAGGAATGAAGACGCGCGCCCACATCCGTTCCACAGCCGCGCGCTACCGACGCTTCCAGCGCGTCTTGGGTTATGGCAGTGCTCGCCAACTTTGCTTATTTTTTATACCCACCAATTCACAACTTTGCTTCTTTCTTGTGTGGCAATTAATCAAAGGGCAGCAAACCGGATGCACACGTCTTATATAACGCATTTGCTTAATTTAATGCTTTTCCGTTTAATAAAATATCATTCGATTTTATTCATTTACATTTTATATTAATTTAAGTTATAGTATATGCCCATACGTATTCATTAAGAGCAAACCAACTTCAAAAAGAGTTGCAAATAAATTTAAATATGAAAATGTTTTTTTCTCCGATGTGATGGGCGGAAAAAACAGAGAAAGACGCGCGCACACACACACACACACACACGCGCGCGCTAATCAAGAGGAGCTAATGGCTTTAATTGCGCATCACGCACGCGCCGACACGCTCGCGCGCTGCCCTCTCATGGTCGGTCCAGCTGTTTTCAGCTCCTCACAGTGCGCCAGCCAGAGGCGTCCAGATGTGCAGTTCTGAGAGGAACTCACACACTCAAGGGTCTTCAGTAGAAACACGCGGACGGAATGAAGGTCACTTACACAGGTTTGGCCGGTTTTGTGGCCACTTGTGGCGTTCTGAGCTTTGTGGGTCTGGTTCTGGCCATTGGGACGGATTTCTGGTACATCATCGACACTTCGAAGCGAGATAACGGTTCGTCTCTGTCGCTCAGCTCTCATTCCGGACTGTGGAGGACTTGTAACCGTAAGTCGGGTGTCTTTTGTTTGGTGTTGTTGGAGACGTGATCAGATGAAGTTTCTTTTCCAGTTCATAAGCAGTGCTGGTCCTTCATGAATCCGTACGGCGCGGGAAGAAACTTGTCCGACTCGCAGAAGCAGATACTGAGTAAGTGCGCGCGCGACTCACTGAAGATGCGCTAATTGTCTCATGAACTGTGGTCAAAAAGGCAGCTGAGAATAATGAAGAAAAAGAATAAAAAGACTAAAAATAAATATGTAAAATACGAAATAGACATATTTTATAAATAAAATTAAACGTGTACAAAATAGGTTTATTATTGTGTCTGTGTAATTTCTATATTTTCCATCCTAAATAAATCCATTTAGGATATTTGTCATCTTAAATGTATTTTACTTTCTGTAAAGAGCAAGAGTGTGAGATGCTTTTGCATTTTTTTGAGAATATGAAGAAACAGAATTTGATCAGGCATAATTGTTTTATTCATGTATATACATATATATCCAATTTCTTTTCAAAATATGCAAACAGACGCGTTTAAAAACGACAGCTTTAACTTATATCCATCTAGCTTGTCAAGAACATTCCCTGCTCTGGTCTTTTTTTGTAACGTTCTGGAAACTTATCATTTGAAGATATTGTTTAGAAGAATGTATTTATTCCCATAAAATTGGCTTTAAAGTGGTACAGTAAGTATGTGTGTGCGCACATGTGTGTTGAATGCTGGACATGAATGCCCCTAAATTGTGCTATTACCTCTGGATTGTCATGGAAACAATCGTCAATCAGAGAGAAGGAACGTCTTATGTGCACTGGAGGGAACCATGTGTTTCTCCATTTCTACTATGAGCTCAGTGTGTTATTGATCTAAAAATGCCAAAGATCTGCAGAGGTCCAGGCGAATATTGTGAAATCAGCTGTGTGTTATGCCTGCCATCAATTTCTGTGGCAGTAATCTTATGATAAAATCTGTTATTCAGTGTTTAGAAATTATACGTCACTGCAAACATATAAAAATAAATAAAACAAATTTTAAATCATATTTGACACTTTTATAAGAAAAACTAAACATCAACTTTTCTGATTTAAGATCCTCAGAGCCGTTCAAACTGGATTCATGAGATTGAAATAGCCTCAATTTGTGATGGATTGTTAATCTGAAATACTGGCTCAGACAAAGCAATGAAAGGATGGATCTGAGTTCTTGGACGGGAAAATGATTGTTGACCGCTTGAGATGTTTGTGCTGTTCTTAAGCAGAAAGACACTATGAGAAAGGCAGGTTAAGTGCTGCTGTCACTCGACAAAACGACAGGACAACCATAATCTCAGTTCCGAAGCGAGTGCCGCACTGATGGTCATTTGATGGCTAATCTGATGAAGTACTGGATGACGTATTATCACTGTCTAATCTGTCCAGGGTGCATTTTTGTAACAAATTTCTAATCTTGTTGATACGAATATAGTTCAGTGTTCAAAATACACTTAAAACAAGGACACATCTCTTCAAACACATTAGGGTCTTTATCTATTACAAGTCTTTAATTTCACATATAAATAATAAATAAAAATGGATTATCTGTTTTAAATTGAAAAGGTAATTTGGTTTTAAATACACTTTTTATAACACACTGGCACTGATGGCTGTATAAGACTAAATCGCTGGAGTTTTATACGACTGAGAGTTTTTTTCATCAGTTTTGCCTGAAAAACCCTGGTGAACAACAACCTCACGTCCAGACAAAAGGAAATCAAATTTGAGGTTCTTGTTCATCTCCCAGTTAATTTCAGGCTATTTCTTTAATGACCGACTAATACAGAGAAGAATGGCAGGACGAGAGGATCTGGTAATTTTGTTGGTTAATAAATTGGTGAATTAGCTTCTTTGTGAAACCCGAGTCTTCACACAGAGCTCAATCTCAGAAAGATAATTGCAGCTGGGAATATTTTAGATTATTCTTTCAATAATGCTGATGAAAGCGTTGACTTGAAGGCCTGAAGAAAACAAGAAAGTAATTCTGACTTACAGAAACAACAAACCTGGAGATTTTTCATCGTTTCCTCGTCAGCCGAGCTGATGTGGGTTATGAAGAATGACATTCATACATTTCAGAAGGATGTGAGGGAGATCAATGAGATAAGAACGTGGGTGGACGTCGCTGTGGTTGTGGATGATCCTGCACGTGCTTGTTTTTTCAGACATGCAGGGGACGTTCATCGTTCTGCTGCCTCTCAGTGTGATTGTGCTGTTTGTCGGGGGGATGCTGGGCTTCATCAGTCTGCTGGCACGAGCCCATCTTCTGCTCCTCATCACTGGAGCTCTGCTGCTGTCTGGTGGTGAGCAGCCATACCGCACCATCTACAATCACATCATCTAGAAATACACTCAGACTGCACAAGTTATTAGGAATTAGGATCAAATCTGCAGGACTCGTAAATCTCCAGCGAATTAAGTGAAAGTATCAATGTCTCTGTTGAAGCAGGACATTCCATCAATAATTAATTCAATCGATCATTAATTCAATCAATCAATCAATCAATCAACCAATCAATCAATCAACCAACCAATCAATCAATCAATCAATCAATCAATCAATCAATCAATCCAACAAACAAATAATCAAACAGTTAATCAGTCAATCAATTAACCAATCGTTATGTCTGTCTGTCTCTCTGCCATCTATCTATCTATCTATCTATCCATCCATCCATCCATCCATCCATCCATCTATTTATCTAAGTACCTACCTACCCACCTGTCTCTATGTCTGTCTGTCTATCTATCTATTTATCGTCTTTTGTTCTATCCATCCATCAATTTCTGGCTGCCTATTTACAGTCGATTCTGATGACGCGGGACGGATTGATTAATCATGTGACTCATTAATCAAACCTGTGTAGCGCTGTAAAGTGTGTTACAGAGCGGAACATGCTCACTACGCTCGGGTTCATCAGAACAACAGTTTCCGGCCTCGCAGGAACGAATCAGACTGATCTCGAGTCAGTAGAGTGAAAGAAAGAGCACAAAAGAAACATATCGCTCTTTAAAGTGACTCGTTAATCTCGGGTCATCTTGCTTATCAGGGACAAAACGATCCAGTCCTGAAGCCTCCCAATTAATCAGACTATTATAATCGATATTATATGATATATAACAATCGACTATTCTGTATATTCTTCTACACATCCATCCATCCATTCATTCCTCCATCTATCCATATCTAGTGTGTCCGTGTGTCGTCTTTGAAGTGTTTGCTGAGGGGAACGTAAGAAAAACATTGCGTCTGAACCATCTCTAATAAAAGGAGCTCAGGCCTGGGAGAGAAAGGGAGATTCTTTTTGCTTGGACAGATTGTAAAGCATCAGACGGACAGTGTGTGCTGCTTTAAAAACCAAACGCCGTAGCCACATCACTCATGAAGATGCTTTATTCAAACTCTAGCTTTAAAAGAACTTTGAAAGCCATTCGCTTTCAGCTCGAAACACAACAACCGCGTCCAGGTTGCTCTCTGAACTTCTTCTGATGGATTTGAAAAGGTGTCGTGATGGTAAAGCGCGATAAAGGTCATTCGACTCAGATTCCACATCACAGTCGAAATAATTGGAGCTGAACTGAAGGAGGGAATATTCATCAGCCTCTTCGTCTCCAGCCTGATCTGATGATGATGGTGATGATGATGATAAGGGTTCTCAAAAGTCTCTCAGAAGATCTAATGCGGAATGACAATGACTTCGACAATGTGGGACTTTGTGATTACGTCTTTTCGCTCTCATATTCGACTCTATGTGAGTCCAAGAGAAATAAAAACGAATTCAAGATTACGTCACTCTCTCAATTTGAATGTCAAGAAGAGTAGAGCAAAATCTTTACATTGACACTGAGGGAAATCCTTCTTTCCTTCCGGCAGATTACACCAGAAGAACAGATTTACTGTATTCTTACGTGATTTCACTTACGGTTAAAAGGTTTGAACATTTTTATCCATCAAGTCAATAAAATAAATTCAACAATAGTCCATCAGTAGTCAACAATAGTCCATTTAAATACTGTTTAGATAATTATACATATAATTATATTTGTGTTTGGGTGTATAGGTATATATTAAAATATAGTGTAAAATTATATAGTATAAAACGTGCTGTAGTTATAGAATGTTCTGGTGCTGGTGTTTCTCCACAGCTGTGCTCTCATTGGTTGGAGTCTGTGTCTACATGGCGTATTCTGCCGCTGCCTTTAAAGAAGCTCTGGACATGTCTGGTCACAAAACCCTGAAGGACATCCATATTTACTTTGGCTGGTCCCTGGTTCTGGCCTCGGTGTCTTGTGTGGGAGAACTCTGCACGGCCGCGGCGTTCCTGCTGATCTCTGCCAGAGTCCTTCAGCCCAACGACCCCGAGGATGAAGAATGACCTTCACACCTCCTCGTCTGCTGACCTGACCTATCCTGACCTGACCTGACCTGAGCTGACCTGACTTGAGCTTGTTCAGTCACCTTTGTTTCTCATTTTCTCATTGGAGATTTTCTTTTCTTTGGCATATCTGATGGTCTGTCAAGATCAGGAAGCGGTAAATATTATTAGTCAAAAAAAATATGATGCTTGACGTTTCCGGATTATATTATTTTTCAAATATAGCTATAGTAATAGTAATTTGCGTCAATGCTTCTTGGTCACTTTTTAAACCATTTTGCTAATTAAATGTTTACTATAAAAAAGTGTTTGGAATCGTCAAAGTATGAAATGCAAAACTCAGTCTGAGCAGATTTACTTTTCTACGTTTTTTTACTGACTCAACATTTAAAGCGTTTCTTTAAGATTCTTGTAAATATTTAAGTTTGGCATAAGACTTGTTTACAGCTTATCTGCAGGAAATGGTAAGATTTTGAGAAACTTTGAGTCGTTTAACGGTTTTGTCATAGCGCGATCTTTGTCTCCCTCTGGTGGTCAACTATAGAATCGGCTTTTTCCCCCCTCACATTGACGATATTCCTTCAGATCATCTTATGGTGCATTCTCCCTCAGCAAAATGTAATTCAGCTAAAGGAAAGTGTATATATTGGCACTGTTGTTTAAGTGTGTGTGTGTGTGTACTAATGTCCACTGTTTACAAAGCCTCACATTTTCATCTAAAGTGACTGTGTAATAAATGTGTTATTATCCCAATCCAAACACAAAGCTGTGTTTATTTCTCATTTCCACAAATTGCCAATTTAGATTTAATCCTCGAAATCAAGTGCGAGTAAAGGATTCACTTAGCATCATGAATATATTTACGCATTCCAGTCTATAAACTCTAGTGGTTAAATCTGTTTCATCGTAAAACAGAAACACGACCAAAAGAAGTGTTTTGTGGGAGGCGAGGGTCTGTCAGTCAGCGAAGGCCGCAACCAGCCACACTTCACACTGGCATCAATTACTGAGAGCAGTTTGCAAATAAACAAAGCTGCTGCCTCTCATAAATTCTAAGCGTAATTACGCACTGCAGATGCAGGAGGCGATGAGATGCGGGCAGCCGTTATTTATCCCATGAACTCACTGCTGCTGCAGACAAGATGGAGCTGATCAAATATTAAAGAGCAGCATATGGATGTGCAAGGTGTGAGAAGGCCAGCGAGGGAGGGAGAGAGAGAGAGAGAATGTGAAGAAGAAAATGAAGGAATGTGTGGCAGGTGAAATAGACATTTTAGGAGTTCGGCTTGAGCTGAGGAGCATTTATCAGATTTGACTTGTTGTAGCATTAATCACTATTAAAACGCTCCATTCTCTGGAAACATTCACCGCGAGCGTTTTCTCAGCTTTCTGAAAGCAAATTCGTTTTTTTTTTTTTTTTTTGCTTTAACAGGTTTTAGCGCCGAGTGGTCTTGACTGCGCTTCTCTAGGCGGCCAGCAGGTGGCAGTAAAACACTAAAGAAATTAAATCTATTGAGCGCAAGAGGGAGCGAGCGAGCGATCAATGAATAAGACCTAGTAGAAAGCAAATAAATGGCAACTGCGATAATACACATTTTCCCCACCTTGTCCAGCGAAACCACGCTATAGATAAAACCCTTCCGCATCTTAGAGCAGCGATATTTCACTAGAGAACGTTTATTGAATATTAAGGCAGTACGTCACGCGCGCGCACGCACGCACACACGGCTAATATTGCATTACTGTAGAAGTTTATAAATGATTTTATTACTCCTGACGCACACTGTATTTTTTAAAGGAGGTGAATAATATAATGGTGTAAAACCTAAAACTCAGTGCGCGTGTTTCTTCGCTGACGAGGATCCGATGTTCATGTTATTGTGTTGCGTTTATTCTGAGGTGGATTCGCTGCTCAGACTGAGATCCGCACTAATCTGATGCAAATGTCATGCATGGGATTTTATTACACATGTGAGGAGCGCAATTTATGATTTAATGTGGCAAAACAAATAGACACGTGGCATGGGGGGCTTCTTCTCTCAGGAACATCGCCAACCGTTAAACCTGAAGGTAACACACACACACACACACACACACACACACACACACACACACACACACACACACACACACACACACACACACACACACACACGCACACTAATCCAGATCATTTCAACTCTATTTTTGGGGTGGATCTTATTTTAAAGTTGTGCAACAATAACAATAATAGTAATAAAAATAATAAAGAATAGCCACAGTGATTGAATTCTGTGAAATGCTACATTATACACAAACAGTTATGCTGCTAAATAACATTAAAGTTGGAGATTTTGAAAGGACGTACAGGATTTAATGCACCATAACAATAGTATGTGAGGAAATTAAACGGTTAAGTACGTATTTACATTACATTGAACACGAAAACAACACTAAATAACACATGCAATTAAACAGTTAAACACAGTTATAGAAGTAACCAGTTACTAAACAGGATTTAACTGTTACTGTTAAATAACAGTTCAATGCTTCCTAAAAGCTATTCGTGATGAGCTGTAATTTTACAATAAAGCACTAGCAAACACAGCTGCTTGTAGTTTAATGTAACAGAATTACTTCCGGTTATAAAACATTTTGTCTCATGCTGTCCATCACAATTGTATCTTTGTGGGGTTAATAGAGTGTCACCTTTTATCATTAATAAT
>SOMO01000090.1:280729-292126 GCA_028128575.1 Paedocypris carbunculus
TTACAGTAAAGTATCTGTACTTTTACTCAAGTATTACAATCCCAGCATTCAGCGTCATATAATCGCGACGGTGATTGCAATTGGATTATACGTGCAGATGTTGGCGAGTACAGTCTGAAGCCTCTGTGCAGACACCAAGTCTGCATTTTCGGAAAAACATATTGCCTCATGTCTTATTGATCCGCAGGATATGAAATATGATGCTCCGAGCTACATCAGCATAATCACTTTTCATGCTGTTCCTCCAAATGCCTCTCAGCCCGCACTAAGATGAATCTGTCAGAGAGATGCTATATACTCCCACGCTGCCCACGTGACCCGCCGCTTTAAACCTCGCCGCTGTAAAACACGCCAAACATATTTCTTTTAAACATGAAGCCACCGTAACGTTTCAAATCATCTGCGAGAGAATTTCACTATTTCCGGGGACTGAGGGAACAGCACTGGCGTTATCGCCTCAATGAGCAGCTTATCTTTGGTGACAAAGGCTAACCTGAGCATCAAAAATGGGCCTTTATCATTTAATTACTTTTCTATCATCATTACTTAGACAATTAATTAATGACTAATTGTCTCAACACTTTTAATACACGTGTCGGAGGGGACAAACATGCTCGTCCGTGACCTTGAAAACAATAGCGCACAAAGACGAAATCTGACAAGCCCTGTCGAAAGTACGACCGACATCGTGTCGCTTTGAAGGGGAACGTGTAGTTTTCTGACACGCGGAGACGTGAACAAGGACGCCGACTCTATATGAAGCACTTCATCAAATGTAAACTGTCAATATTTACGCGTCAAATCGCTTCGTTACGCAAGGACGAACGCTCGCCTGCTGTATTCATAAAGTGGATAAGGGGATTCAGTTTAGGACAACAAGAAAATAAATTCAACATAAAAGTCGAGATGTATGTCTACGCTCTTGGAAGACATGCTATCAAACAGGATGAGAGAAATAAAAGAAACAATAATTTAAGCAAAATAATAGAATAAGTATTGAAAAAAGTGCCACTGCAAGTGATTTAGTTCATAAACAGCATCCAGTACCTTCAGCACCCTGCAGATGGCGATATCGCTTCATCCACCCAAGAAATTGATCACAGTAGAAAACGTTTTCTCAATCACAATTTTGCGATAAGTGTCCATTCAAATGTAGAGGAGTAAAGAGTACAGATACTCAATCTTAAGAGTTGAGAGAAAAAGTTGCTTATATTTTTGATACTCTGTACAAGTACAAAGTAGCCAAAAATACTTAAGTAACAAGTCAATTTACACAAGTACTTTACACCACTGTAACCGATCGTTTCTCTTACCAATGTTACGCAATCACATTCACACGTACGTTGTGTGAAAAGCAGACGTCTCTTCTTCTGTTAATCACCCGTAAACAGTTAAAGACGATCGTAAAAAGAGCTAAACCACTAAACAGCGCTTATGATTCCACCGCGATCACTGGGACTTGCTGCCCTCTATCTCATTTACACAATCTTGGATGAGCAAACGATTTCAGTGCCAATAACCGCGCTTCAATTTACATCCTCTCAGCCATCGCGAGTAAATCCTGTGCGCTCTCGAAAGCGTCGGCTCCGTTATTGCCGTCGAGATGGTAACACAATTTAACACCACCCTGAAAATGAAAATAATAAAATCCACAGCGGAGGTTCCTAAAACACATATATTCAATCTGCACCACAGCGGCTGCTTTCCATACATGAGATGCAAAGCCTGACAGACGTCATTTTCATCCCGACTCAAGCGCTTTTATGTCTCGTCCGTGGCCATTGTTTTCCCCTCATTACAGTTTGGCTCTGGGCGAGATTTGGAAAATATTCTGCCAAACACTCGTCCCTGTCAGGCTCGGGGAGATCTGGTCGACAGTCTATCAAGCACTTCCAGTCCTCTGGGTTTTTAATCCACAGCCACAAGCTGGCGAGATTAAAGGAAATGAACACACAAAAGGTACAGCATCCATCTTTCACTCGCTCGCCGTCCTTATTTAAGCAGCTGCTTCTCTCAGCGTTTGCTTCCTGGAAAAGGCAGGTGGGCATTAGTCAACTGCAATATCATCCCCAATCTGGCAAAAAGCTGCCGCCTGTTTATAGGCCGGCGAACGTGAGCGAAAGCACAAATGGCGAAAAGGCAGCGTTTTCTATTAAAAGGACTTTGCCGAGGCTTGGTGAGCATTGAAGCTGACCTCCGTGACCCCGCCGCCGCGCGAACAAACACATGTTTGGGAGTCGTGTTATTACAAACAACTCAGCCAGCAAGAGCCGGGCCGTTAACACGGTTAACCTGCCCGAGCGTGTTGGAATATCAATTGTCGCCACATTACACACCACGCCATTAACATCCTGACACGCTTTCCTCTTCAAGTCAGCGAGCAGTAATTTCACCGCGTTTTACTGCTCTGTCCTTGCGATTGGCATCAGCTTAAACGCTATGCAAATACAGGAGAGGGCGGCTTTGATGTTCTCCGTGCTCACAATTCCAATGGCGGATTCAAACATGTGGTTGGAGCGGCGCTGGCGTGGCGCGCCCACGGGGTGAGACTCTTGCCAGGGTGGCGATTTGGTGCAGCAACAGAGGCTGAAATGCATATGGATGACATGTGAGTGATTTGTTGGCTGATTTGCATGAGACAGAATGCTGTCCTTTTAATTAATCAGCTTGTTGACGACAGATGGAGTGGCCCGTACCGAAGACACGCCGCTGATGACTGCTTTGTTTGCGCTCGGCTTTTAACACTGACGCCATGGCAGAGTGTTCGCCCACAACCCCAGCGAAATTGGAAAAAAGGATTTTGTGTTAAAAATGAGAAATTACCTGTCGATCGGTTGGGCCTTTAATTGTCTTATATACTATAATAATATATATATAATATATACAGAAATCATGACTAGTTTGTTGCAGTGTTCTCCGCTATTGGACATTAACTCTCTAATGAAATACTATAAAACAGTATCTACAATATTCAATCTTCAATTCAATTTATATTATTTGGTCAAAATTCACAAATAGACATTATGATGACATAAAATTAACCAAAACACAGATCTAGGCTGAAGCAATGCTTGCATTAAAACATGCAGTAAAAAGTCTGCACTAAAGAATGAGATTAAAGTAGATTAAAGATTGAAATTCATATTGTTTTCTACACATTTCAAATATTACATTTTAATGGTCAAAACACATTTTGCACGGCTTATAAAATTTTACATACATATAGATCTCATAGCGAGCATGTGCAACATATGTGCAATATTTACGCAACATAGAAATACACGTTTCTTTATTATTGAAATATTTGTGTTAATATCTATTTAAACTAATTAAATAGTTTATGTTTACGTGGTGTGCCAGGTCTTCAACTTTCTCCCACATTTCAAAAACACGTTCAGGAGAATTGGAGTCAGGAAAATTAAGCAAAGGAGTAAGAGTGTAAATGTGTGTGTCTGTGTGCTGCTCTGTGATTGGCTGACCAGAAATCTAGGGCGTTTCATTTCAAAATTGAATGTTGATAGGCTCGCCGTGAAATACAAAAGGTGGTTTAGAAAAATGATGGAATCTATCAATTAACCCTTTTATGGATAATATTTAATACACTGACACAACTGAAACAAACACAAACAGTTGCATTACACACATCCTCACGTTCTAGATTGCTCATTCTCACATCTCACTGCAAAACATCCATATCTTCTCAGCTTCTGGCCATGGACAAAAAGAGAGGCGAGTGTAAAAGTGATCACTACAAACCAGGAGATGGCAGTGATAACAAAGAAAGCGCTTCCTCAGCCACTCGGCGCCGGCTCCGTCAATTCATAACACATAATGAGAAAACGCCCTTTGTTTGCTCATCGGCTTTGCTTCAAAATGAAATAACTGATGATTGTTTAACCACCTTTATAATCAAAATGACACATTAGAGTCTCCAACCTAGAGCGCACAGCGTCATTAACAAAGCAGACTGCAGCGTGTCAGTGAGAAGAACGATGACATACTGTTTCGCTTTTCACCAATGTCAGGTTGCACAAAAGAGCAAAGCCGTAGTGTCTTTGTTAGCGAGCATTCACCGCGCTTCAGATCTTCCAAACGTCTCCTCACACAAGCATTTATAGGACGAAAACACCAGTTTCTTACTAGTCTGTGATTTTACAACGACATTGACCTTATTTGACACCACACACATACACACACTGTAAATGTGTAAATACTTATAGCAGCATTAAATTATATGAACTATGAATGCACATACTATCACAAGCACACACACACACACACACACGCACACACACACACACGGTTTGAAATCACTAAAAGAAGAACTCTATGAATGTTATGAAGACTGGTAACTACTAAAAAACAGAACTCAATACTATGAACTATAAAAGCGCGCACACACACACACACACACACAGATAAATGTGTAAATACTTATCGTAGATATTTGATATTTGAAGATATTTGAAAATACTAAAAAAAGAACTCTATGAATGTTATGAACTATAAATGCACACACAAACACACGCACACACACACACACACACACACACACACACACACACACACACACACACACACACACTGTGAATTTGTAAATACAAGACTAAAGAACAGAACAAAACAATGTGAACTATAAATGAACAAACCCAAACAAACACAAACACACACACACACAGTTTAGACTTGTATACGCATGGTAAAACTAAAAATTATCAACTATAAAATCAACAATGACACACACACACACACACAGTGTGAAAAAACGCTAAAATTTCAGTATAGCAGAACAAAACACGACTATAAATACACACAGACAGACACAGACACACACGCTTTATCTAAAAATATTTTTAAACGGTTTCAAAAATATGACAGAAATGATTTGAAGTCAAACTTTTCTGGATACAGCAATCAACGTCTATGAACTCAAGTGGCAGTATTTAGGTTTTTAAGAGCTAAAACATACATTTCGAGCCCCAAACCGTAAGTGTACGAGCGCATCCAAACACAAATCACGCCTCAAACGCATCTGTGATACGCATCACAATGCAGAGGGCTTCCATTCGCCCTCCTCATCTCATCTGAAAAACGAAACATTCGCTTTATCTCCAAACCTGCTCACTTCTCTGCAGGGATAAAAGTGACAGGGGAGATTAAAAAAAAGGGAGAAGAAAAAAAAAGAAAAAGAAAAAAAGATAACCAAGGCAGAACAAATAAAAGTCAGAGAAACAGGACCAGCAGAAGACACCGGTGACAATCAGTGAAGCTGTAATGGCTGTGAAACAAACGGAAAGAACGAAGTGACTGTCACATGGATTTCACGAACAAGTGTAAAGGAACGGTTGGTGGAAAGGAAAGTGGCTCTTTTAAAGACACCTCGTGTCTATCTGAAGCTGTCAGGAACTGTTTTCAGCCACCACAGGCGGTCTAGATCAGTGCTAGCCCATTAGCAACCGCTACGATTAGCACTGCTGCTAAAGCCATTGTGGAGTCCACGGCCTTTAGTTCTGCAATTGGTGCTGTAACTGCAAAAAATATCAGATTTTGTACACACGTTGGGCACAGACTGGAACCCCTTGATGTTCCTGCCAATGTCCAATTTGTCGATCCCCCTGAGCAGATGGCGGAGACGTCTTACAGAGCCAGCGGAGGAGTCAAAGCTGGCCCTGCTTCAGGTACCCACCCTCCGCCATGTTTCAAGGCACAAAGAAGTGGCCAGCAGTCGTGCGGCAGGCGGGCAGGAACGGCTCGGCGTCTGCCAATGCCCTTCTCGCTGGCACACTACGATGGCTTCCACATAAGGAGACACAGAGCTACACTTACGCGACTTTTTAGTAATCTGCATCGTTGTCTACAAGAGAAAACAAATGCATAACACAGATATAATATATAGTGGTACCTCAACTTATGAAATTAATTCGTGCCAAGAGCAGTTTTAATAAGGTGAAAATTCCGTAAGGTGAGACGCTTGGCCGTTCCAAGCCATAAAGTCAAGCAAAAAAAAATTGTATATACAAATTATAATTTCGGTATTGATAATATCGGTGCGAGGAAATTTAACACCTGTGTTTTATACTGTTTTTTATCTCATTTATCTCCCTGCTTGCTAGCGGCAAGAAAAAGACTTGCTTAATCTTGTCACTACAACATTTGGCCTGTCGTATCGTGAAAGTTTTTTGTAATGAGAGACGATATTTTCTCAAAGACGTACTTCGTAACTGAAAACTTTTGTTAGTACAGTAGAGACATTCGTAAGTTGAGGTACCACCGTATAAACAAACACTAGATATGCTTTAATTTACGTAGTGGACATGGAACAATTACACTAAAAAGTGGCTAGCAGTGGTCCCCTACTTAAACATATATCCTTAGCGGTTTTGTGAATTAAACACAAATTATAATTATTTCGCATTTTAGTTGGTAGAAAGAGGCTAATACTCTCAATGGAAAAGACACAATACTAATAGACAAAAACTTTTTTTTTTGCTTGTTTTTGTGTGTGCGTAAATCAAAAAGAACATTATGTCTAGGATGCTAACAAAGCGCTAAAAACAAGCTAATTTTGCTTTTACATTTAATTACACGGTCTGCTTTTTCATTCTATCGACAGGCTTTTCGCTATTGTTTTTATTATCAACCCAGTGCGTTTTGGGTTTGGTTTTCCAACTTTGACCTACTTCACCATTTGTCACTTAATAAAACGGTGTATGAGTTTGAAAAGCTGTCAACGTGTGGCAAAACCCATCAGAATCAAGCGCCGAATAAATGCCCCTTTTAAAAACAAACACACCCTTCCTCTCAGGAAGGTGTCAGTTCTATGACTTTTCTCAAGAGCAGCGCTGAACTTGCAAAGGTTAGCCTTCCTCCAGCATAGTCATCACACCCCCGTGGAGACAGCACATCTGACAGTCTCCGAGATGGACCGGTATTCTCGTGAAGCCTCCATACATCCCGTCTTAAAGCCCGGCTTCCCTGGGGTTTGGAGAGCAAATTGTTCGCTTTATCAGAGCTTGAGATTCATACTTTATCTGACTGCACGTTCTCCCCCATGCCTGTTAAACCGACGCCATTGGAATGTCTGCATGTTTAAGTGGAGAGAGACATCAAGTCCACGTGAAGTGTTGAGCCCTGAGGCGAAAGCACACCATCGCGTCCTTCCATTCGCCGTTGTTTAAGTCGAGTCTGCTGTGGAATTGTCAGGAGAACGTGCAATACGTTTCCCAGGGAAACCTCTGCATGACCGCTGCAGTCGTCTCCACGCGCTTTTATATTTCCGATGCATCATTTATCGCGCCATTCATTTGGCCAATCTAGAGAGGAGAAGCGGAGAACCTCAAATCCCCCTGATTGTCTGAATACTAAACACTCGCCCGTGTTGCTGAAATTAGGAGCGCTCAAATAATACCTTATTAATGAAATCATTCTCCGAGCACTGGAAAATACTCCAATATTCAAATCGTCTTCAAGCTCCAGCAAGAGGCTCATCAGTATTTTACCCAAGAAGCTTAATTCTTTTATACACTGCCAGCATGAAACTTTGATGATTACGAGGAGAGAGGAAAAAAAAGACAAGGAGAACCCGGGTTAGGAGGGATCTAAATTTAGTTCCCTGTCAAAATAATCACGCGAATGTTTGCACGGGAGCGGCGGGCCGGCGCATGTGACCAAACTCAAAGTTGTGATTTAGTTAAATGGTGCAATCAACCACATTTATCAAAACCTTCACAAATTCACAGATCGGCCGTGCTAATTATAATCAAACGTTTGTAAACTTTAAGCGCTGTTAAAACTGGAATCCGAATCACAATCTTTTGTCCACGAGCAAATAATGATCAATTGTGGAGTGCTGTCGTTTGAATGAAAAGTCTCCAAAGACAATTTAGTTTGAGACATTTTAGATATAAAAGTACAGCAGTCTGATGCTTATGCTTTTACTTTATTGCAAATAGAATGATTTGCTTTGTTTTTAATGCCTTTTTCTCAGTCTTTTGTTATTTTCCA
Organism: Paedocypris carbunculus; assembly: GCA_028128575.1. Lineage (NCBI taxonomy): Eukaryota > Metazoa > Chordata > Actinopteri > Cypriniformes > Paedocypris > Paedocypris carbunculus. Next base: position 288,734 of record SOMO01000090.1, read on the forward strand.
TCCTAGGATTTTTAGCAGTTGCTAATGCTACTTTGCTACCATGTGTACTTGCTGCTGTAGGATTTTTAGCAGTTGCTAATGCTATTTTGCTACTTTATGAAGTTGCTTTCGTGGGCTTTTTAGCAGTGGCTAATGCTACTTTTCTACTTTATGCAGTAGCTGCCATTGGATGTGCTACTTGACGCAGCTGCTGCATTGGGATATTAGCAGTTGCTAATACTAGTAGCAGATTTAGCTGTTGCTAATGCTACTTTACGGCGGCGGTATTTTTAGCAGTGGCTAATGCTACTTTTGTACTTCATGTAGTAAGGTTAGGGAAGTAGTAGCTGCCATCAGATGTGCTACTTAATGCAGCGGCTGTATTGGGATAATAGCAGTTTCAGCAGTTGCTAACACTACTGTAGTATCACTTGCTACTAGTTTCCTATATTAACTACTACAATATAAGCCCTTTAAAGCAGCAGAAAACAAGTGTGCGAAAAAACAGCATTGCACTATTTCTATTCCATCGTGATCCATGGCACCACAAAGCAATGACAAACAAGATCTGGGATATGATTAGAAAAGAGATTAAAGTTGAATCTATTTTATGTCTTGGGGGGGCATATATAATGTGTCTGTGGTGCTTGGTGAGCACTTGTCTCATCTGTGCAAATCCTGTTAAAAGTGGAAAGAACTGCCTTTGAGCACACCAGGCCCACTGAGATTTGTCTGGGAGCGTGATGGACCACAGTCGCAGTGGCACAAGGCCACCGTCTGTGTGCCTTCCGAGTTTAAACTTCGCATCACAGAGCACTGCGGAATATTCCTCCGTTGAAACCGTCTCTGAGGTCACGTTCATTCGACCGTACGGCAACCTGGAATGACCCTGTGATATTGTTGCTGCCCGGCATCACAGCAGCAGTGTTGTTTTCTGGGAGTGGAGGGTCTGTGGGGTGGGAGGAGGGCTGACGTGTTCCTATTCTGCTCGTTCTGTTCCTACCAACTAATTGCATTGGTGTGATTAAATACGCAGATCCAATCTCATTTCTAAATTCTGTAATGCGATACGCTCGCGTGAAGCACGGCAGAGAGGGAGGGGAAAAAAAAAATGGCATTACGCAGCAAATGAGAAGCAGGGAATCAAAAGGAGGCTTTGATGGCTGCTTATTTCTGGCTGTACTGTAGCTGGTGCACAGTTCATTTCATGTATACGCTGACTTTTGACTCGCCGTGCACCTCTTATGATTGCTGCCTGCAGCTATTTTCTAAAACACAATGGTCTGAGAGCTTTAATTATTTTTGGCCTTGAACAGCTAATATACTTTTAATTGCTTGCCATTTCCCAAGGACCGTTTTATCTCCCTGACGTGTTTCTAGTAAAGTGTTCATAATTTCGCCGGGGTTAAGCAGACGGAATTTCATCCTAAACCCCATTTAAGTCGTGAGCGGTAATGAGCGGCCGAGCAACACGGAGCTGATCTTTAAACAGCACGCGGGATATTTAGAAGAACGTCGGCGTGCACTATGCTTAGCAGTGCCACAAACCCCCTCTATTACGGCGGATCACCAGCGCGAGCTGTACATGTCAAAAAACGAATAGTGATGCCTAACACGTATTGCATTAAGGAGAGCAAATGGAAAGGAGGAGGCTGTTCTTCGGTGTCTCCTTCAGGGGCGACAGGCATAAATAAAAACGCGGTGGCTATAAAACTAAATCTAAAAAATGTATTCTTTTGGATTTTTTCGATCTTTTGATGTGTTGGACGTCTAGAATTTGACTATCGTCACAATGCGAATCTTAAATAATTAAGGGTTCTTGAGAATCGGTAAATAATTGATCACAGAAACGCATATCAAAGAATAGTCAATTATATATTCATATTTTTTTAATCAAAAATGTAGAAGGCTTTCAGACCGGTATTGTATGGCATCTTAGATTAAGGTGACAGATGACGAGTTCCTTTTAAGTGTTTTTATTTATACTCATATTTTAGTACCCGTTTCTCCTGGTATATTGATGCATCGCTTCATTTCTCTTTCTTTCTTTATTTCTTCCTTTTTTTCTTTCTTCTCTCTCACTCTCTCTCTCTCTTTCCTTCTATCCTTCCTTCTTTCCTTCTATACTTCTTTCCTTCGTTCTTTCTACCATAAGCATGAAAAATATGTATAAGATTTGCCACAAATGTCTCTACTGTGTCCTTATCTGATTTAATGTTCCCTTACTTTGTCCCTCGAAAAACTGAAAGCAACTGTAACCAAAAGACAAACTGCATCGCTCTGAAAACCATCATTCTTGAAACCGTTGACCGTATAAACAAATATCCATCAGCGCTGTGAATTAGCTGTGGAAATATGGACCATCAGTGCTTCATGAATTTACACTGGTTAAAAAAACATGGCCAGCAACAGCCCCATCCACCACTAGAGAGTTGAAAGACAGCCGAACAGCAATCCATTCCCCGAGCTCATTTTCATATTCATTTAGTCGCCGCTGTCTCTCTGTGGGCCATCTACATTTCTCGTCCCGAGGTGGCAGAAAGGTGGAATCAAAATTCACAGCACCCATCAGTTCAGAAGGCACATTTTGATCTGACACAATGGCGGCACTGTAGCGCACGTCTCCTATCGGTGCCTTTATCTTCCAGCAGAACAGCGGGAGACTTCCTGTTCCCCCGCCTCAAGTGCTATCGACTTATAGCGCCATGCTTGAGTTTGTTCTGTAGATTAGGAGGGTGATTACGCTCGGGAGTCGCTGTATTCCAAAAAAATACGGCCCGCTCCAGTTTATTGCCTTGTTGCCGTTATATCCAGCAGACAAAAAATGTCAAAGCGTGGTGGATTTCCTCCATTTTTGACACCAAACCTAAACATGGTCTGCCAGCGCTGTCTGCTCGTGCTGTACAGATGGAGCAGTGCTACGTTTCGTCCTTTTGGTTTGTGGCCAGTGTGTCTGAAAAGCCATTTGCCACAGTATGTTTCAGATCAAGGCTGGAAGCGGCAGCTGACTTTGTAAATAGCTGGCATGTTGAAAAATCTAAATATCTCAATTATAGGCAGAATTACTGAACAAATGCATATTCTAATTAGCCGTGTTTATCTTCCAACACGCAGTCTTTCTGTCTCTCTGCGGCTCAGACGAGTTCAACCGAGGCATCCTTATCGCCAAACATACATGCTCAGCCCCATAGAGCAAACGACGGATGGCCTCTTTTAAATAAAAAAAAAGACAAAGAAGGCAACATAAATGGAGAACGCTGCTAGGTTAAAGCAGGCAAGTGGGTTTTCCTTCCCCCTCGATGTTTTCTCAATCGTGACCCTGTGAAATCGGGAGCTTCGGTAAATGCATGCGAGCACCGCTCTTTACCATGACGCTCCCTTAAGACGAACGACAAAATCATCGGTGAAGTTAGA